>CM042536.1:34515463-34520463 GCA_023630585.1 Cranoglanis bouderius
ACTGATTCTAAAGTGCAGGTTGTGTCATCAATTTTTTCATCTTTTTCCATGACATTATAACCTATCAAAAATAATAAGAAGAATATCTACAATATATTTGTGTCCACAAGAGTCTAGGAGACCCTTAAACACCAGTTTTGATGTCATGGGCAAGATGTTGTTCTTTTACCTGGTACTGATTACTTTGTAACTGTGACGGTCACACTGATGTGTGTGTGGTGATGAGAATATCTATTTGTTTCTCACTGTCTTGCTCTCTCTACCTATGTAGAAGTCTGCCACCATGACAGCTGAGGAGACTATCAACATAAAGGAGGTGGAGATCATTAAGGTGATTCTGGACTTCCTGAACTCGCGGAAGCTGCATATCAGCATGCTGGCCCTGGAGAAGGAGAGCGGAGTAATCAATGGCCTCTACTCAGATGATATGCTCTTCCTCAGGTCGTGCCTCACACACACACATAAACACCCTCTGTAGACGCCTGAGTAAATAAATTAGTGTTATATGTAGAGTGTTGATTTTCACCGGTTCTGAATAGTTGGTAGTAGAGTTATTACGTAATTTGGAGGTGTTGTTTCTGTGCACACTTATTATAGTGGCACATTTTTATACTATCTCTGACTGGCTACGATCCTACATCCAGTGTACTCTGTGTAGTGCAGTGTATTCTAAACCAGTCCTCAGCAATAATTACTCAGCCTCTGATGTCACTGTGGCACAATCCTATTGCTGCTTTCAAGTCCCAACGGAAATATCATAATTATGTGGTGAACACCACCACAATGTCTCAATTGCCACTCGGGAACTTGTATTTTTGCATGAGCCTCGAGTTGGGGGGCATGTCAATAAAAAAAAATCATGGCTGCCGCTATTATGAATGTGACGCCTACAGCTACAGCAGGTGGTAAGATTTAAGTAGTAATTTTGCATGGTAACTGTTCAGTGCTTCAGTTTCTTTCAGTACAGCTAAATAAACATCTTGTCATTGATGACACACAAAAAAAAAAGACAAATAAAGTATAATAAGTTTTCTCACGCTGTCCATTTTTTCCCAACCAAAACCACTTGAACACACCCCATGTTCTAATCACCACCTCTGAACTTTGGAGGAGGACTTGAACGCAGCATATCTTCCAAATAAAAATAAATTACCATAAATTTCAAGTTTGGAACACCTTTTCAAAGACATCTTGCTGATAACCTTCAACCAGTTACAAGAGAAATATTAAAGTCATTAAAGAAAAAAATCATTATCCACAATTTTCACTGTCTTCCTCCTAATCTCTGTTCTCAATTAACTCAAACCAAGAAAAATAATGTGACAAATACATAAACTTTTATTATGATCGTGATGACACACCATCTTTCCCAATCAATAAATGGATATCTAAACTCAACAAACAATAATTAGTTGGCAAACCATATCCAACAACGTATCATTTGTGTCCTGCAACACTAAGGCTCATTGCATTACACATTACACCACACACAAACTTTATAACTGTTGTTAAACGCATATGCGATAAACACCTACATCCATGGATGATTATTGTCGTGCTCTGTGGTCCATACATCCAGTCCTTCTGGTCAGAGGAGGACTTGAGTAGGCTGACTGAGGTCCTCAGCATCAGCATCCCACACTGCCTCTCCATCACAGTATTCTGTTATCTGTCATCACTTGTCAGTACCCAACAGCTCCAACTATTTGTAATATCATCAATAATAATAGCCAGAAAGGTATTGCTAAACTGGAAAGATAAAGCTAAAATATCGTCTCTACACTGCCTTAAACTTTTAACAGAACATTCAAGATTAGAAAAATTACAGCTGCTATTAACAAACAGAAGCAAATCTGGACACACAGGTTCCTGACATACTTGGGAGGTGATTCCTAATAATGACAATCATCTTCCTATAAGCCTCCAAGGCACTATAGGATATTAGTGTGCAACCTTCATGTGTCAGTGTTTCCTTACCTCACGTTATCCGTGTACCAGCCAAATCCTGACAGTTTTAGACTTTACATCACATTACAGAACAGTGAAATTCTTTTCTTCGCATATCCCAGCTTGTTAGGAAGGTGTATCAGCCATGATACAGCACCTCTGGAGCAGAGGCTCAAGGCCCAACAGTGGCAGCTTGGTGGTGCTGAGGCTTGAACCCCCAACCTTCTGATCAGTAACCCAGAGCCTTAACCATGAGCCGCCACTGCCCACTTACCTTTTTTGGTGTTACATGTAACCTTGTGCTGTTATCTTTAACTGCTGTCTATACAAAAAGAAAAGATATTTCATTATTTTGAAGGAGGACAAGGTGACCTTTACTAATTCACTAAGTGTTATTTGTTTGCAATGTCAGTGCAAATGTGGTAGCTGCGTTTGGACATCTCTCACTCTTGGTGTAGTATGGGTGTGTGTTTATGGGTGTAAGAGGCAGAGTATTCATTGTATCCTGACGATGTGACTTGGTCAGTCTATGACGAGTTAAAGAGCAGGGTCTTGATTGCAGTCGGTGAGGAGGATGTGCGGTTATACTGATGGTTTCAAGATAGCATGAGGGTTTTATGACTTTAGTAAACAAAAATTCAGGGTCAATATCAGAACAAAGTCAAATGTCTGTTTGTTTTTTCTTCAATAACTTGCTTCCTGTTTAAGTATATTTTAAGGGTATTTGAGGTATACCAATTTGTGACAAAAAAGGACTTGACCTGGCGGTGGAGGCATCGCGGTTCACACCGTTGGCGTTGAGTTTTACTTGTTTTTTTTTAAGTTAAAGCGATGATATCTGCCTAATGTCAATATTTAAGCTGTTTTTTATTTAAGAGTTTTGTAGCAGCAAAAGCCTGGTTACATTTTTGCCTAAACCTAGACCAAGGAACTGTAAAACAAAGCTGAACAGATGACCTAAAATGTCTATGGGTCGTATGTAGATTAGGCAGGTCGGGAGCCAGATATTTAAAAAATAAATAAATAAATAAATAAAATGTATAATATTTAAATTTTATAAATCCAAATCCATTTATAACATTTTAAACTGAATTCTAAAAACGAATCCCGGGCCAGTGAAATGAAGCCAAAACCGAGTTATATTATTACTCCACTTTAAACTGCAAAGTAAACATGCAGCAGCATTTTGTGCTAGCTGTGAATGTCATAAAGAGGACAGTAAAGTGAATTACAACTGATTTAACACATGATACAGTTAATATAAAAAGTCTACACACCCCTGTTAAAATGGCAGGTTTTTGTGAAGTAAAAAATGAAACCAAGTTAAATCATGTCTGAACTTTTTCCAAAAAAAAAAGAAGTGAAAAACAATCAAACATTTTAGGGAAAAATAGGAAAAATAAAAAAAAAAGTTATAATAACGTGGTTGCATAAGTGTGCACACCCTTTTATAATCATGCAGCTGTCATCAATGAAATTATTCTGATTAACACCAAATAAAGACCAGCTGTTTATGTAGGATTTTCTTCACATCTTGGTTTCATCTGACTGCTGAAGCCATATCCCGCAAAGAGTTTTCAAAGCCTGTATGGTATCTCACTTTGTCGAATGTTATTGAGCAGGAGAGGGGTATAAGAGAATTTCCAAACATTAGCGGTACCATGAAACACTGTGAAGGCCATCATCAACAAGTGGAGAAAATGGAGCACCACAGTGACTACCAAGAACAGGAGATTCAATTCAGTTTTATTTGTATAGTGCTTTGTAACAGTAGACATATATAAATTCAGGATATAAATTTTCAATTTATAAATTTATCCCTAATGAGCAAGCCAGAAGCAACAGTGGCAAGGAAAAACTCCCTGAGACGATATGAGGAAGAATCTTTGAGAGGAACCCTTCAAAATGTACAAAAGGACAAGAGAGAAACTTACCAGATAGGCTGCCAGGAGACCTATAGCAAAATTAAGGAGCTGCAGGAAAATCTGACAAGTTCTGATTACTCTCTGCATGTGACAACAATCTCTCGTATTCTTCACATGTCTGGGCTATGGGGTAGGGTGGCTAGATGGAAGCCCTTTCTCACAAAAACATCCAAGTCCAAATAATCACCCTAAACCATGTGGCAAAATGTGTTGTGGTCTGATGATAACAATTCCAAAAGGTATAATAATTTCCTAATTCCAAAAGATATATTTGGTGGGGGGAAAGCACCACCAAAAGATCACCATACCCATGGTGAAGCATAGTGGTGGCAATGTCATGCTTTAGGGCTACTTTTCTTCAGCTAGAACTGGGGCTTTATCAAGGTGGAGGGAATCATGTATGGCTACAAATACCAGTCACTTTTAATCCAGGCATCTCCTAGTAAGCTGAAGGTGAAAAGGAATTTCAGACCTGGATCCAACTAAAAATCTATGGGGTGACCTGAAGTGAGCTCTGCACAGGAAATTCCCTCAAATTTTAATGGCTATAGAATGTTTTTGGAAGAAAAATTAGAAAATATTGCTAAGTCAAGATGTGTAATGCTGATAGACTCTTACCCAAAAAGACTGAGCAGTGTGATAATTTTATATATATATATATATATATATATATATATATATATATATATATATATATATATATATATATATATATATATATATATATATATATATATATATATATATATATATATATATATATGGTGCAGCTCAATAAATTGGAATGTCGTGGAAAAGTTCATTTATTTCAGTAATTCAACTCAAATTGTGAAACTCGTGTATTAAATAAATTCAATGCACACAGACTGAAGTAGTTTAAGTCTTTGTTCTTTTAACTGTGATGATTTTGGCTCACGTTTAACAAAAACCCACCAATTCACTATCTCAACAAATTAGAATACTTCATAAGACCAATAAAAAAAAACATTTTTAGTGAATTGTTGGCCTTCTGGAAAGTATGTTCATTTACTGTACATGTACTCAATACTTGGTAGGGGCTCCTTTTGCTTTAATTACTGCCTCAATTCGGCGTGGCATGGAGGTGATCAGTTTGTGGCACTGCTGAGG
>CM042536.1:35125463-35477963 GCA_023630585.1 Cranoglanis bouderius
ATTAGCACACTTCAATATGCAAGACATTTACTTCAATGATACCTAAAATACAATAGAAGCTTGAGTTCAAGTTACTTCCTATGTTATTGCAAGTAATTTGGAGTATATCTTCAGCATACTATTCCTATATACCTAGTGCAGCTCTAACCCACTCAAAGTGATATTTAAATAAATTTTATTAAGCCAAAAATGTGTTTTAATGTCACTATAAGTAAAAGGATAGTATAACATGTTTAACACTCTTGCAGTATAAATGTATATGTCACCAAAATACATTTGAAGCTCACATTGAGTCAATTCTGTATACTGAAAAAATACAGTGGATATAGAAAATATACAGTGGGTATAGAAAAGAATTACCCCCCTTTAAAATAATCACATTTTGTTGCTTTTTAGCCTGAAATGAAGATGGACACACTTTTTTTGTTTTATCCAGCTGTATTTACTCAGTGCAACTTAAAACATCCAAGTGAAAGATATAACACCAACATGTCAGAATAAAAAATAATAATAAATAAATAAATAAATAAAAAGAATCACTGAGTTGGAAAAAAGGATCACCCCCCTCCTAAAAATGACTTGTAAACTCAATCCGGTGTAGCTAATCACCTTCTCAATGGCACACAAAGCCATTTGACTTCAACTGTGATCAGCTGTGGTCATTTTGATTAGCTCAGCATGAAAAGAGCTTTCCTGGAGCATTTTGTAGTGCAACTGAAGCAAACAATCAACTATGGGTGGCAAGGCACTGTCAAAAGATCTCCGGGATAAAGTTGTGGACTGGCACAAGTCAGGAGATGGATACAAAAACATTTCAAAGGCTTTATCAATTCCTAGAAGCACAGTGAAGTCTATTATTAAGAAGTGGAAGGCATTTGGTACAACACAGACCCTCCCTGGATCAGGACGTCGCTCCAAACTGGATGAAAGAGCCAGGAGGAAACTGGTCAGAGAGGCTACCAAGAAGTCTACAGCAATTCTGAAGCAGTTGCAGGAATTTATGACAAAGAGTGGTCATTGTGTGCATGTGACAACAAGATCACAAATTCTCCACAAGTGTGGCTTGTATGGGAGGATTGCAAGAAAAAAGCCACCCATGAGTTTTGCGAAAATGCACCTTGAAGATTCTGAGGCCACATGGAAAAAGGGGTTATGGTCAGATGAATTATTTGGCCTCAACACCAAACGATATGTCTGGCAGAAATCCCATCCCAGCTCACCATCCAAACAACACCATTCCTACAATAAAGCATGGAGATGGTAATATCCTGTTATGGGGGTGTTTCTCTGCAGCAGGGACTGGAGCACTTGTCAGAATAGAAGGAAAATGGATGAGGCAAAATACCGTCAAATTGCATTGTTGTAGTACCGTGAAAAGTTGTCCATGGAAAATAGTGATGGGTCGTTCGCAAACGAGTCAGCTCTATGAGCCAGCTCCTTTAAATGAACAATGGGAGCCGCCTCCCGCCTGAGAGCTGTTTTAATTTTTTTGTAAATTAATACAAGACAGAATAATAGAATGATCTTTTCGTCACACTGTTCGGCCACGTGCACTCCAGGCACTGACTGAATGTTGTGTTGACGTATATGTGTGTGCAACCAATCACGTGATAAAATTCTCCATTTTAATACATTTAATACATGCATTTAAATATCATATGGAGCAGAGTCTTTGTGTTTTGGATAGTTCAATATAAATAAAATTTTCAATACATGTGTAATAGTGTTTGATGTTTTTACATTATTTAAGGCTTTTATGCCAAACGTAATGTAAAATTATGTAAAATTATAAGGTTTAGTATAACCCCAATTCCAAAAAAGTTGGGACGCTGTGTAAAATGTAAATAAAAACAGAATGAAATGATTTGCAAATCTCATATGTTATTCACAATAGAACATAGAAAACATATCAAATGTTTAAACTGAGGAAATGTACCATTTTAAGAAAAAAATAAGGTAATTTTGAATTTGATGGTCACAACATGTCTCAAAAAAGTTGGGACGGGAGCAATAAAAGGCTGGAAAAGTAAGTGTTACTAAAAAGAAACAGCTGGATGTTCATTGGCAACAGGTCAGTAACATGATTGGGTATAAAAAGAGTATCTTAGAGAGGCAGAGTCTTTCAGAAGTAAAGATGGGCAGAGGTTCACCAGTCTGCGAAAAAACTGCGTCTACAATTTGTGAACAATTTCAGAATAACGTTCCTCAATGTAAAATTGCAAAGACTATGAATATCTCATCATCTACAGTGTATAATATCATTAAAAGATTCGGAGAATCTGGAGAAATCCCTATGCGCAAGGGACAAGGGTGAAAATCAATATTGCATGCCCGTGACCTTCGGGCTCTCTGGAGGCACTGCATTAAGAACAGGCATGATTCTGTAATGGAAATCACTGCATGGGCTCAGAAACACCTCCAGAACTCATTGTCTGTGAACACAGTTCTGTTCTGTGGTCAGACTAATCGAAATTTGAAATTCTTTTTGGAAACCATGTACACAGCGTCCTCTAAACTAAAGAGGACTAAAGAGGAGGGGACCATTCGGCTTTTTATCGGCGCTCAGTTCAAAAGCCTGCATCTCCGATGGTATGAGGGTGCATTAGTGCCTATGGAATGGGCAGCTTGCACATCTGGAAAGGCACCATAAATGCTGAAAGGTATATACAGGTTTTAGAACAACATATGCTTCCATCCAGATTCCATCCCATCTTTACTTCTGAGAGACTCCGCCTCTCTAAGATACTCTTTTTATACCCAATCATGTTACTGACCTGTTGCCAATTAACCTAATTAGTTGCAAAATGTTCCTCCAGTTGTTTCTTTTTAGTAACACTTACTTTTCCAGCCTTTTTTTTTTTTGCCCTGTCCCAACTTTGAGACTTGTTGTGGCCATCAAATTCAAAATTACCTTTTTTTTTTTTTTTCTTAAAATGGTACATTTCCTCAGTTTAAACTTTTGATATGTTTTCTATGTTCTACTGTGAATAACATATGGGTTTATGAGATTTGCAAATTATTGCATTCTGTTTTTATTTACATTTTACACAGCGTCCCAACTTTATTGGAATTGGGGTTGTATAATTGCATTGAATAATTTAAGTGATATATGTACACACATACTAATCATAGGTCAAAATATTGCTAAATTTGGCTGAATTGTAAAAGCCAGAAGTGGTACTAAATGAAGAGCCGTTTTGGAGCCGAAAGAGTCGGCTCTTATTGCTGAGCTGAGCCAAATTATCTGGCTCACTAAAAAGAGCTGGAATTCCCATCACCAATGGAAAAGACGATGTCATTATCTTGATTCTGATTTCTAATGTCCTTTACACATTCCTGAACTTTATTAAGCTGGAGCCTGCATAGTTTTGTGCATAAACTGTGCATACGCATGTTTCTACGCATTGAATAGGATTTATCAAGTTTTGCTTATGAATGAGGCAAAATGCGTATATTTCCACACACTCATGACCGTACATATGCAAGAACCTAGTTGTAGAAAAATGTAATAGCAGGTAAACTGACTATGCAGAGCTTTTATATCATGTACTGTCTATCATATCAGCAAAACTGACTGGGGTAGTGTGACTATGTATTTTCTTGATTTAATCCAAATTTTAGTATGAAATCAAGAGCATGTCCACCATTATGAGTGGATCCTATTATATTATGATTAATCCCTACTGAATCTAGAAATCTGAAAATTCATGAAGAAATTCAGAATACTGCCCTAGGAGTCTATAAATAATAATTAGTGGAAACAAATGGGTAGACTTATTTTTTGAGCCTACGCATGTTGTTAGCATAAAGAACTTCAAATGTATATTCAATACTTCAGTACTTTATACTGTTGTTATAAAGAACTTCAAATGCATCAAATTCATGTTGGGGTTTTTGTGGGATGCCTAGAATATCATTATAAATAACTGTGATGCCACCTCCTCTACCAGTTAGACGAGTGCGATCATCTGAGAGAATGACTCTTAACTGAATGCTTTACCCAGTTTTGTTCAATATCATCCACATACGACCACCTGCACACAGGAAAGAAATAAAATGCTTGGTACTGGGAAGCAGATGAAACACTTGTCAAGGTTTTATTTTATGAATTTTGTTTAATAATTTGAATGCATGAATTAACATAAAATCAGATTATACTGAATATACAGCCACCACCTTTGATCTGAAGTTATGACTGCTAAATATTAGGTCTCTTACATCTAATCTAAAGTGCTTATTGTAAATGAACTCAATAATTGTTTTTGAGGCTTACCAATGTTTTACAGCTTGTGGTAATCCCTCTGGTGAAGCCTTCTCTTGATTGTTAACTTTGACACAGATACGCCTACCTCCTGGACGGTGTCCTTGATCTGGCCAACAATAGTGAAGGGGTTTTTCTTCACCAGGGAAGGAATTCTTCTGTCATCTACCACAGTTGTTTTCCATGGCCTTCTTGGCCTTTTGGTGTTACTGAGCTCACAAATGCATTGTTTTTAAGAATGTACCAAATAGTTGATTTAGCCACACGTAATGTTTGGTATCTCACTGATGGGTTTTGTTTTGATTTTTCAGCCTAATGATGCTTTGCTTCACTGGTAATTACAGCTGTGTGGACTTTATATTGTTGAGAGTTAACAGCAACAAATTCCAAATGTAAATGCCACACTTGAAATCAACTCTAGACCTTTTACCCATAAGTGGGTATAAGCAGGGGTTAAATTGGGCCGGGTCCGTCCGGGGATGAGCCCCGGCACATAAGCTTACGACTTTCCTCGTATCTTTTCAACAATATAGTCTTTTTTTTTTTTTTTTTTTTTTTTACACCTTTCGCGTTCTTACTAATTCAAGCAGTGATCAAAAGCACTGCCTTTGTAGCACATAATAAATGAGTTCCGCCCCTAAAGTTGACAAGATTACGTCAGAGCTCCAAAAAATCTTTGATAGCGTCATTCATAGGGCAATCGGAGTGATGGTTTATGCTCACGCTACTTTGGCATGGTGTTCGTAAGGTTTCGTTTAATTTATGTTTTTTTGCACTCGTATTATACAAGACAGTCGCAAGTTCGTTTCCTACCGATGATCCGATCTCAAAGTTTTAGAGGTAAAAGATATGAGTGAGGCAAAGAGGAGGAAGCTTAGAGACTACTTCAATTTGATTTGTGAAGCAAAAAGCCTATGCTATTGAAACTTTTTTATTTGTGAAAATAAATCGCGAAATTTGGAACTTGACCCCTAGATCGAGACTGTCCTCGCTGCAGCCTGTAACGCGATGACGTAGTGGATAAGAGCCACTGTGTACAGCATTTTGGTGACGTAACAGCCATTTTTACACGCATGCGCCTTAGTTGTCTGGTGACGTAATTGGCGTTTAAACACACATGCACAGACTCAGCAGCGCGCACAAACTTCTAATTGTTTTTCTGTTGTTATTAAAAGTGTATTTCCACGTTGTCTTTGATATATTTCTCATTGTTTATGTGTGGATTAGCATGTCATATTCTATGCATGTTGAACGTCTCTGTTGTTTGGTTAGTTTGTTAGTTGACTAATGTTATTACATGATCTTTGTTCATAGGTATATATACAATATCTCACAAAAGTGAGTACACCCCTCACATTTTTGTAAATATTTTATTATATCTTTTCATGGGACAACACTGAAGAAATGACACTTTGCTACAATGTAAAGTAGTGAGTGTACAGCTTGTATAACAGTGTAAATTTGCTGTCCCCTCAAAATAACTCAACACACAGCCATTAATGTCTAAACCGCTGGCAACAAAAGTGAGTACACCCCTAAGTGAAAATGCCCAAATTGGGCCCAATTAGCCATTTTCCCTCCCCGGTGTCATGTGACTCGTTAGTATTACAAGGTCTCAGGTGTGAATGGGGAGCAGGTGTGTTAAGTTTGGTGTTAAAGCTCTCACACTCTCTCATACTGGTCACTGGAAGTTCAACATGGCACCTCATGGCAAAGAACTCTCTGAGGATCTGAAAAAAAAGAATTGTTGCTCTACATAAAGATGGCCTAGGCTATAAGAAGATTGTCAACACCCTGAAACTGAGCTGCAGCACGGTGGCCAAGACCATACAGCGGTTTAACAGGTGTAATGAATCAGCTTTAAAAAGAAAAAAAAAAGTGCACGCTTGGATTCAAAGCACCTTTTTAAAGGAGACAAGAGTTTTAAAGCATGCCCACATTATCTACCAGAATATGTAGAAAATCAGATGTAAAAATGAAACATTTGAATATATTCTCCACCAGTTACAATTCATGTAATGAATTAAAAGATGTTTAACACGTTTAAATGTATTCTCCAATTTATGTAGGGAATTAGCTCGAATGGCGTGAAATATATCTATATATCTAATCAACACGTGTTGTGACCAGTTATAAATATACATCAGCCATGAAAGGGAATTCATGTATGTGCACATATACATATAGATAATGGATTATAATTAACTACAATGGATTATAATTAATTATGACTATGTATGTGGTCTAGATCAGCTTTTAGGATTAGCTGTAGTCTAGTTTAGAATTATGAACTCTAAAGAGGGAGTTTATCCTTCTGGACAGGAAGGATATCCGTTTCAAAAGCGGGTAGCGAGGTCTTGCAGTGTAGAAGTAACTCATCACGTGACCAAAACCGAGACAATCAAGCGTGGTGATGATAGATTTTAATAACTACGTGTAACTACGGATACACACAACTAACTCTACGCAAACAATACATATGTACATCTATATACAAGAAGAGAGAGATTAGAGAGAAAGTAATGAAAGGAAGAGGGTAGCAGACAAAAACAACAATTAATTAGCCTTTTTCAAAACCAGCAACGAACTTAAATCTCCTGTAAACAGGGGTACAATCTTAACGCATGTATAGATCCATTAACTATACTTGCATGGCTTGGGTGTTGTCGGTTTGAAAGTTCGCGCGAGGTCGTGTCGAGTTCGCTGGTTCGTCGTGCCGTTTGAAAAGGCGTGGGCCGTGAGGCGGTTGCATCCTTTGAGAGAGAGAGAGAGAGAAACCTGAAGTGAACTGGGGTGAACCGAAGAAGACTGAAGAGAATCTGAAGAAGTGTGTAAGTAGAAGTTGAAATGATTTCAAAGCGTGGTGTTGTTTTAAAGACACACGCCTCTTTGGGCTATTGGCAAGAATCTATCAGGAAGTTGGATTTGTTGGTGGGATGAACTCTCTTTGTCTGGTCTCAGACCTGAATTTGCATGTCCTGGGAGGAGCCGGTTTAAACTGTATTATATATGTGATTAAGAAAAAGCATGAAATAATGTATCCCATTGTAAAGTGATATGCATAATAGATCGGGGTATCGCGAGACGATTAATTACATACCAAATTCGATGGACTTATGAAAATATTAAAAGGTGAAACATGGTTACAGACATTTAAAATAATATCCTAAATTAAACTAAAATCATTATAGCTAGGTTACATAAACACACAATATATGTAAATAGGAAAACATCACACTATTTGGACATCGAATAATTACATATAATTACATGTTACATTCAAAAGAGATTCCTCCATTGTGTCTGTGCGCATGTGTGTGTGCGTGCGCGTGTAGGTAAGCTTTGTGTGTGTGTGTGTGTGTGTGTGTGTGTGTGTGTGTGTGTGTCTGAAGAGGGGGGTCGTGTCCCCTGTAGCATTCCTATGGCATCTGGTTGAAGAGGTTACTGATATGGATTCACAGCTCAAAGAAACAGAGAAACTTCTTTGCTAAGTCCAGGCTGATTCAGAAATCAGTTTGATACGTTCAGACGTTACACAGGACAGGTTCCACTCAGAACAGGCCTCGCCATGGTCGACCAAAAAAGTTGAGTGCAGTGTGGTCTGATGAGACCAAGATAAGCTTACTTGGTTCAGATGGTGTCAAGCGTGTGTGGCGGCAACCAGGTGAGGAGTACAAAGACAAGTATGTCTTGCCTACAGTCAAGCATGGTGGTGGGAGTGTCATGGTCTGGGGCTGCATGAGTGCTGCCGGCACTGGGGAGCTACAGTTCATTGAGGGAACCATGAATGCCAACATGTACTGTGACATACTGAAGCAGAGCATGATCCCCTCCCTTCGGAAACTGGGCCGCAGGGCAGTATTCCAACATGATAACAACCCCAAACACACCTCCAAGACGACCACTGCCTTGCTAAAGAAGCTGAGGGTAAAGGTGATGGACTGGCCAAGCATGTCTCCAGACCTAAACCCTATTGAGCATCTGTGGGGCATCCTCAAACAGAAGGTAGAGGAGCGCAAGATCTCTAACATCCACCAGCTCTGTGATGTCGTAATGGAGGAGTGGAAGAGGACTCCAGTGGCAACCTGTGAAGCTCTGGTGAACCCCATGCCCAACAGGGTTAAGGCAGTACTGGAAAATAATGGTGGCCACACAAAATATTGACACTTTGGGCCCAATTTGGACATTTTCACTTAGGGGTGTACTCACTTTTGTTGCCAGTGGTTTAGACATTAATGGCTGTATGTTGAGTTATTTTGAGGGGACAGCAAATTTACACTGTTATACAAGCTGTACACTCACTACTTTACATTGTAGCAAAGTGTCATTTCTTCAGTGTTGTCCCATGAAAAGATATAATAAAATATTTACAAAAATGTGAGGGGTGTACTCACTTTTGTGAGATACTGTGTGTGTGTGTGTATGTATATATATATATATATATATATATATATATATATATATATATATATATATATATATATATTTTAGATAGATAGATAGATAGATAGATAGATAGATAGATAGGTGTTATTAACTCTTGATTGGAGGAAAAACATGTCAGCTTATTATTAACATCATTTATTTTTTTTAAACAAATATTAATTTTTAATTTTTTTTATATGAGCCATTCCACCAAATGGGTGACATTTGCCTGTTGTAACTTTTAAAAATTAAACTTCATTTTTTATCTTTTTTCAACACTGAATCTAGTAACACACATATTCCACTGTTCAAAATGTATACTGGTCAATCTCGGGTAACTTTATTTCATTTTTTACAAGGTTTCAGAGTGGGAGATGCATTTTTCTCCTGTTACCAAAAATCATGTGTCTTTTAAAAAGCAAGTTTAAAAGCAATGTCACTAATTTCTTTGTTTTCCCTCACAAAAGTGTTTATTTTAAAGAAATGGTTGGTTGTGTGTTTAAATAATTGATATTTATCACAAAAAAATCACTATATATGCACACAATGTGTTTTTTTTTTTAATGCAAAGCCATTTTTTTATTTCAAAGGAGACCTAAACCTCAGGTTTAATTTTTTTTTAATGTAATTAATTAAACTGTTGGATAAATGATGGACACGACTGAGAAAAGCAGTGGATTAACTTTATTTTTTAGAGAGAAACAATTTAATAACAGGAATGAACACTGAGTAACAGGAATGTGTATCCGGAATCTGTGTGTGTGTGTGTGTCTGTGATAGAGAGAGTGTGTGTGTGTGTGTGTGTATGTCTGTGAGTGTGTGTGTGTGTGTGTGTGTGTATGAGTGTGTGTGTGTATGTCTGTGTGTGTGTGTGTATGTCTGTGAGTGTGTGTATGTCTGTGAGTGTGTGTGTGTGTGTGTGTATGTGTGTGTGTGTGTATGTCTGTGTGTGTGTGGAAGTGTGAGTGTGTGAGTAAGTCTGTGAGTGTGTGTGTATGTCTGCGAGTGTGTCTGTGTGTGTGTGTGAGTGTGTGCGTGTGTGTATATGAATGTACGTGTGTGTGTGTGTGTGTGTGTGTGTGTATGTCTGTGAGTGTATGTCTGTGAGTGTGTGTGTGTATGTCTGTGAGTGAGTGTGTGTGTGTATGTCTGTGAGTGAGTGTGTGTGTGTATGTCTGCGAGTGTGTATGTCTGTGAGTGTGTGTGTGTGTGTGTGTGTATGTCTGTGAGTGAGTGTGTGTGTATGTCTGTGAGTGTGTGTGTATGTGTGTGTGTCCCACACCATCTGGGTCACCCTTCCTATGGCTCGCCTTGAAAAAGTTCCACGTACCGGCAGTGAATCCTGGCCTGAACAGGTTTTCTGCAGCACTTAGTGGTGATTGTCTCCCTGTAATCACGGCATTCACACTGTTATACTGATACTTCTATATCTTAAGTAACAGTAACTGTAAAACTTCAAAATCAAGTAAATTGTATTACATAAACTAATATTCACACTAATAAATCAATACACCATAGGATGCCACTCACTCCTGTTACCTATTACTCAGCCCTGTTACCTATTACTCAGTCCTGTTATGGTTTATATGAGTAACAGGACTGAAGGGAACAGGACTGAGTTTTTAGCATAGAATTAGCAAATACATGAAATATAGCCACATGGCATACATTCTTATAGCATGAGGATACTGAGCAAATTCTAGTGATTTACCAAAAATGTGTATATTTAAAATAAACAAATAACATCTAAAAAATAATTTAGGTAACAGGACAGTACGTTGAGATTGACCCTCTCAGACATAGCTGCAATATCATCAAATATACAGAAAAGAAAATGAAAGGACTTACTTTTGGTCTTCCCATCGCCTTCAGAAGATTCAAATGACACAACTTCCTGTTGAAAATGTGTCTTGTGGAACGTTCCCAGCTTCTCAAGGAGGGCAATGTGTCTGAAAACCCGGGGACATGAATAAAATGTGTATTTTATCTAAAATGCTACGGATTTATCATGGAAAAAAACATTTTAAATCATAGATTGGATATAAAGTCACAGAACAATGGGGGAAACATAAGATTTCTGAAGGACTTTAATCATTATATTTCAATGTAAAGTACAGAGATAGAGAGTGGGGACATGCAAAAAATGCTATTTTTTAGTGTTCTAGGTAGTTTTTATTAATGTTTTTAATTATAGATTTTAAATTTGCAGCTAGGTTCATGTGCAGGACACTTTGCTTAATAATAAAATGTATTTTAGAGTTAATTGTCATGCATTTTTATACATAAAATGTTCTAGGGACTGAAATGTCACCCACTCGGTGGAATGGCTCACATACCTGTAAACAAAGACCATGTAATAACATTAGTCAACTAACAAACTAACCAAACAACAGAGACGCTCGACATGCATAAAATATGACATGCTAATCCACACATAAACAATGAGAAATATATCAGAGACAACGTGGAAAAACACTTTTAATAACAAGAGAAAAACAACTAGAAATTCGTGCGCGCTGCTGAGTCTGCGCATGCGTGTTTATACACCAATTACGTCACCAGACAACTAAGGCGCATGCGTGTAAAATGACCGTTACCTCACCAAAATGCCGTACACAGTGGCTCTTATCCACTACGTCATCACGCTACAGGCTGCAGTAAGGACATCTTTCTGTTCTCGAGTCCGTTTCATATTATATGGTGTCAGGGGCGGACTGGCCGTCTGGAGCACCGGGAGTTTTCCAATCAAATCAAAGAAGGCGGGGTTTACTGTTCACAGAAGTCGAGCCCAAGCAGTAACTCAGTGTGACACTTTTTAACGCTTGAATAATGTGAGGTAAGATGTAAGGAGCTGAACATGACGAGGCTGAATACAGCAATATTTCCCAACTGTTTAAAATAAAAATGCGATCCGATTTTAGGTCGGACAGTCCGGTTTTAAAATGCCATGTCCGTCTCCCGGCACAGTATTGAGCCAAACGCTCATTTGTCCTCCTTTTAAGATCAGCACTATTGTATACTTTATCCAATGGCAGCCTATATAATTAATTAATTAATTAATACCGGGTGCCGTGGGCCGCTCTGTGCTAGAAATGACTTTGATCAGCATTTTAGTGTTCATAGCAGAGAGCTCTCTCAACTTATATTTTACAGTTTGTCAATTGATAATATTTTGTAGGCTTTGCATACACATGTGCACCCCTCGAAAGCCTGAAACCACACAGCCCTCCCATAACAAATCCCAATTTAACCCCTGGGTATAAGTAGAAGTGAAATAATGAGGGAATAACACACTTATCCATGGAACAGCTGAGCAGCCAATTGTCCATTTACCTTTGGTCCCTTAAAAAGTGGCAACAACATAAAAAGTGTGTAATTACAACACTGTTCACCTGATTTGGATGTAAATACCCTCAAATAAAAAAATTTAAAAAAAAAGTCGGCACTTTGAGCACAAATTATTTAATTTCAAATCCAATATATTGTGGTAGACAGCTAAAATAACCATAACTTTGTAAATGTCCAAATATTCACAGACCCGTCACCTGACTGTAAATGCCTTGTCGAAGCTCTTAACTACGTAAACTCATTTTGCACCCACACCATAAGCATGATAGAAAAATATCCTTCTATGGAGAAAACAATGCATTAGGGTACATACTGCAGTAGATATTTTAGTCTATAACTAAAATGCACCATTTATTCTTCCTGTAATTTTCATTTTACTTATTTGATTCTTCACTCATGTAAACATTTCCATATCTTCATAAAATGTAGCTTATGTTATCTTATTAAAATCAATTTTTTTTTTGTTTTTGTTTTGGTAAAAGAACATTTGCTATGTCGTGAACTGCAAAATGTCCCAATAAATCCAAAGCTTTGCCATTTCACAGCTGAAAAGACCACAGAATAAGGGGGAGCAGGTTATAAAAAGAATTTTATTTCAGATCATTTTAAACAACATTATGTCCCTATGTACAATTCTGATTTGTACCTTCATTTAAAATAATTACAGAAGTAGGAAAAGGAATCATTAAATGATAGTCTACATGAATAGTCTGCCTACATTTTAAACAGCTACACATAAATCTGAGACTGCAGGAGCCAATCAGAAGGCAGGGATCAGTAGTAATCCTCTAGATCAGCCTTTTCTCCTTGATTCTGAATCTGCTGCTGCTTTCTGTAGAGATCAGCAATCTGAGTGTGTGAGAGAGAGAGAGAGAGAGAGAGAGAGAGAGAGAGAGAGAGAGAGAGAGAGAGAGAGAGCAAAACCACTGACTGATGTGACCCAGCAAAACATGGCAATTTTGTTTTGTACTTCTGATTGCTAGATACAAATACAAATTATATATATCAATTTGTATCAGTTATGAAACAGCAGATATAATCTTCATGACAATCAATTATAAAGGAACTGTTTGCAGTTTTTAGAGTCTGCTGCTTAATTGGAGTCTTAATGCAATTGCACTGTAAACATTAACAAATCAACTGAACCCATCCCCTGTGTGGCCATAGTGGCCTTTCAGAGAAAAGGGGCTTGGGTGGAGCGGAAGCCTGAATTTAAACCAGAACCATAGCACTGCAAAATATTAATACGACACCTTTTCCTATTCTCAATGGGCTTTACACATACAACTAAGCCTTTCAATAATGTAATGAAAAGGAAAGTGTATTGCTGAGGTCTGAGGAAAAATGTATTGCTGAAGACTGAGGTAGGTGGTATTGTTTGTCTTTTTCCCATTATGTGAAAACTAACATTTCATGAGAAATATTTTCTTTGCAAAAGCAACTGATATGACATTACTTTAAAAGCGTCATCATAACTTTGTTTTCCAATGTAAATGAAATTGAAATGTCATTCTGTTTCGTTCTAGTGCACTTCATCCATGGCCACAATGTTCAGAGTTCAAGAGCAAAAGTACAGTGCCTATAGAAAATCATCATACCCCTTTGAAATAGTCACTTTTTTTGTCTTACAGCTTGAAATCAAAACCCATTAAAAATATTTTTTTGTTCCAGCTTTATTTACACATTCTGCCTTACAACATTTAAGTAACATAAATCGGAAAAAAAATAAAAATAGAATAACAGAGTTGGAAAAGTGATCATTCCCATGAGTTAATACTTTGTAGAGCCACCTTTTGCTTTAATTACAGCCATCAGTCTGTTTGGATATGTCTCTATTAGCTTTGGGCACCTATTGCCCATTCTTCCTTGCAGAATTGTTCGAGTTCAGTCACATTTTGTGGTGAGCGGCGATTGACTGCTGTCTTCAAGTCCATCCACACATTTTCAGTTGGATTTAGGTCAGGGCTCTGACTTGGCAACTCAAGGACATTCACCTTCCTATCCTTAAGCCACTGTGTAGTTTTTTTGGCGGTGTGTTTAGGGTCGTTGTCGTGCTGGTAGATGACCACCTGCCCATCTTCAGCTGTCTAGCAGAGGGCCACATGTTTTCCTCAAGAATTTGGGTGTACTTGGCAGCATCCATTTTCCCTTCAATCCTGATCAATTGCCCAGTCCCCGCTGAAGAGAAACACCCCCACAACATAATGTTGCCACCACCATGCTTCACAGTAGGTATGGTGTGTTTTGGGTGTTGTGCTGTGTTTGGTTTTCGCCAAACAGAATGCTTGCAGTTCAGTTCAAAAAGTTCAATCTTGGTCTCATCTGACCATAAAACCTTTTGCCACATGGCATTAGAATCTTCCAAGTGGGTTTTCTGCAAAGCGCAAACGATGAGGCTTCTCTCTTGCCACCCTGCCGTACAGGCCAGCTTTGTGTAAAGCTTGTGAGATTGTTGTCACATGCACAGACCGACCAATCTCTGCCATAAGGACTTGTAAGTCCTTCAAAGTTGCCATTGGCCTCTTCGTAGCTTCCCTGATCAGTCAACCAGTTTGGAGGGACGGCCCAATCTAGGCAAGGTGTTGGTGGTGCCATACACTTTCCACTCAGAGGGATAGTTAAAGCCTTTGAAATCTTTTTGTGTCCTTCTCCTAACTTGTGCCTTTCCACAGCTTTGTCCCGGAGCCCTTTTGAAAGCACCTTTCCAACCATGGTGTATTCTTTGCGTTGCCATGCAACTACTAGTAATGGAATCATCATGGAACAGCCGGTTTTCTTATGAAGTAATGAAAACAACTGCAGTTGATGTCAGGTGGGGGGCAATTAGCATGGTGTGTGATCTGGGAAGTGACTGGTTCTACCTGAGCAAGTTTATAATGGTTACTCTAAGGGGCTGATCACTTCTCCAAACCAGGTATTTCACTAATTAAATTTTAATAATTGTTCACAATTTTTTAAAATGTTATTTCCACTTAGATGTCGAGGGTTATAATGTGCAAATACAGCTGGCAAAAGTTAGATTTAATTCATTTTGATTTCCAGGGTGTAATGTGACAAAAGGTAAGGATTTTGACAGGGCATGATGATTTTCTATAGGCACTGTACATAAAATAAGAGAAGACAACCATAAGAAAACAGAAACAAACATCCATTGTGTGACATGAAGCAGACCCAGGCACATATGCACTCAAACATCTTCCACTAAACACGCTAACAGTCCTGTCAAAGTGCTCAATAACAGTGCACAGAATAAAACTGCATTTTTAACCTGAAAACATAATGCATCTGTAGTTTGGGAGTGTCATAGGGACAGTTTTTAAACCATGTTATGCTGCCCAATGGGCTCATTACGCCAAATATTTCTGTGACTGGAATCCAAATTGTGTTCCAGTGCATTTTCTATTACCTGTGCTCCTGTAGTAGCATCCTCGGGTTTCTTGTCATCTCTGATGCGAAGGAATCGAGGAAAACGAAGGGAAATCCCTTTATCTGGGTCCACCTAGTAGACAAGAGAAGTAATTCAAGTCAATTCTTACTAATACTTGCAATACAGACAGGATACATTGTCAAAAATCTGCTTTGCAAAGATGAAATTGGACACTCGGTTCTCCTCTGGCTAAGTAGGATGATTTGGACAAAAGTTCAGACTCTCGGAGTTAGGACAGCAAAATATAGACAAAATACCACATTGCAATTGCAATATGCCTAGCAGTTTATTTAAAACACATGCGTGAACCCTTTAAATGACAAGGTAAAAGACTGACTTGCATAATACTGAATAAACATTCATGTAGAACATTTAATATTGTGTAGGATGATCACAAATTTTTTATGCAAATGAGAATGCAAATTTGCATACTGTAGCTACTGGGCATAATTAAACAATGTATTGTGAAGCCTTGCTAAATCTTTAAATTCTATTCTACTAGAGGCTGAAATGCCCCTATAAGTAGTAGGTACAGTGCAAGTACACACACAAAAAAAAAAGGGGGGGGGGGCGTAAGTGAAACTGACCAATCCCATTGCTGCCTTGTAAACTGGAGACAGTGACAAATCAGCACATTTCACTTCCCATACTTGTACAGCATCCAGCCAAACATCTGGCTCTGCTGTCTGATCCACTCTGTAGTAGGGGCGGGGCTTAGGAAGGATGTGCTCCTGAGAAATACATTACTTTATAAGTTTGCACATTTATTACAAATTAACATCAACTACCTGGAATTACTAATTAATGGGTAGTAGCAAATATGCAAATTTGAGAAATCTATTAACTTCTCTATTGTTATTGTTTTTATTATGAAGAACAATTTCAAATTTATATACAAGAATAAGTTTGGTTAAACAGAAACTGCTGTGAATACTACTGCACCTTTAAGAAATTGTAATGCTGCTCCAGATCTTCATCTTTGAAGCCTGTTCCTATCTACAAAACCAAAGGTTGTTTAAGATTCCTTAAATTCACACACAAATGCAGCAACAAACACCTTTATCTGGATAACTTGGACTGAAAGCTTAAAACTTAGGTGAAGTTGATTAAAGCACCTACAGCCCCCTCTGAAAGTATTGGAACAGCAAGACCAATTCTATTGTTTTCGCTATACATTGAAGACATTTGGGTTTGAGGTCAAAAGATGAATGAGACGATAGATCAGAATTACAGCTTTCATTTCCTAATATTTACATCTAGATGCATTGCACAAGCATTGGGCATAGCCAAAACAACAATTTGGAATTTCCTGAAAAAGAAAGAAACCACTGGAGTACTACCAACCAGGCATGGAACAAGTGGGCCATGGAAAACAACAGCAGTCAGTGACACAAACATTGTTGTGCAGCTGTGAAGAAAAATCCCAAAACAACAGTTAGAGACATCAACAACAACCTTCGCAGGGCAGGGGTGAAGGTATCACAATCCACCAATCGAAGAAGACTTCAAGCGCAATACCACAAGATGCAAATCACTGGTCAGCAGTAAGAATCAGTAGGCCAGATTTCGCAAAGAAATACATAGATGAGCAACAAAAGATTAACCTCTACCAAAGTGATGGAAAGGCCAAAGTGTGAAGAAAGAATGCATCTGCTCATGATCCAAAACATAGAAGCTCAACAGTCAAGCATGGTGGAGGTAGTGTCATTACTTGGGCTTGCATGGCTGCTACCAGAATGGGCTAACTAATCCTTATTGATGATGGTAGCAGCAGAATGAATTCAGAAGTCTACAGAAACAATCGGTCATCCAATTTACAGAGAAATGCATCCAATGTAATTGGGACGAACTTCATCATGCAGCAAGACAATGATCCAAAAAGCATGGCCAACCCAAAGGACTTCATCAGTGGGAAAAGGTGGAAGGTTTTAGACTTGCAAAGTCAATTACCAGATTTTAACCCAGCTGAGCATTCAATTCACCTCCTGAAGAGGAGACTGAAAGAAGAAACCCCAAAAACAAACAACAACTGAAAGATGCTGCAGTACAATCCTGGAAAAAGAACACAAAAAAACCCCAATGCAACAGTTGGGTGCTGTTAGTGGATCACCAGTTTGATGCAGTTGTGTTCTTTACTTTAAGACTCTGTTCCTATAATTTTGCTCACCTAAAAATTGGGTGGCCTGCTACCAATGGTGCCATGTTTTAAGTTAACACATCTAGCTGTCAATATCAGGAAATGAAAGCTGAAATTGTAACCTACCATCTCATTCATCTTTTGATATCAAACCCAATTTGTCTTCAGTGTATAGCAACAACAATAGAATTGACCTTGCTGTTCCAATACTTTCAGATGGGACTGTATTTGCCAGCACTGACATTAAGGTGCAAAAATCCGAGGTTTATGCTCAAAGGAATGAAGATAAGATGACATACTAATTTGTTACAAATGCACCTGAAAACTCGATTAGTATAGCCAGATTGAGAGATAATTGTGTTAGCCCATGCTAACTGGAAAAGGAAGATATACTGAGACTTTGAAATTATGATCAGTGATCTATTAATGACTAGGACAGAACTTTGAGATTTTTCTGTCCTGTGCACAACAAAGTAAATTGTGTAATATTTAGTTTAGTTAATATGGCAACAAAATACTAAATCAGTGCTTCTCACCCTGGGGTCTGTGGACCCCTTGTGGTCTGTGGCATAATTACAGGGGGTCTGTGGGATTGTTTCTAAAAAATATTCAAAATACATATATATGTCGTATTTTTGTTAAATATTTCAAAATATACTGTAAATACATTTTCAGGCCCATAAAATTTGAGGATCAGTCAGAATATGTTAGGGATCTACAGCTGAAAAAAGGTTGAGAAGCACTGTACTAAATCAAAGTCTGGAAATCAAAGTGTTTGAGCCTTAGCATTAATTGGTTCAATAAATTCATCATCCAGTATGCGAGTTGGCCAAGTACTCCTACCTTACAGACAGACTGAAACTCCTCATTCTCCTCATCATAGCAACCAAGCAGGAAACCCCCATAGCTACCGGCTCTCTTGCCCTTCCCTAGATATGCACCAATCACACACAGATCCACTGTGTCTCCCACACCTTCCAGATAATCCTTCTTAAGCTGTACAGAGAAGCAGAGAAAAGAGAACAATAAATGAGAAAACAAGATGAAAGAGAATTTAGACACTAGGTGACTAATGTGTGGCAGCCTGGGAAAACCCTTAAAATAGACTCTTAAAATGTGTAAAATGTAAATATAATGACTTCCAATAATCTATAAAGGATGTTTGAAGTTAAAAATAAATAATATTGCTATTAAACAAGAATGCCTACCGGGTGGACTTCAAAGTAGCCTCATAGCATGAGGGCTATAAATAAAGACTGCTATAAAGATATACAGTCAGGTCCATTAATATTTGGACATTAACAACATTATTGTTATTTTAGCTGCCTACCACACTATATGTATAATAAAAATAAAAGTATATATTAATCTCACAAGTAGATGTTGACCTGCTATGGCATTTACTGCCTCCAGTGCCCACAGGATTACCCCGCTCGACCTTGAGCCTTGCCAAAATGCCTAACTCAACCAAAACCATACAGCCCTCCCCAGTGACTAAGGCTGTAGCGAGCCCCACTGGCACCATTAATGCACGCTCACAGTGCAACTGGCTCCATATGGTTTCCTTTTGTTACCTGTAGTGCCCTTGGGAGAGCACAATCTTGCAGCCTGACAAGATGTGCTGGAGACTTGCGTTTGAACTGCTGCAGAGGGAGCAGCATTCTTCCTGGCCAAACCACTGGTGTAGGTTCAGTGGGCAGGAGAGTGTTGCATGTTGCCCTGATAAGAAAACTAAGCCTTGCCTGTGGGATTTTCCACAGGTCTGCCATGTTGTCCAACCCCCATCTCATCCCTGTGCTACAGCCTTGATCGTATAGTGTTCGTCCTCCATCCTCATCACCTCAGACACCACCAGTTCCTTCCTCTCTTTCCTGCTAGCCTTGGACCAGACCCGCGGAGCTTACCCCCACCCAAGGCCTGTCCTTCTTGTCTGGACTTTGCCGATGAACTTTGTGCTGCAGCCTGCTTTGCCAGATCGACTTCAGCATGGGCTTTCCAATTGCAGCCCGTGTGGACCTGGACATCTGTACTCCTCACTGCCTGGTCAGTGGATTACCTCAGCCCCAACACTAGCCTGGTCTTCTCCTGCTTGTAGCCCATGCTGATGGATTTCAGCAGCAGCTGTAAAATGTTCTTCCCAGAGAGACTGGTGGTAGATAGGCATCGCAACAAGCCCAGCCACTTTCAGATGAAAGAGCTGCCTTTCCCATTCATCTTGCTTATTGTGGATAAGGGGATTTCACACAATTTCAATGGCCACATTATCCTCTGATACAGTGTGGTGTGGTAGCACCACACCTTGTACTTTCCTGGAAGCTGGCTTTGGTCGATCCTTGCCAGACCATCCGAAAGCTTTCAGCACATTCTTCCCCATGTGCTTGTCAGAGAGCTCAGCCATGTAGTGTCTCCCAAGGCTTCTGATGGACCATTCAGCCAGCAGTGGGATTTTTTCACCACCCACGAGAAAGATGGTACTGTCATTCCTCACCCCTTTCCTGAGTGAGAGACTTCAGGACTTAGAAGGCTTGATCTTCATCCTTGCCCAGGACATCAGTTCATCCTTCCTTTTCAGCAGCCTAGCTGTACATGGTGCTGTCAGCTGGAGGCTAGTAACATCATCCATGCAGCTTCTCAGGTGGGGCAGTTTCTGTCCAGATGGCAAACTGAGTTTGGTGGGAGGCATCTGTCTTGCTCCAATGTGTATTACCTCAAAGGTGGCCACAAACAAGATGGAGGAGATTGAGCATTTCATGGCTGCCATCCGGTAGTGAAATCCTGGAGGGCAAAGAACATTTGCAGGTGCTAGAAGTAATTTGAGACCAGGCTCCTGATGCGGCACTGATCCATATGCATTCGCAAGGTCAAGCCAAAGAAAGCAAATCTTTCTTTTCACGCTTGGACAGTTAGATCTGCTCCCAAATCAGAGATGAATGCTCCACACACCCTGGGAGGCCTGGGACCCCTGCTTTCTGGCAGCTGGTGTCAATATAGCCATTCTCAGTGAGTTCGTTGGATATTCTCCATGCCAACACAGAGAAGACCTTTCCTTCAAAGCTGCACAAGCCAATGCTCCTGAATTGGCTGATAAACTGGGATACAGGTAGGGCTGGACGAGGCACGTACCCTGGCGAACCTAATGGCTCATTCCTTGAAATGTACAAAAGTGCTAAACATGCAGTGTCACTTTAATCCCACAGCTTAAAAACTAAATATAGCTTAATAAATAGGAATTCACAGGTAGTTTTCCAGTTTGAGTTAGTTTGAGTTACTGGAGCCAGAAGGCGAGTGTGATGGTTAGCAGCATTCGGCAAAACCACTGCAAAAAAACAATGCCATTTGTCCAAGCTTTGGAACTTGCAGCTTCGATGGTGAAAGTTGTCTCCATGCCGGCGTCGATGTGGTCCGACACATGGCAGTAGAGGAGCCACGTTCCTGGAGCACCTGCTTGTAGTTCGACAGTCTTAAAGGTTCCAGGGAACAAGCCATACACATCAGCTCTATGGGGGCTGAATTCCTTATAGTCAAATTCCTTATAATATATACACATCTCTCATCGTTTTGTTGACTTCTGATTTTGATCTAAAAGTTTTAGATCTTGTCAAGCCGATAACTCTTAAAGCTGTTTTGTTAAATTGTGTACATTTTGTGTACATTTTTGGTCATTTCCAACTTCCCACTCTTTGCTTCCTCCAACAACTGCCTGGTGTGTTTGAAGGGGTTCTTGTAGAAGTTGGCTCATTCCTTCTCCTTCCTCTTCCTGCACTTTCGGATGTACTCAGCCCTCCGCAGGCTGGCTAGTCTTTGCCTGATATCCTTCCGCAGCACTTTGAGACTTACTTTCTCGCCAAGTGTGGTTGAACCTAGCCTCCACACCCCCACGCAGTGATCTCTCCAGTGTTCCACTAAGATCTGCACCCAGTCTTTGCCATGCTATTGCCTCACTAGCCTTTGAGCACTTGATCTTGCTGCTCCTAGCTGGTACTTTCTCTTCTGCCCATCTTGGCTCTCGACATTTGGGATGGGTGGGTGTGTCTCCATGGTGCTCACAAAACAGGTCACTCTACACTAAAGGGTCTTCCTCCTCACCAACCTGCCTTCCCTCAGCAACGATGGGTCCATCAGCGCTGTGGTTTTCAACCTGGCTTTTGGTTCCTCTTGTCTGATCAGACATTACAATACAAGGCCATTCCCTCCACTCTTCCCTGGTGGATTTGCATTGAATGTGGTCAGCTTTCTCCACCCGCACCCACATATCCGCAGGCTCCGCTCATTATCCGTATACATTCCTGTGGTTTCTGTACGATCCGTCTAATTAGGCCCATCTTTTACCTGCACCTCTCAGAGAGCCCATTGATTGTCTTCTCTTTATCATCTTCGTGGTAAGTAGTAGGTAGGTCTCAGAGACTAGTGGGTTGGGTTACCAGTCGCCCACTCCTGATGCGGTCTTTCCCGCAGTCATCCAGTCTTCCCTGGACTCCAACTTTAATTCAGAGTAGTCACTGGGTTGCGAGGAATAATAATATATGATTTTTATGATATGATTTTAAAGTGCAGACTTTCATTTTTAATTTAAGGGTATTTATATTCAAATCGGGTGAACACTCTAGGAATTACAGCATTTTTAAATGCCACTGCTGTTTTTCTCAAGTTAATACACTAGTATGCTAAGAAGGAGGAAGTGTGGGTTTGATTAAATTCACGTTTATTACACAAGTGCTACCTTTTTTTTTTATGAATAGCCTGCTTTATTATGCAGTCTGTTGAATGTAACATTCAATATGCTGGCATATCCAGTTGATAGTCTTGTATTGAATGAAACAATATATTGTATCCTTATGGTCCTAGCTAGTAGTAAATATCAAGATTTCACCGGTTAGATTGGTCTTCCCTGGCCCCCACACATTTCAAGAGGGCAAGTGTGCATCATTAATACCTTCAGCCAGTTATGAGAGCGTTTGGCAATTTCGTAAGTGGCATCTTTCTCCAGGGTCTTCACCATCAAGCCTTCACAAGAATCTGCGCATAAAAATCAATGTCAGAACTTACAACACTTCACTTCTAGCGTCAAAATTGCCAGTATGTTTCTTGAGTGAACTCATTTCATAATGCATAAAACTTTCAGCATGATATTTTTAAGTAAGGACAATATAGAGTGGTGCTTGAAAATTTGTGAACCCTTTAGAATTTTCTACATTTCTACAATAACTGCAACTAAACGTTTCTGGTAACTGTTGATCAGTCCGGCACATCGGCTTGGAGGAATTTTAGTCCATACCTCAGTACAGAACAGCTTCAGCACTGGGATGTTGGTGGGTTTCCTCAATGAACTGCTTACTTCAGGTCTTTCCACAACATTTCTACTGGATTAAAGTCAGGACTTAATTCTTCTTTAACCATTCTTTGGTAGAACGACTTGTGTGTTTAGAGTCGTTGTCTTGCTGCATGACTCACTTTCTCTAGCGATTCAGTTCATGGACAGATGTCCTGACATTTTTCTTTAGAATTCACTGGTATAATTCAGAATTCATTGTCCCATCAATGATGGCAAGCCATCCAGGCTCAGATGCAACAAAACAGGCCCAAACCATGCTACAACCACCATCATGTTTCACAAATGGGATAAGGAATGCAGTGTTTTCCTTTCTCCAAACATAACATTTCTCATTTAAACCAAAAATTCTATTTTGTCCTCATCCGTCCACAAAGCTTTTTTCTATTTGCCTTCTGGCTTGTCCATGTGATCTTTAGCAAACTGCAGAAGGGCAGCAATGTTCTTTTTGGAGAGCTGTAGCTTTCTCCTTTCAACCCTGGGTTCCTTTGTGACCTCGTGGACTATTACATGTCTTGCTATTGGGGAGGGTAACAATAGTCTTGAATGTCCTCAATTTGTACACAATCTGTCTGACTGTGGATTGGTGGAGTCCAAAGTCTTTAGAGATGGTTTTGTAACCGTTTCCAGCCTGATGAGCATCAACAACTCTTTTTATGAGGCCCTCAGAAATCTCCTTTGCTCGGGCCATGATACACTTTCACAAACATGTTGTGAAAACCAGACTTTGATAGATCCCTGTTCTTTAAATAAAACAGGGTGCTCACTCACACCTGATTGTCATCCCATTAATTGAAAACACCTGACTAATTTCACCTTCAAATTAAATATATAAAATAAATGACCAAGTATAATATTTTTGTCCCATTTGTTTAATTGGGTTCTTTTTGTGTACTTGTAGGACTTCTGCTAAAATCTGATGATGCTTTAGGTCATATTTATGCAGATATATAGATAATTCTAAAGGTTCACAAACTTTCAAGCATCACTGTATGCATATTGCTTAAATGTTATGTTAATACTGGGCTCCTGGTTAGGTTGGTATGTGCAAAGCAAAAAACCGGGGAATGTCTGAAAGTCCACCAGATTCATTCTTATAAATCACATTGTGTGTTTTTTTTACTACCCACTGATAAGGCCAGTGGGAATTAGCTGTTGCTTCATCTCTACCTGAAGGGACAGGGGCAGCAGCCCTTGTATCCTCTAGTCTGCCCAGTTCTCTCACTTTTTCTGTATATTCTGGCTTCCAAAGGTATAACTTTCATGCTAAAATCACAGTCCTTGATCAACACCATTGTGCTCATCATCTTACAAAGGACTAAATAGCCCCATTGCTTGCCCCATCAAACAGCTGCATTATACGGTGCTGTATGTATGTAGTATGGGATTTCTTATTAATAGGACACGTCAACAGAAAATGGTGAGTGAGAAAATTAGCTCTTGTTCTTTTGTTTTTAGGTGCCAATAGCAAAATCTGAAGATGTATACTTAGGTTGAACTGTAACTGTGTTAGCAATATCCCATGATGTCAGAGCATCATAAACTAAAACTATAAAACAAACTAGAAAAAACAGTTTTCACGTTTGATGGATTTCTCTTTAGGTTTTTTTTGTGAATGTTGGACTGAATAGAAAGTTTCTATTAAAAGTTCTTCTCTGTTTAGCAACCCTTTGTGTTTAAATCCTGTCTCTCTCTCTCTCTCTCTCTCTCTCTCACACACACACACACACATGCACACACACCTCGTATGGACTGCTCCAGGAACTCTGCTATAGTTTCAGTGTTATCAGAGTCAAGAGAACGAGCAAAGACAAATTCTCCCTCCTTCTCCACGAAACTCTGCCTTAACAAAGCTCGACGCTTACTCAATGGCTCCTGTACCAGAGACTGAAGAAAGAAGAAAAAACAAGGAGAAATGAGGTACAAACAATGATTCAATAAGCCTTAGAAAATACGGGGGAAAATATATAGTTCGATTATTATGGACATAAAATGTACTAGTACAATCTATGTATTTCTAAACCGGGTGCCAAAGCTTATCCATGGCACCTGATGGTTGATCAGAGGCCAAGATCAACTGATTAAACAGATGGAATCAGGTGTGGCTCCTGATTGGAATGAAAATCTGTAACCACACCTACTCTTTGCAGATAACCCTCTTGTAGAGTATTAACCTTTTGTACAGAACACCACACACACTCATTTCACAGCAATGTGTCTTACATATACTTTTCTAGGTTCTATTTAATAATGCACAGTAACTACTGAGCGTGTTTCTCACATTCTCACCTCTCCATTTAAGTACAGCAGGTCGAAGGCATACACACAAACCTGCACCTTAATCTCAGATGCATCCACATCCTGAAACACAGAAAATAAATATATTAAAATAAAAATCTTCCCACTCCCTCTCTCCCCCACACCATCTGTCAAACTTTCCAAGAGGTGAGAAAGACATGCTTCTTTTTTTCCACCTATTCCATACCTATCTGCCCGATTCCTCGCTCATTTATACTTTCATATTTGTTTAATAACTTGACTTTTCTACCTTTTTGCTCTCCATCAATCACAAGAGTTTACAGTTAATAAGGATGAAGGCTTGCAGCCAGGGTATGAAATTAGCACCCGCCATCAGTCAAATGGAGGTGAATTTTCGGCAGTGGTGTGTAAAATTGTCTGGTCACCCGCCACTTTGGCAGGTACATGTCTCGCACAAGTAGGGCTTACCAAAAAAAAAAAAAAAAAAAAAAAGATATCTAAATTTGCGTAATTTAGTTGCACATGGTCCTCGCTCAATGTTCGTGATTACCATTGTCTGTACAAACATTAAACGTCACTTTCAAAGTGAAAGCGAAGAAAAAGCAAAAACCCGGAAGTGTGAAATTGGCTAATTGTCTGTTGCGTTCATAAAATAACTCCCTCCTATCAGCTTGTGAAAACATGCTAATAACATGTAAAGGGAAAGGATTGATGTGTTCCTAAGTATAACTGAGTATTTGAGTGTTTTAAACTTATTTAAATTTAATGAATGCGTGTGTGCAGATGAGTAACACTTCCCAGGTCCGGGTAGGGACTGAGGAAGCTGGAGGCAGGCATGGAACAATGCAAAAGGCGCTTTATTTTTTATCTTTTAATTTCGCTTTCTCAGCGGTTTTAATTCCTACACACACGTGCGCACACGGCTCTGTGCTGGTTGTCTTTCTCTCTCTCACTTCTACGGGAGGCAACTGAAAGCACAAAGAGATAAACAAATCAACTTTCACTAACTACACGCAGGTGACAATCATCACGCGTTACCTGCCGGTTCGACCTGCCTACGCCCCTGACCACGCAGCTTTTTATGATTACTTTTTAAACTGCAAAAATAACCTTTTGTTTATATCAATTGTATAATTTAAAACAACGTTGTTAGTTTCTGTTTTTGTGAGGTGGCTAGTAGAAATTCTGAGTGTGCAGTAAAAAATAAACTACAAAGGTGACTGGTGTATTGGCCATAAAATGCTACTTGTTTGCTTTAACACTGTAGCAGTTGGTGCCTTAAAAAAAAATTATATAGACTTGATGGATTTTACGTAATAAAGACAGCACAGACAACATCTGTTTGCAATATATGCAAAGGGGAGGAACAAATTTGTTTAACCTCTAGGAAAGCACCCCAAAGATTGTGAAAAACTCGATTAAAACAGGTAGCGCATGTGAACAGCACTGCAGCCAGAAACTGTGGTGAAATAAACAAATGTATTTGAAAAAGCATTTCTTATGAGGAAAAAAATAAGCAATGGAAAGTCATCATAGCGTGATGTTTTATCTAACCAAGGTTATAAAACCCTTCAAAATAGGGTTTGATCATCATTAGGACATACATTTTTCTAACACCACTACTGCTCAGCTGTACGTAGAAAGCCAAGAGAAGTGCAATAAAAAATGCACAAAAATTAAACATAAATTTATTAAAATGTTAAAAAAAAACAAAAAAAAAAGTAAAACTAACTCCACTAATTTAAACATATTTAGATAATCACTCCACTGTCAATCACCCTTCCATTGCACTTTTAAATACCAAAGACAATAGCAGAAGTGATGTACAGTACATTTTTTTACTTAACATTGTGTTAAATACAGTATCCGTGCTTGTTTTCAGCTTAGATATAATTGTTTAGATTTTGTTAGATTTTTGTTGTTTGAAAAGGTACTTTGGCCTACGTGGTCTCTTATTTTTTATTCTTCAAGGTTGCTTCCTTGCATATATTTTCATCAGTAAGGAAGTTAGTTTGGTTGCTCTGTTGATTAACTTGCAAAATAGTCTTAAAAACCAATATGAAAAAAGTTGTGATTAAATTGTGGCTCATGATCCAGCCTGAAAAACTGGGATAGTGTATTTTTGCCATATCATTCACCCCTAATGTGTGTATATACAGGGTTTTTAAAGGAAACAACCAGGCACTGAGAAAAAAGCTGTCTGTTTTAGCAGGGCTCCAGACTAATTTTAAGAACCATTCCAGAAACATCCTGAAACTTTGTGTCAGTCATCCCCAACTGACTGTCCCAGATATTCAATTTATTTTGTTTTCAATACTGTTAGATTTATTTCTTGCTTTAATTTCTTGTACTACTATGACATAAGCAACCAGCTGCTTTTGGATTATCCTGATTATATATTTCATATAATTATGATGAAATAAGCATTAGCACTGATAAGCGCATCACAATTACACAGACAGCAATAAGTATATCGTATTATCTAAAAATTTATTTTCCAAACACCCAACACAAAAAAGGTAGTAGCGCGATAAAGAAAGAAATCTAGGCTGCAAATTACTTGAATATGCTACAGTAAAAGCACTCCACTTTAGCATGTGTGTGATTAACACAATCAACGGATACTTTCTTTGACTACTTTTAAAAAAAAAATTAATTTTATTGTGTCTTGAACACTATTTCCATGTTTCAGGTTGCTCCTTTCTCTTGGCTTTGAACATGTTACTGTTGTGTAATAGCCGCACACTCAATTTTTTACATGTGGCTAGTCTAACCTATCTTAACCACATTGGGATTTGACATGGAACAGTTGATACCAGTTCAACAACGTAACAGCTATGCGTTTAACGTCTGTTAATGCTGTCAGCATTACTAGCCTACTCATGGAAGACATAACATAAGTTAACATATGGTAAGCTAATTAGTTACCTAAACTAGCCACAGTGTCACTCAACAGATGCTGATGTGATTAACCAGAGTAGTTTACTTTAAAAATGTACACAGTTTAACATTAATAGTACATTAATTAACATTAATACATTTTTGTCCACATTCCTTAGGTCTTCATAATTTTTCTTTTCATCTGCTGGCACACTGACTGTCACTTCAGGTCTTATTAAAAATTGCTGCATTGCTGATAGTAAACAGGTGGCACACTCAGCACACAGCTTACTGTTGCCATGGGACTCGTCAGAGAACATCACATTTGAATCTCCACAACTGACCAACATGGTGATCCACCAACCACAGCTTAGAAGTAGTCACTTTTTTTTCTTTTTTTTTTTTTGCAATATCAATATAGAAACTTTATTGGTGTAAAAACTGGCCTTTGTACAGCTGCCAGGCTTTTAAAATGTACATAAATCTCTACATCATCATATTATAAACCATTAAAAGGTAAAGAATCACCACTGTCTCACCTTCCTTTTGCGTGTGGTAAGAACTTGAAAGGGCTGAATCTGCTTTTTCTCTCTGTCCCATGCAACCGCCTCAGAGTCCAACACACAGCTACACACAGATTCCTTCTTTACCTGAAAAGTAAACATAAAATTCAGTACACAAACTTCAGATATGTGTATATAGACTCAATGATAAGGTCTAGACAAGCTAGTCTTGTATTTCTGTGCAAGTATGTATGTGAGTGACAGACTGATGGGGTGAAGAGGAGAGGGAGGGAGATGGAGGTGGAAAAACGTAAGAATACAAGAACAAGGGAGCTACATAGAGATGGATGCATCAGTTCGAATTCAGCACAAAGAGAGTTGAATGTGTGCAGACTCACTGCAGTCCTGTGTGAACTGCTATGGTGTGTGAGAGATGAACACAGAGCACAAGGACCTTGTCTGTGTTGAAGAATAGAGCTTGTGGGCCCTAGAAATTTACTGCTTTAACAACTGCGTGCATACGTGGTTGTGAGACCTGTGGAATCCGTGAAATGATGTCAGGGTATTTGCTGGTGTTGTCCTCTTGGTTTCGGCTGAAGATACGAACCTCACCATTCTCAAGAATGTGAATCTATCCAACAGAATCCAATGAGCACAACAGTCAAATCAAACAGAACTCTGGTTCATAGTAGCAGAATGTTTTCAAAACAAATCCAACCATATGTATTTCAGTTTCATTTTTAAACGGATTTTCATAACAAGACGAGTCTGCAAGCCCCAGTAACACAAAGTCTGGGCAACGACGGAAAAAAAAAAATGTCTTCATTTTATATAAAATTTAAAGATGATTATATCAAATTTAAAGATGTACAGAAATATCACTATATACACCCACAAGCACACACACCTGTGCTCTCTCTCCATCATACTTGTATTCACAGGTGAAAGCAGCCTCATCAAACCTTTTCATCACCTCCCCTACTCCTTTAGTTGGGTGGGCCAGCATGGGGCGCAGTGGCACACCTAGAAAACACAAACAAACAAACTTGGACACGTGTGGCTGCCTGGGAAAATCCAGTGGATGTCAATGTGACTTAATTCTGGCTTTCTGCAAACATCACTTTGAGTAAGGAGCCAGTTTAACAAATGTTGCAGTAAAAACACTCAGTCTGCCTAATGATGTCTAAAACCTTGCTAATTAAATGTGCTTTCCTCACACACTTTGAAGTTTTTGGCCACAGCGAAGCAAACACATACACAACCAGTTCAATTCGTAATCAGATACGAGCTGACAAAATTTCCAGGATGCTCCGGTGCAATTATATCACCATCAGAACAGAGAAAAGCACTTGTACACACTGTACAGAAGACAGCATGCAAAATTTTTAAATGTTTAACTGACCTGATAAAAATAAGGAAAATTTAGCCAACCCGTGAAGAAAATACATGATTATTTCAGCACTAACGCAAGAGCAGAAAGTGAAGAGTTGCAAGAAGAGTGATGAAGTTCCTGTTTAAATGCCAGGAGCGTAATAAGACTACGCTGTTGTGGATAATGCACAAAATGATTACACATTTCCACACTGTAATCTTACAATCTTTCAAAAAGGGTAACTTTTTTAAAAAAAATTGGTAAAATTTTATTTTTCCAGTCTCCAAGTTGATTTGCTTAAAATTTGAGAGATAGGAGGGGCTTGTGACAGTCTGATAATATCTCATGCATTTCAAGTGTCATTATCTAACACTGAAATAGGTTACAATAATTCCTAATGAAATAATGCACAGATGGAGTCTTAAGGACTCTTTTCATTTGTGTTTATGTATATGATTCCAATACTATTCACTGTTTGTCCTTTTTATATAAAATAAACAATGTTATGCAATGTTGCTGTTCTAGGAAAATAATCCAAACCAAAGGTCTTTTTTTAATTTTTATTAGCAACATGTCATGCTTTATAACCCTTTATACAACAGTTGGTTCCGGCCCATTAATTTGATTGGACAAGCAGCATTCAGGAGTGCTTATATTTAGTATAAATGCAGTGGGATGTTTCACTGTTTGTATCACTCCGCTCATCTGTGTTCGCCACAAAAAAGTCCACTTCCTAGTTTGAAACGGTTACTACAGTAGTGTTAGTGACATCATCAGGAGTCATGGCAAACAATACTTTTGATTTAAAATATGAAAGCTTGTCAGATGATGAAAAGGCAGAAAGGATGCCGATTTCAGCAGAAGCACCTTTAACGGGAATGTACAAATCAGTGTGAGCTAGCCAGCAAGCTAGCCTAAGATTACAGAATTCAACAGCACTGTGGTGATATCACACATTGGGGTGGGGATATCGATGCACTGGGATTCTTTCTCTAACGATTATAAATCGATTCTCAAAAATTCAGAATAGATCCTGCGTTCAGTTCAAATCGCGACTGTGCGCTAGCCTGAAACAGTAATGAAAGAAATCATAATCATTTTTAAGATGGCAATACTGTCATACAGAGATTCCAACTATAAACAGAAAGTATAGAAACTCCAATTTTGGTTAAAATGTAAAATTGATGTATTTGCACAGGAGAAGAATTAATTAGAAAAAAAATGTACATCAAGAATCGTTTTGGAATCGGAATCGTGACTCCCAGAATCGGATCGGATCGGATCAGATCATGAAGTGCCCAAAGATTCCCACCCATATTACACATGGAATAACATTTTTCTTTTAAATACAATTTTATATAACAGTAAGATTAAAATAAGAAATTATTATTATTACACTGACACTGGGTTCTCCAGTTTCCTCCCACCAACCAAAACATGCCAGTAGGTGGATTGGCTAAGCTAAATTGCCCCTAGGTGTGAATGGGTGTGTGTGCATGGTGCCCTGCAAAGGACTTGCATCCCATTCAGGGTGTGTCCATGCCTCGTGCCCAGTGTTCCTAGGATAGGCTCCAGATCCACCGCAACCCTGACCAGGATAAAGCATCTACCAAAGATGAATGAATGAATGAATGAATGAATGAACGATGACTTCTGTATTTGCAGGGCTTCTGAATAGCCTGTCGGTCTGTAGGCTATAAATAAAGGCTGGTATAAAGATCGATAGATAGTTTTCATTGTCATATTTATCATGTGTCATCTTATTTTGTTACATATTAAATGTAAATGAAATTAATATAGATTTTCTTTTAGACATTGTGCTTTTGATGGAGTTAGAATCTTTAAGCACAATTCCCTTCCTTTTTCACTTTTGGGGGTAACCAGTGTTTTAAATTATCTAATTTTCACTGAGATATATGCAAAAAAGAAACCATTCAGATCATGAAAGTCTGTAGTTTTGAGAACTATATGTAGCAGAAATAATGTTGTCAAAATTTCACCATGTGAAGGGTTTTCCCATACCACCATAAATGTAGCCATAACTACCCACAAATAAGGCACAAAAAGCACACTAGTTATTAACAGCAGAGGAGCATGAGATGGGGTTGATTACCTGGAGTAAGTTTGCAGTGATTGGGCAGTTCATCTATGCCTAACTTCAACATGACAGGGATTATAGCATCGTAATTCGGCATTTCACTAGATAGAACACAGCAAAAAATGGTAAATTTCATGCAAGGTATAAACTGGGTTTTAGACTAAAACTGTATTAATGCCTCTATGCTAGGTTTGTGCTAAATTAACATATTTTAAATTTGTGTAAATTTTAATTCTAAGCAAATCAAAAGCAATGTTACAGAATTGTTTATCAAACCTTTAACATTTAAAACATTTAAAAATGCATCTTGCAGAGAAAAAAAAACAAAACACTCACTATATCAGCATTTGTGTTTGACAGAGAAAGTGAGAGAATGTTTTGGTGTGTACCAGTAAGTCTGCTTAAGGATGAGTCCTTTTTCCTCGAGCCATGCTCTCCTGCTCTCTGCACTCATCCCCTTTCCTGCATCAATTACAGCTGGTGGGAATTCTGGACAGGTATACACAAAGATATACTCACCATCCACTTTATTAGCAACACCTATACACCCACATATTCATGCAGTTATCTAATCAGCCAATCATGTGGCAACAGTTCAATGCAAAAAACCATGCAGATACAGGTCAAGAGCTTCAGGTAATGTTCACATTAAACATCAGAATGAAGAAAAAGTCTGATCTCTTTGACTTTGATTTGGACATGGATGTTGGTACAAAAAGGGCTGGTTTGAGCATTTCAGAAACTGCTGATCTCCTGGGATTTTCACACTCAACTAGAGTTTACACAGAATGAGGCGACAGACTCGCCCAAACTGGACAGTTGAAGATTTGGAGGAGGGGGGAAAAAAAAAAAAAGCCCATCCACCTCACAGTTTGTTGTGTTGTGCATTCTGAGATGCTTTTCTGCTCACCATGGTTGTAATAGTGCTTTTTTGTGTTACTATAGACTTCCTGTCAGCTCAGACCAGTCTGATCATTCTCCTTTGATCTCTCTCAATATGGTGTCATCAGCCTGCAGACCCTCTGCTCACAGGATGTTTTTATTTTTCGCACCGTTCTGTGTAAACTCTAGAGACTGTTGTGTGCAAAAAAAAAAAAAAACATCAGCATTTTCCGAAATACTATAAATAAATATATAAGCTATATATAAAAAAATAAGGTAACAGATATCAGACTTTTTCTTCATTATGATGTTTGTTGTGAACATTAAGATCAGGTTATTATTTTTTTTCCCCTAATCTTCAACTGTCCAGTTTGAGTCTGTCTGGCATAAATGGTTAGGTTTTGACAAAGTAACATTTTTTTAAGCTGTCTACCACTGTATATTGGCACTGAAATTATACAATGAATATGAGCTCAAAGTGAAGACTTTCAGTGTTAATTGAAGGTATTTACATCCACATCTGATGAATGGTATAGGACGGTATAGGATGATCTGATGAACGGTATAATTATGGCACTTATATGAGGTCCTGCCCTTTGTAAAGGACAATCGGCTGCTCAGCTGTTCCATGGCCAGGTGTGTGTTACTCCCTCATTATTTCACTTACAAGTAAGCAGATAAAAGGGCTAGAGTTGATTTAAGGATGGCATCAAAATGAAGTCCAAAGAACCAGAAAAAAAGCAACTGTGATGTATGGCAGAAGAATTTTTTCCCTGGTGAAGAAAAACCCATTCACAACAACTGGCCACATCAAGAACACCCTCCAGGAGGTATACATATCTGTGTTAAAGTCACCAATCAAGAGAAGGCCAGAGTAAATACAGAGGGTTTACCACAAGATGTAAACCATTGGTAAACCTCAAAGACAGGAAGACCAGATTAGAGTTAGCCAAAAAAAAGTTTTTTTAAAAAGCCTGTACAGTTCTGGAACAACATCCTGTGGACAGGTGACACAAAGATCAACTTGTACCAGAATGACAAGAAGAAAAGAATGTGGAGAAGGGAAGGAACTGCTCATGATCCAAAGTAAACCACCAACGTATGATGTGGGCATGTATGGCTGCCAGTGAAACTGGCTCCCTTGTATTTATTGATAATGTGACTGCTGACAAAAAAAGCAGAATGAATTCTGAAGAGTATAGGGCGGTTATCTGCTTAGATTCAACCAAATGCTTCAAAACATTTTGGACAGCACTTCACAGTGCAGATGGACAATGATCTGAAGCATACTTTGAAGGCAACCCAAGACTTTATGGCAAAGAAGTGGATTGGTTCTACAATGGCCAAGTCAATTTTGTCAGTTGTATGTGATGTTTACCTTGACCTGGTGGACTCAGACATACTGCTTGACTTAGAGCTGCTAAAACACTCTGCTCAGCCAATCCAATCCTCAGTTTGCCTGCCAATGACCTGTCAACCAAAACCAAACACTCAGTCACAATATACACAGGGTTACCAAGGTACTACCAATGTACATATTTAATATCATTGATATGCTGAAAATTGTCATCCAACCTTTAACACAAATTGTGTCTAATATGATGGCCAGCAAGTGTACAGAGTTTAGTGTGACATTACCATGTCAGTTTCACTGCTTTGCTGATTGGTCCACAAGTAAAATTATTTCTGGTAATAAAATAACCAATGAATGTAAATTTATTTATTTATTGTTCTTTTAATGCCATGACAGCATAAATGGCTATTTTCATGGCAAGATCAAGGTAAGTAAAATAGGATGTTACATAAATTCCTACAGTATTACAACGATAAAATTTTTACAATAGTGTCAACAACAGCTATATAAAGTTCTTCACTTTAATATTTGATAAAAATTCCAGGATTTTTCCTGGTGAAACATTTTGGAAGACTTCTAGATACATATTTTCCAAGTATAATCATTGTCTTGTATTGTTAAGAGTAGGACAGTCCAGATATTTATGCTTAACAGTCATTCTTGTTTTGCAGGAACCACGTGTTTGTGGTTCTTCCCCGTTCAGTAGGACCGTATGTATGAGTCTTGAGTGTCCAGTATGGCATCCTGTGCATAGTCTCATCTTGTCTGTATTCAAAAGGGAAATGAGGGAAGTTTCTTTCTTTTATAGCAGGATTGATTTTGTGTAGTATGTTCTGAATGCACTGGTCCCATTCCATTTGCCACTTTTTTGAGGTGTACAAGTTTTTAATAGTTTTGGCTGTTCATTTACACGACAACGGCGTTTTGGAACCTGAAAACGCAAACTTTTGAAAATGGGTTTCAAAGTTTTTGAAAACGATACCGTTACCTTCCCCGTGTAAACATACAAAAACGTGAATTTGTGAAAACGATGACGCCATGCGCACACGTATTACGTGTTCAGTCTATAGCATGGGTCAGGAACCTTTTTTCCCCCCCAAAGAGCCATTTTTTCATTTTTAGTCAATGCATTTTTTTTTTTTCCAAAAAACTGCCCGTTATATCTGTGCTCTTTTCCCTCTCTATGACAGCGGGGTCATGCAGTGTTTGGGCTGACAGGGGTGCGCCTTTTATTTTCTGAATGATTTTCTCATTCTTCAGGAAATCCACAAACGGTTCAGTTTCCAGACTCAACATGCATGACTTTACATATCCTCCATCAGTAAAAGGTTTTCCTTGTCTTACAATCTCCAATGAGCCTGCATTCAGGCTTCCAGTTGCCCGTCTACGCTTGCAGCTGCACGCCTTCCTTCGGCTTTCGCCCACCAGCTACCAATATATTTTTTTTATTGTGCAAATCAGACACGGAAGAGTAGTAGTGCTTTCAATAAAAGCACATGTTTCAGTCCAGTCACTTTCAAATTTTCGAAGCTCCTCTGAATTATTTTCATTAACTGACTTTTCATTAACTTCAGTAGGCTGTACAACAAAGGAATTGTAATTGACTTTGCATTATCTGCAGGAAACTGACCTCTAGTGATGTGTCTAAGTTTTTAACAATGATATGTTGGGGAAGGATGAGACACCTGACGAGCCACACAATTTTTGTCAAAGAGCCACATGTGGCTCGCGAGCCATAGGCATGCGCGCGAGCACTTCAAAACAACACGCAAGACATACAAAACTACAATGACATACTACAGGACTGTGTTTGTGCTGCATAATACAGCGTTTTTAGTCGTTCTCGTGGACCCGTGTGGACAGGGATCGTTTTGACAACGTTGTCGTCTGTATGCGAAACTTTTCAAAAACGCAAAGGAAAAACTTTTCCGTTTTAGTGCATCGTTGTCATGTAAACGTACCCTTAAAAGTGCCGTTTTTGTGTACTCTCTCTCTGCTCTAGGGCTAGGACAAAGCACGGGCCTCAACTTCGAAAATTGAGCTTGAGCTTGAACTTGAGCCAGGAATGCGAATACCGAGGTGCTGTTGACCAAACATGGTCACCATGTTATTATGTTGGGTCAGATCCATTATGGTGCTTGGTTTCTTTATATCCCAGGGTGGTAATAGGGCATGTATTTGTCTGTACTGGGATGTCCAAGTTAATAACCCTGTTCTCTAGATGGGGTTTTATGCAGATCCCAAAAGAACTAAAGTACATTGGTCTGGCTTCATACAGGTGTAGATATTGATGGTTGAAAACTGGATAATGAGCTGGATTATTTTGGTCTGTCTTTAGCTTGACTGCATAGTGCAGGTGCCTATTTGAAGTGATGGGTCCCTTGCTTCGGTATAAAAACTTTGAACTGGTGAAGTCCTGAACTCTCCAAGGGAGAGTCTTAATCCTAGGTGGTGTACTGTATCCAATGTTTTGATGTAGGATTTCCTGGCAGCGGCATTGACTGCACTTCCATAGTCCATTTGGGATCATACAAGCATTCTGTAAAGACGCAAAAGAGATGTATGGTCTGCACTTATTTTAGATAGTACTTTTATAATGTCCATTGTTTTAAGGCATTTCTTAGTGATTTCATATGTGGGATGAAAAAGTTTGCTGTCGAAAGTGAGCCCTAAAAACTTGGTTTCTTTTATGACCTGAATGGGCTCTCCTTCCATAAAGGGTCCTGGGTCCAAATGTAGAGCTCACAGAAGGCAAAAGTACCTACATACATACAGTCTTGGCTTTACAGAATTTAAATCCATTTTTAATTGACCAGTTACTAATCTTGTTTATGCATATCTATAGCATAAACATCCACACAAACACAATCCTCTCGATTATGTTCATGTTTTTCCCCTCTGTAACCGATACATACAGTGGTGCTTGAAAGTTTGTGAAACCTTCAGAATTTTCTACATTTCTGCATAAATATGACCTAAAACAACATCAGATTTTCACACAAGTCCAAAAAGTAGACGAGAACACAAACAACTGAGACAGAATTGAGTAATTGCACTCCTCCTGCGCTCCAACAGTTTTTGTTATAAGTTCATATTTTTAGACCAACAATATACTTGCACGTCATTCATTTATTAGTTAAGGGCACACCAAACCTGCAGAAATTAAAAATAAATAAATAAATATATAGATACATAAATAAATGTAATAACAGGAAAATAAATAGAGGAATAAATGACAAAAACAAATATAATTAATTTTTAATTAAATTTAGTCCTAAATGTATTCTTTTATTACTGTTTCCTGCATTTATTTTCTATATTTATTTTAATTTACTTTTATTCTTTAACTTTTATTTATTTATTCTTTTATTTATTTTTTTCTGTGCAAGTCAGAGGGTGCTACGGTGGGACGCCCATCTTATTTGCTTCCTATAAGTACTATTGAACTTGTATCTCACTGGTCACACTGCTGGAAACATTGCAAAGTTGTTTGGTGTATGTGAAAGACCTATCCAGAATAGCATGGCACAGCATGGCTTAAAGGTAAGCAGCTCCTAGTAGCCTTATAGCCTTTTTAGCTGAGCTCTCAACCAATGATGCACTGGAGCTACGCAAGGACCGCCTCCCTCATTTCCATGTTACACATGGAAAAGTAAAAATAAATAACTGTAGAAATATATAAATATGGAAATAGATACATGCGGGAATAAATAAATATAAAAATAAATAAATGCATAAACAAATAAACAAAAATAAATAAAAGAATGAATAAATAAATAAAAGTTAAAGAATAAAATTAAATAAATACAGAAAATAATAAATGAAGGAAAAAGTAGTGCAAAAATTAATGTAGGATTAAATTTAATTAAAAATGAATTATATTTATCAAGTCATTTATTTTTTATTACATTTTACATTTATTTATTTATCTATTTATTTATATATTTATTTATTTATACATTTTTTAATTTCTGCAGGTTTGGTTCTCCAAGCATCTGGACAGGAATTTGTTTAAGGTATATACCGCTGCTGTTTATATTTGATGTAGTGTTGGTTTGTTTCTACTTAAGAGCTAAAACTACTGCATATTTCTGATAGGGGATAGGGTCTTATGTGAAGTCAGAAGTTTTGTTTAGCAGGTTTCTGCCTACACCAAAGTGGTTTAACAAACTAGGGCTGGGATATTGGGTTTTAGGTTATCACCCATCACCTACTACTGTTTGTCACTGTTGCCTGTTTAGCCCTGTTGTGTTTTATTTTTCTTCAGGAAATGCATCTTCAGACAGGAGATGCTTTACGACTTAAGAGGGCATGGGTAGGCCATTTATATCATTTAAAGTTCAGTGCATGAGCAAGAGGAACTGCCATTCTTATTCATAGAGATACCCCTTTTGAACCAGCAAATGTCTTGTCTGACCCTAATGGGATGGTATGTCATTATTACTGGCAGACAGAGACATGCCAGTTGTTTTAGTGAGTGTATATGCCCCAAATTGAGACGACGATAAGTACATTTCCAGTCTCTTCACAACCATCCCTGATATCGACAGTAGGCATATAATTATGGGGGGATTTTAATTTGGTTCAGGGTGCCGTTCTTGACAGATCTTCGAGCAAACCCTTTGTGTTAACCAATTCAGCTAAGATTCTCGATACCTTTGCTAGGCGTCTGGGTTTGTCTGACCCGTGGAGATCGAAATTTCCTATGGACAAGGCCTATTCCTTGTATTCCCCCATGCTCACCAATCCTATTCACGAATAGATTTTTTTTCTAGACAAAATAAACTGTGAACTCGAAAATAAACTGCGAACACCATAGCATTAATATCACTTATAACTATTGATATTTCACTACATCACGCCCCCTTTAGATGGGTGACAAAAGAGTTCAAATACCTTGGGATTCTTTTCATTAAGTCCCTATCAGAAATGTTTGCTTCAAATTTTGTTCCTTTACTTAAAAGATGCGAGTCTGATGTGGAACGTTGGTACAACAGGCTGCATAGGCCTAGTTAAGGTGACCATTCTCCCCAAGTTTCTACAGTCATGTGAAAAAATAAGTACCCCCCATGGAAATTGTTGGCTTTTTTGACATATTTGGACAAGCAAACATTTGATCCTCTTTGGAACAGTGCCTATTACTAAAGTTGATATACTATCAAATGACACATTACATTGATATTTTTTAGTAACGCTCACAATTTAAATGAACAAAAAACAGATCAGTCACATGGAAAAAGTACGTACACCCCTTCAAATCCATACAATTAAAATCAGGTGTTCAAGATTGGGTGTCAGTGATTAGAACCTGCTTAGGGAGTGTAGGTGGAACCTGTCTTATTTATACCCCTCTCATATCTAGTGTCTGGTGTTCCCTTTACTATTGAGGTGTATGGTGTCATCACGCCAAAATATACAGAGTTCTGTAAGGCCTTCAGAAAAAGGTTGTGGATGCCTATGAGTCTGGCAAGGGATTTAAAAAGATCTCCAAATTATTTGAAATACATCATTCCACTGTAAGGAAAATAATCTACAAATGGAGCAGATTTCAAACGACTGCCAATTTGTCCAGGACTGGCCATCCCAGCAAATGCATCCATCCACATCATCCACAGATCCAGACCATCTGATGCAAAAAGAAGTCTCCAAGAACCCCAACATTTCATCACAGGATCTGCTAGTAAGTCTTGCACCTGCATGGGAGGCGTGCCAGGAAAAAGCCTTTGCAAGACGACAGTTTGCCAATAAGCATATAGGCAAAGACCAGGCCTTGTGGAATAATGTGCTCTGGACAGACGAATCAAAGATAGAGTTGTTTGGCCACAGTAACAAGAGACATGTTTGGCGCAGACCAAAGACAGCTTTTCAGGAGTAGCACCTCATAACAACTGTGAAACATGGTGGTGGAAATGTTATGGTTTGAGGTTGTTTTTCTGCCTCAGGGACTGGACCGCTGGCATTCATTGATTCAACTATGAATTCTGCATCATATCAAAGAGTACTTGAAGAGCATGCGAGGCCATCTGTCCGAAAGTTGAAGTTGAACCGAAAGTGGACCTTTCAACAGGATAATGATCATAAGCACACTAGCAAATCCACCAAGGAATGGCTCAAAAAGAAGAAATGGAGGGTTATGGCATGGCCTAGTCCAAGCCCAGATTTGAATCCCATTGAAATGTTGTAGTGGGATTTGAAACAAGCAGTACATGCAAGAAAACCCTCCAACATCTTGCAATTGAAAAAATATTGCATGGAAGAGTGCTCAAAAATTCCAGCAAGCCGATGTGGACAATTATGCAAAACACCTACAAGAAGTTATTCCTGCTAAAGGGGGGCATTACTTAAATACTAGCTTCTAAGTCCAAGGATGTACTTATTTTTTCCACAGAAGAATATCACATCTATTGATATTTCCGTTGAATAAATTATTGAAAAAGCTAATTTTCCTTGTGGATTTGTTCAAGTACATCAACTTCATTAATAGGCACTGTTTCAAAGATGATCGAATGTTTGCTTGTCCATGGGGTGAACTTATTTTTTCACATGACTGTACATCTTTTCCAACATATTAAAATTCGCCTTAATAAAAAAGTTTTTTATGGATCTGGATAAACATATTTCTTCTTTCCTATGGGGGAACAGACCTGTCCGAAGGCAATTCTACAGTTCCCAAAAAGCAAGAGAGGTTTTGCTCTCCCAAATTTTTTACAATACTACTTGGCATACAACATTCAAAAAATTTTGTGCTGGATGAATTATTATAGCAATAACAATCATCAGCACTCCTCTCCGTCATTTGTTCCCAGCTGCCATTGCCTACAAATATTGGATCAAAACCCAGTGGTCACTCAATCAGTTAAGATATGGCTCCAATTTACAAAACATACTGGTCTGCACAGGCCCCCCACTCAATCTCCAGTCTTCAACAACCATCTTTTTACACCATCAGTCACAAACCACAAACATGGTTTGGTAGAGGCATAAAGACCATTAATGATCTATGAAAATGGGGTGTCATCCTTCACCGAACTCCCCATATGGTTTGGCCTGCCCAACTCCCATTTGTCCTCCTTTTTTCAAATCAGACATTTTGTCCAGAAACAGTTTACAAGTAAGACTTGACCCTCATTTAAAACACTGTGTTTCTACTATCTATGAACTGATTAATACTACAAACTTGGGTCTTCCTGCTCAGGTTAAGAACGCTTGGGAGGAGGACATGGGCACTGAGCTGTCTGAAGAAAAATGGGGGCACATTCTTGAACTTGTTCACTCATCGTCAGTATGTGCAAGGCATGGCTTGTTGCAATGCAAGATCTTACATAGGATATATTATACTAATGCCAAGCTCGCTAAGATATACTCCAATGTTAGTGATGCATGTAATCGATGCAAACACTCACTGGCCGATCTCATACATATGCTGTGGGCATGTCTGAAACTATTTGATTACTGGACTAAAATATTTAAAACATTGCAGAACGCCTTCAACATAACCTTGATCCAAATCCACTTTCAGCCATCTACGGAGTGCCATCTGAAATTGACTTTCCAGCGCCGTTGCAAAAGGCACTGGCCTTTACAATCTTATTAGCTAGACGTCTCTTTATTTTAAAGTGGAAACATGTTTCACCCCCTAGCATTGAAATGAGGATTAAAGAAGTTTTTACCTGTATAGAGCTAGAAAAAAATTTGATTCTCACGAATGAGCTCCTTAAGGACACTTGATAAGGTATGGCATCCCTTTTTGGATAATGTACTGGCTGACTCTATAGACAGTAAAGCCGAGAGGGGGGGAATATTATACATGGTCATTTATTTATTGGGGAAAATAATCCAATATTACATGTTTGCAATTGGCAAAAGTATGTGAACCTTTGCTTTCAGTGTTTGGTGTGACCCCCTTCTGCAGCAATAACTGAAACTAAACGTTTCCAGTAACTGTTTGGAGGAATTCTTTGGCTTGAGGAACTGGCTTGGAGGAATTCTCAGTATAGAACAGCTTCAACTGGAGTGCTGGCTTCAGGTCCTTCCACAACAGTTCTATTGGATTAATGTCTTTTAGATTAAGGACTTTGCCTTGGCCATTCCAAAACATTAATTTTATTCTTCTTTAACCATTCTTTGGTAGAACGACTTGTGTGCTTAGGGTTGTTGACTCGCTACATGACCCATTTTGTCTTTAAATTCAGATCACGGACAGATGTCCTGACATTTCCCTTTATAATTTGCTGGTATAATTCAGAATTCACTGTTCCATTAATGATGGCAAGTCCTGGGCCAGATGCTGCAAAACAGACCCAAGCCATGAGACTACCGCCACTATCTTACACAGATGGGATAAGGTTCTTAGGCTGGAATGCAGTGTTTTCCTTTCTCCAAACATAATGCTTCTCGTTGAAACCCAGAAGTTCTATTTTAGACTCACCTGTCCAGAAAACATTTTTCCAATAGCCTTCTGGCTTGTCCATGTGAATTTTAGCAAATGCAGACAGGCAGCAAATGTTTGCAAGATGTTTGGAAGATTCCAAGATAGCGGCGCAGCAGTAGCACGCAGCGGCCTCTCTGGATCCAAAATAGTTCTATTTTTGTTTCTTAGCTTGACTGTTTACAGCACATCGACATCAGAGCAATCGGAGTTCGTGTATACGATCGCCAGACACTGCTAAAATACAGAAATCATGCAACAACCAAGCTGCATGATGATTTGCTGGAGAAGCTATGCGATCTCGGCGTATTGCGGGGACCAAGCCTCCAGTCCACGGTGTCACCTGATGCTGGTGGCCAGGGGAGGAGACGTCATAAGTGTCAAATGTCATATTTCCATGTTGTATTATTGGCTTTTTCAAGTTCGAAAAAACAGCTATGGTGTGCTCTTTTATGATGAAACTATTCCGTATAATTGTTTTCAGTCTTATAAGGTGATCCAAGGTGCTTTTTCCTCATCTAAAACCACATTGGCAGTCATTGATCTTATGGTCTGTCTCGAGTATCCACATAAGATGATTATTTACCATTCTTTCCACGGTTTTACAGAGGCAGCTATAGTCAGAGCTATAGGGCGATAATTGTTTGGGTCGGTATGATCTTTGCCTGGTTTGGGTACGAGTATGATTATTGCCTCTTTCCAGTGGGGTGGTACATCTCCTGACTTCCAAATGGTGTTGAAGTTGTCCAAGAGGATCAATAACATACTTTGGGGTAAATGCTTTAAAAACTGGCAATGAATTTTGTCAGGTCCAATGGCAGTATCATTAGGGCAGTTAAAAGCTTTTAAGACTTCCTCCATTGTAAAAGGCTGGTTATATGGTTCCATGTTATCTGAAAAGAAGTTAAGAGGGATTTGTTCCTGTTGTGTCTGTATTGCTTGGAACTCAGGGTAGCAGTTCTCCACTGAAGAATTTCTCTCAAATGTCTCTGCTAACTTGTCAACAATTTCTTGTTTTGTGGTTAATAGAGCCTTGATTCTTGAAGTGTTGTACTTGGGTTCCACTGTCCTTGCCCTTCATCTTTCAGATCATGTCCCATATTTTCTTATTTGGCGTTTGTGAAGTTAGATTTGTGTTACGACCCAGTTAGTGCTGTGTCCGTGTGTTTTCTTTTTGTTCTCATTTAGGTGTGGTTGACGTGATTGGGGTATGGTTTGTATGCACCTGAGCCTTGTTGCGACAGCTGATTTTACCACACTGCTTCCACTAGTCAGGGTGGCTGTTTAGACAGTTTTGCCATTTCTTTGTTTTAGTTGTGGTTATTGTTTATTTTAACCTGGTGCACTCACACATTGGGCAGTAGAATATTTCAGGTTCATAGATTTCTGACATATTTCTGAGTATTGACGTTATGATTTTGTTAATGTTTTTTGTGTTGATAAATGGTTGCCTTAGCTTACCCAGTTGTGCCGTCTTTCCTTTATGCCGTCTTTTCCTTTATAGGTGTAACACTTGACATCTCTTTTCCAGCTGTCTCTTCGGTTACTTATAAAATTAAAAAAAATTTTTTAAAAATTCTAAAAAAAATTTATAATAATTTTGCATGCTTATGCTCTGTTGATTTTCAATCTGATTAGAGTTTCCATTGTGGGATGTTTACTAAAAAAACCTTTCTGTCTTTTTCCTATCTTCAACAGCTTTTTGCAATTTTCGTCAAACCATGTGTTAGTTCTGCAGTGTGGCTTTGTGGATGTTTTTGGAACCGATTCTTCTGCTATTTCGAGAATTAGGAGCTAGACTTCCTTGGGTTTGCATATTGAACTTCTCGTCTTCTTCTCTCTTTTCTTGATTTATTTTTGGTAGCTGTGTTTTTGTGCCATGTTGTGTCTTTTTCCCCTCTTGAGCTCTGATCATATTCAGCTGATGTACTCTGATCTTCAGTAGCTTTGCCATCATTTGGCATTGGGTACTGAGTCTTCTTTTTAAATGGTGTAGAGCTTTTGTTGATTGTTGGTTTTTCATTATTCAACCGAGTCAAATCTGTCTGTCAATCGACAGTGGTCATGGTGGGTTTACCACAGAGGCGTAGGATTTCCTTGGATTAAAGGGCAATGATTTATCCACCACTTTATGCACTTCTGTGTAGCTGACCCTCTCAGTACATTTTACACTTTGGATTTCTTTTTCTTCAATCTAGACTGGGCTGTCTTTTGATGAAGCTGGGTGATCCACTGAGCAGTTGCTGCATTTCTGTGATCTTGTACAGGCTAATTAATGTTTTTTTCTTGTCCACATTTGTAGCAGACAGGTTTATTTTTACAGCCAGCAGTGCCATGTCCAGATTTTTCCCAGTTAAAACATCTCGGACGAGATTTGGAATGAAAATTCTGACGGGTACACTCAAGTACCCTAATTGAATCCTCCCTGGTAGCCAACGTTTATTGAATGTTAGAAATAAGTGCCTGTTTTGATTACTAGATCCTCTTTTTTGATCAGGATTCTGTTTACATTTGTTATACCTTGTTGTGTCAATTCAATTGCTATTTCGGTTTTGTCCATATCCTGGAGCTGTCTGGTTCGAATTACTCCTTTACTGCTGTTTTCGGAACATTTGCTAACATATCAGCACACATCAGATTACCAGCATGGATTTTCTTGTAGCACTCTTCCACTATCTGTCCAGTCCTTCATTTTTTTTTCACATCTTTCACTGTGCCTGCTATACCAGAGATACCTTTTGTATTGCAAAAGGGGATAATTTTGTGAGGGGCATGTCAGGTAGACTCCATATATATAAATCTCTGCCAGTTCTCATTTTTGGGGAGTACACACTGTATCAGTCATCATCTTGATTTTGATCCAGCATCCTTTGTTTAGGACTTTCTTTCGTGAGCCATATTTATGTTACTTAGTTTCATCGCTCCTGCTCCCCACCCACCTCAGAACCCAACAAGTGGATACACAGAACCACGGAAATCCTCTGGTTATGCACCAAAGATGCAGGGGTGATATACTTGAGCAAATAGAACCAAGTTCATATTACCCAATTGATCCTAAGCCAATGCCCTTCAGGGCAAGACTTGACCAGCCGACTTGGCCCTTCCAACCACCAGTCTATGTGAAGTCCAAGCCAAAGCACTGTGTTGGACCTGGGGTAGCCATAGCCACCCACATTCCTCAAGTACCAGGACCACTTCCTCCACAGTCACAGGCTGCAACACACAGCAAATGAGTCGCCCCATTTGTCACCTCTTATGAACAGAAAGAGGGTGCTGGGGACATATTCTACTCCAGGTCCCCACAGGCGGAATGTAACTATAAGGATGTATATGTGTATAGCTAATAAATGTGCAAAGTGTAAGCAATAGAGCCTGACATATTGGCATGCAAAGTACAGTTGCAATCAAAATCATTCAACCCCCACTGCAAATCAGGTTTGTTGTCAACATTTATAGATTTTCAGCTGTTTGCAATGAACAAATCAAACAAAAGCAATTGAAATAGTTCAACTCAATGAATACTTCAAGTGGTTTCCCCAAATTCAACTGAAATTGCAACTTATAATGACTTCTCCAGTCTCAAAATTATTCAACTCCTTCATTGCTGTTATGACCTGCTGCAAACGGGATACATAGCCAGACACCAGCTTCTGGCAGCATTCCTGAGGAATCTCCTCAAGAGAAACCCATTCCCCATGAGCAATGGCCTCCAGTTCAGTAATATTCTCGAGTTTGCATGCTGCAACCGCCTTCTTCAAATCCCACCAGAGATTTTCACTGGGGTTCAAGTCAGGTGACTGATGGCCACTGTAGAATCTTCCAGGACTTCTTCTGCAACCAAGCCTTGGTGAAATTTGAGGTATGCTTGGGATTACTGTCCTGTTGGAAGGTCCACTGACAGCCAAGCTTCAGCTTCCTCAAAGACGGCATGACATTTTCTCTTAGGATTTCCTGATACTTCAATGAATCCATCGTGCCTTCCACATGCTGCAGGTTTCCAGTGCCAGATGATGCAAAGCAGCCCCAGAGCATCACCGAGCAACTATGCTTCCAACGGTGTCTCTAGGAACATTTAGTGCCTTCGCTATCTTCTTGTATCCTGTTCCTTGTTTGTGAAGCGCGATGATCTCTTCTCTTAACTTTTTGGACCATTCTTTTGACCCAGCCATATTTCTAACATGCAGTCAAACATGACCCTTAACAAACCCCTAGCCAGTTCAGGTATTTCATGTGTTCCAGCTCAAGCACACCTGGTGCAACTAATGAAGCCCTTGATTAGTTGCATCAGGTGTGCTTGACAACTCCTGTTTTGCATATTTGTGCTGTTGTGAGGGATTCTATTGAGGGGGTTGAATAATTTTGAGACTGGAGAAGACATTATAAGTTGCATTTTCAGTTGAATTTGTTGAACCACTTGAAGCATTCGTTGTGTTGAACTATTCCAATTGCTTTTGTATGATTTCTTCATTGCAAACAACTGAAAGTCTGTACATTTTGACAATAAACCTTATTTGCAATGGGGGTTGAATAATTTTGATTGCAACTGTATGGTTAGACTGTCAAAGCCTAGACACATTTTATTGTATTATCATCAAGATGCTACATGTATAAAGTTCAAAGGTGTCACTGACCGTACAATGTATCTGGCCTCTGAGAAACGACAAGCCACAAACAGACCCTTAATGATGTCAATTTTCTTACTCATTGCCTGTAGAAAGAGGACAAGAGGATGGAAGAAGAAGATAAATAAGAGCAGGGGTGGTCATAAAAAGACACATAGGTTACAGCAGTGGTTTCCAAACCTTTTCAGTTGATCCCCCCCCCCCCCCCCCCACGTTAATCAGGGGGGGAAAAGGGTTTATAAGTGTGTGCTTTAAAGTCAGTCAGACCAACAGAAAAACAGATTTTTTTTTGGCCTTTTTCTCTTTAAGATGAAAAACCAAAGTGCAGGTTTTTACTTCTTTCAGTCTCCTAATAAATATAGCTAATTGTTTACTATACGAGTCTAACATCAATATATTTTATTTCACATTAACAAACTTGAAACATTTTCCATTTACCTGGACAGAAATCAAGGGCACTGTATTTATGTGCACCTTTCAAGCAACGGGAAAAAACATTAATGTGAGATGGAGGAAGGGAGCATGAGTCAAAACACCTACACAAGTGTCATTCTTCCAAATTCTTGTGTTGATTGGCTCATCTGTTGTTTTTTATTATGGAGAGAAAAAAAATATGACGCTTGTTTTTTTTTGAGATAATTCATTCCGGTGTATTGTAATGTTAAAATGCCGAGCTCCCACGCAAAATGCAAGGTTAGCAGCTCTGATTAATCATTGAATGTATATTTTTTATAGTATTTTTCATCCTCACCCCCACAACCCCCCACCACCCCTGCAATTCCTTTACATCTCACTAGAAAGCTGCACCAGACAGTTGGAATACCTCTGCTCTAATTCATGACTGTACTCACTGAGTTTCCGCTCATGTTGCCAATCTCCTTGAGTTTGTTGAACACGCCCATTGCAGTCAGATTCGCTGGTGCAAACATCATTCTCTGGTTACTACGGGAACTCTCGGCTACTAATCCCAGGTCACCTTTTTCCTGGGCCTCCGTCTTGATTTTGTCCAGCTGACGCCCTGGTGACAACAATAAACAAGACTTGGAGTGAAATTCAGTTGGTGCAGTTAAGCAATTGTGGCATCAAAAAAAGGCTGAAAGTGCAATTAGCTGGTCAAAATAATGCTTTTTATCCTTTATCTAAGATTTCTTTGTGTGTCTGCTCCTTCTGCTCACCAGTTGCCTGGGCAACAGCCTTCATCAGTACCGTTTCCCCAATGCCTAGCTCTAGCCCCTGGTAGGCGGGGCCAAGCTGATTCAGACACAGGTACACACAGCACAAGAGGTCATCTGCAAACAAATGAAACACAGATATTCCACAAAGTACAATAATAAAATCCAAGCTTATTTGAAACAGCCTCATTTAAACTAGCCAGGCAGATGACTCCATGTTCAGTGCACTCACTAACAAACCGCTGCCATCTGTTCTCGCTGATTCAAGTCTGGCTGTTGAAATCCAGCGAATGCAAGACGTATGCAGCCCCAACAAGTGGTTGGAGAAACAGCTAAATGTTAATGACCATGTAGAAAGGGCAACTTATCGACGGAACTGCTCATTGAAAAGAAATAATTCTTTTTAAATAAGGAAGCCATTCTGATGATTAATAAAGCTGTAGAAGCCGTCTGGAAGAATGTTCAAGAGGACATTTATAGATGTTCCAATTTGTTACAGACAAAAACTAATAATAGCTAATTAAAGCCATGTAAACATAATATTCGTATACAAAATCCTTATTTTTGTTGTAAAAAATTTTTTTACATTCTATTCATAGTCATTTTAATGTGGTGCCCTATTTTTTTCCATTTGTTGATGACAGCCTTCACATTGCTCCATGGTATATCTAATGTTTTGCAAAATTTTTTTTGTACCCATCTCCTTATCAATACATTTTCTACAGTGAGATCCTGTACATGCTTTATAAGCTCTTTATGAGAACCATGGCTTCAACAATCAGATGAAACCAAGAAATTGTCAAGAAAATCACATTTATGCAACCAGGTTATTATGTGTTTTTCTTATTCTCCCCAAAATAAAATTGAAATGTTACAGAAAAATATTTGTATGGCAGCATATTACACTTTTCAGACAAAAAAAATATAATGAAGGCTGCTGGGTTTTACTGCAAAAATAAGAAGCGAGTACAACAGTGTCCAGAAGAACTGTGGCTGGTGATGCTGAATAAAACTTACCAGCTAATTCCCATATAAAACTGCACTAATTGTACCTGAGACTACTGTCTTCGTCACACCAAATATTGACTTTGTTTCATTTACTACTGTTTACTGCTCTTTGCGGTATTTTTTTTTTTTATGTAGAAACATTTAATTTCATTATTTTGAAGACATCTTTGCTCTACAGCATTTCTTTGCATGCCCCTAAAACTTTTGCACAGTACTGTATATTTAACAAAGATTTATTTATTTTTTTTGATAAACCTGTGTTGTGTTTACAATTGTTTCATATCCATGACAGCAGAGTATTTTTGTGAATTTATTGAACAAAAGATCAAAAGGTTAAACAGTAAAGACAATTTTCACAGCCTTCTTTGCTCATATTTACAGTAATATTAGTGGAGGGCACTGTATATCACACTGAATGTGGGAAAATATCTGACATTATTTATCTCAGCTTGGTTTTATCACGGTCATTTCTATTTTTAATATCACAAAAACCTGCAATTTTCAAAGTGTGTAGACTTTTCGTAACCACCGGATTTGTATTTACACCAACTTAAGATGGTATTATCTAAAAAGTGTTCAATAATACCACCGATATGGATTTAGAAGCACCATGAGCAGAGTGAAACACAAACTGGTCAATGTTAAAAATAAATATACTGTACATTTCCGAACAGTGAATGCAAATCTACTTGAGTACTTTTATGTAAAGAAAGATTGCAGAAACCAACTGCATATTTTAGCAACTAAAAGAGAACCTGCAGCTAAAGTAATTAAAGAAACCTGGTAATGGAGAAGTATACTGTACCGAGTAGTAGTGTATCCTGCTGTGCGGGATACATAAATAAATCCGTTTATTAATCGGTTACTCAAAATGTGGCCTGATATTCGTCGAAGTCACAATTATAGATGACAATTTAACTAAACTAATAACACATACAGTAGTAGTTTTCAGGTCTTTTTTGAGCATAATGAGCAAATTGAGTACAGGCTGGAAAAACAGATTAGCCTTTGTGCAAACAACTTCTCCAAAAGCTAATTCGAGTCAGGTGTTTCAATTAAGGAGATGACATTGGAAGTGTGGGTTGTACAGGTGCTTTGTGCTTTAAATAAAAGACACACAAAGTCTGGTTACTGACAAATCTGCTCTTCTCAAGAACAACTGATAAATTTGAACCATGCCTTGATTCAATCAACTTTCACAGGACCTTAGAAAATGCATTATTACAAGGCTGGAAAAGGCTACAAAAGCTTTTCTAAAAGAACTGGGTGTTCGTCAATCCACAACTGCACACCAACACCAAAACCTAATTCCAACTGTGAATCATGGCGCAGGGAGCATCATGGTTTGGAGCTGCTTTGCTGCCTCAGGGCCTGGATGACCTTGCAATAATTGAGGAGACTATGAATTCGGAACTGTATTGTGGCATTTAATAGGAGAAAATCAGGGCAACAGTCCATGAACACGAGGTTAAGAGAGGTTGACTGATGCAACAAGAGAATGGTCAAAATGATGAACAAAAGGAAATTCATGCTTTGGAACAGTCAAGTCTTATAAGCAGCTACAGGAAATGTTTGGTGGAGGTTGTTGCTGCTAAAGGAGGACCTACATGTTACTAAATTCAAAAGGTTGTAATGTCTGACGGTATCCAAACTGATTTCTGAATTAACCTGGACTCAACATAAAAAGTTTCACCACTCAGGTGGCCGAGAGTGACCCCGAGAGGCCTTCTGCTGCCAGATGCCCTTGGAATGCAAAAGGCGGGGGGAAGACACGACCCCCCCCCCCTTTTGCAGACACACACACACACACACACACACACACAGAACTTACACCCACAATAGAGAAACCTTTCACGAACCTAACGGGTGTGAACGTCTGGAAGACTTCATGATTAGGTTCATCAGCAGGGGTCAACCAAAACTCCGACCGAGGGCCCGTAAATCTGATCTAATCTCTGTTTACGACCACAAGGATTAGCATCGGAGCCGAAAAGGCTGGAAGGAAAACGTCCTCCCTAGAGGTCACCCTGAGGTAACCAAAGGCCGGTGGGACATTAGAAGAACGCCAGCCCCCTCTTCTGGACATACACACACTCACACACACACAGTGAAAATGTCTCTTGAATGTAACATATAATCATATTTCTAGATAGTTATAATGTATTCATATATGCATGTGTTGTGTGTCTAGATAACCTAACTATAGTGATTTTAGATAGTTTGAGCGAGAAGCTAATTTTAAGTTGTCTGTAACCATGTCTAATGATCCTTCACTGTCCAAGATATCATAATCTCCTTGAGTTTGGTACCAAAATCATTGTTTCGTAATATGCCAATTAATGATGCATACTATAGGACGATGGGATGTATCATTCTATACTTTTCCATATTTCATCCTAATCCAAACTTAATACAAACCCCGCCTTGACATGCGAACCCGCTCTGGGACAGACCAAGAAAGTTCTCCCCCCCAGAACTTCCTCCTCTCTCTGAATTCACCAGCAGCTCAGAGAGGCGTGTATGTTGGCATTATCCATAAAAGACAGCGACACGCGTTCCTCTTCACTATCTTCTCTTTTTCTCTTTATCTTTTGACTTCATCTTTAACTTCACCTTTTGGCTTCACTTTTCTCTCTCTCTCTCTCTCTCACGGCCTTGCTCTCTTCCACCCTCTTTTTCCGGTACTCCTCCGGACCCTCCTTTGTCTCGTTAAACCACATGGCGATTACCGCTTTCTTTCTTCTTTCTACTTTGGCGAGACCCAACTCCGTTCACCCCGACTCTACCGACACGGAAGATTCAGCAAACTTCTCGCTAAATCTACGAACCAAGGACCATCGTGAACGGCATAAAACTAACGCAAGTATAAATTCTAATCGATCTATAGAGGTGTCCTTTTTAAGCCAGTGCCCCTGTTGAAGGTGAATTTAATTCATTGCTGATTCTCGAGGTTAAACTGTTGTGTTTTCTGCCATTCTGTTATTTTCATCATCTTTCCTTTTGTTTCTTTCACTTACCCTGTATATATGTATTATTTGTTTACACCTAGTTGTGTATATCAGTAGTTTTACGTAGTTATTAAAATCCATGGTTATCACGCTGGATCGTCTGTTTTTACTCATGACAAGGTTCACTTTTAACGTTGCTCTTCGCTATGCGCTGTATTTCTTTTAACTTAGAATAAACTATGCTTCGTGGCCAGAAGAATAATTTATTCTTGTAGAGTAATATGAAGATTGCCCTGGTAAGTTTGGTGGACAAACAGATCAAGCTGCTTCGCATTTAATTCTAAAGCTAGACTACAGTAAGTCAGTAATTAATATAACATTCCCTGTCATGGTCGATTTATATCCATAAATAATCAGAACACGCTTTGATTAGAGATATAGATATATTTCACCCATTTCAGCTAGATTCGCTACAAGGTTCACTTAAATATTTTCTTGCTGTAACTGTAAATAACTATTAATTGCAATAACTGGTGTATTTTGACCACTTAGAGGAATTAGCACTCCCAATCACCTTCAAATGTAGACTTGATACAACCTGTAAATGGCAGGGATGGTACTGTCCTGAAATGATCCTGGACCCCAAACCCTCAAGGCACTAAGCTAAACTAAACTTTTTATAGACAGTTTGGCCAATTTAGATCACCTGTTTCCAATTACATTTATAGTGGCTTTTAAATCTTAATATTCAAGTATTTAAAATGGCTTATAAACCTGTAGTATGGGGGTTACTTTTTTGTAAAAGATAATTATATCCGTAATAAAGCTTTTTAGGCAACAAAATACATAATGTCATAAAAGATGTGTGAGGTTGGCAGCAATTTACTGGACACCGTGGCAGGTGACTATTTTAGAAACCAGGTGAAACTATATCATGCAGCTTGAACTGATCAAGCTAAGCTTCAGCATTAGCTTGACATGGGACAGGTTTGCCCAGTTTGTTCTTAAACTCCTTCAAGTTTTAAAAAATATACTGTTGATTATGAAGAACTGAATTATAAAAATCTAGTTTTTGTTAATGAAATGAAAAGTTACTACTTTTAAACCAGGGGTGTCCAATCCAGCCCTACGGGATGATTTGAAGAATAATATAAAATAATAAAAAGTTAAGTCAATTATATTCACTACAATATTTTATTTTTAATTTAAAGCGGAACACGTTGCTCATTTATTTGTGTTGCTATTACACCATGGAACACCTAACACATGCGCATTATAAAGCAGCGACTAAATCTCCAGCGCACTATTGATGATCGCTGTTTGAAACTGATGCTTGTGTGGCAAGCTACTTGAGATCTTGAACATGTCCACCAAAAAAAAAAAAAAAAAAAGAAAAATTGACCTTGAAGGGCGAATATTTCGGGAGAACTGGAAAGAAAGGTTTATCTTTTGTGAAGTCAACGGCCGACCAGTACGTTATATCTGCTCACAGCCCGTGGCTGTGGCGAAAGAGTACAATATTAAGCGACACTATGAGACACACGCAGAAAAATATAAGTACTGTAAAATAAAATATGATAGTAAAGTAAAGACTAAAGTAAAATATGACAAGAGCTGGTGGAAATGACGGACAACTATTTCCAGCCTCATTGGTGCCCTGAATAGACTGGAGGTTGACTTGTGTCGCGCTGTTAGCGTGGCAATGGATGGTGCTCCATCCATGGTCGGGAAAAAGGCAGGCGTTGTTACGAAATTAAAAGAGAAAATTCAACGCAAAAAATCTTGAATTTTAATTGTATATTACATCAAGAAGTGTTGTGCAGCAAAAGCCTGAAAATGGACAATATCATGAGTGTGGTGATAAAAATGATTAATTTAATTAGAGCAAAGGGGCTAAACCATTGTTAATTTGATGTTTGTTTTTTTTATCTGAAAAAAATTTTCACATTCTGCCCTACCACACAGAAGTTCGCTAGTTGAGCAGAGGAGCTGTGCTCAAACGTTTCTTTGAATTGTGCTCAGAAACTGGTCACTTCATGAAAGAAAAAGGGAAACCAGTGGCTAAGCTGGATGACCCTGAGTGGGTTCGTGATCTTGCTTTTATGCTGGACGTAACCGAGCACTTAAACGTGCTCAATGCTAAGATTCAAGGCCACAACAAAGTCATTACTGAATACTACGAATGCATTCACGCATTTCAGATGAAACTAGATCTGTGGGTGATACAGCTGTCCCAAGGTAACCCAGCTCATTTCCCCCTCTTTAAAATCTGTGCACACCACTCACGACAAAGACAACATGGACAGATACAAAGAAAAAATACTAGGACTGTATAATGAATTTCAGAATCGCTTCCAGGTTTTCAATGAACTTGAGAAGGAATTCTCACTCTTCCGCTCGCCATTTACTGTGAGCGCATCAGATGTACCAGAGGAACTCCAGATGGAAATCAAACTGCAGTGCAACACACCTTTGAAAGATAAATTTTCAACAGTCAGTGTGGATTTATTCTACCAACACCTCGGACCAACATTCCCCAAAATGACAGCTTTTGCCTCCAAAATCCTTAGCATGTTCGGGACTACATACCTGTGTGAGCAGGGTTTTTCAATAATGAACATTAACAACCTGTCCAACTAAACAAAACAAAAGTCCAACCCGTGCTCTCAACTCAACTGCCCAAAAACTGGTCGCTGATGTTGATGCACTGGTTGAAGAAAAGAGACATCAGACATGACATTATGAATATTAGGTAATGCATTACAAATGCAATCAATTTTCTTTCCTTGGCTAACTGACTGTACTCATTACTAGTGTTGAAAAAAAAATATTTGGCGTTCATATGCAAAGGAAAGTAAATGGTTTTGATTGCCATTATTTGGACATAATTTTTTCATAAGGCATAATTGTTCAATTTCAGAGGACTTAAAGTTGTTATATGCAGCTTTTCACTTAAGAGCCGTGTGTTTTTCTAGTTTTCTTGTAAACTGTATTGTATGGTTAATATTAATGTAATTGTAAGTACACTAACATTTAACAAAAGGTACTTTGGCCCACACAAGGGGACATTTTTTCCAATCCGGTCCTCAATCCAAAATGAGTTTGACACCCCTGTTTTAGATCCTTCTGTATAATAATAAAACGTAATATTAACCTACATCTTATGGTGAAATGGATTGGGTATAAAGCTTCAAAATAAACTTCAGAATAGGGATGGGCGATATGGACTATATAAAACTATATCACAATATTTTCTGGTATTTATTGCGATAACGATATCAGTGACGATATAAATATAGTACCAGTCACCAGTGTTTTTGGCTACAAGTGATAGCTGCATGCAGTCTTGAGAGCCTCAGAAACACAAACATTGATCTAAAAGTAAAACTTACCCATCATTAGATAGGCTCCTAAAATATACCAATTATATAAAAGAATTAAAAAATAAATTTTAGAAACAGTAAAAATCCAAACATCAGGCTCCTCGTTTAGCGATAAACTCCTCCTCAGCTTCACGTCCGCCTTACGCCATACTTGTTTTTGCTCTGCACGTGAGCTGCGAATGGGCCGCAGACCGTCGCACACAGAAATACGTCATCAACTAGGCTTTATCGTTATTATCGCGGGAAGACTAATTCTTATTGTGGGGAGAATTTCTACCGGTATATCGCAAACGATAAAATATCGCCCCTCCCTACTTCAGAATTTCCCCATTCACATCAAACTATTTGAGCAATAGAAATCAAATTATTTTTTATGTTTACCCTGATCTGGTGATTTTCCACCACCTCATTAAAAGACAACAGAGAATTTACTCTTCTGTCAAATTAAAGCCAAGCATCTATGAAGGTCATTAGACAAATATGTATGTTGAAGCAGTACACACCAAAAAAAATGCCATGCTCTATTTACTGAATCGGAGAGAAAGAAAAAGATGAATGTTCAAATCCCTTCACGATCCACTCTCTTAAGCTAGCCACTCAAGTCTCCCTCCATCCATCATAAAATAAAAAAAAGAAGAAGAAGAAAGAGCAATCTCTTTATACCTCTGTGCAATGATATTTATCAAACCACCCATCTGTCAAATGGGAAAAGGAAAACACGAAGTGCAATACACATAGTACAGACACATGCAACCAGACAATTACACGTAAATACACACCTGGAGAGAGCAAGATAACAGACCGCAGAAGGTTGGACAGAGTCTCAATGTTTCTCAACCTGACAACAAGACACAAACAAAATGCTAAACAAGAATATATCACTATCTGCCTGAAACATAAAGTCACATAACTAATGAGACACTCATTCACACTCACTGTCCAGGCCCCAAACACATGCCCACACCTTAACACAACTCCTTTTACCTACTCTCAATGGTAATATACAATAATACACAATAATATACAATAACATATTAACTGTTTTTTTTTTTTTTATTGTTTGTATCACTGAATAGTTCAGCAGTTAAGGGCCAGTGACTGGACTGAGTGCAAATCCCCCTTGAGAAAACCCCTTAACCTACATCTTAATTTAAAGCTGTTATGCAGTAATATTCTGCTTCACTTCTAAGCCACTTTAGATAAAAGCATGAGGCTAACTGTAAATAAAAATCACACCTGCCCGAATCTTCCTCAATCTTCTCAAAGGTCCGAGCAACAGCCAGATATGGGACTCTGCAGAGAGATGGAGAGGGAGGGAGAGAGAAAAAAAAAAAGAAATAAAGAGAGAGAGTGCAACAGATGCAAAAATCTACAATACTGTACATGAAATAGTGGATGTGTTTTACCTCTGCCTCTTCCTCCAGCAAGCATCATCAATGGGATGGTAGTGAGCTTTAGATGGATCATATTGGCTCTGGTTTGCAGGTTCCACATCCTTCTCACTGTCACACAGGAAATATAAAGTTTATAATCTCATAACACAGAATAAGGCTTCACCACAACAAAGCTCTGCACAAAATGTTCTATATCATGACAAACAAGAATTCAATTTAACATCTTGGCAAAGTTACTTTTAGTGCCCCTACCACACAGCATTTGCATTATTGTTAGTTTTCTTGTTCAACTCTACATACTATAGATTATAGTGATTTTTGGCTGTATATTCTTCCTGTACTTGTACCCCTTCTTTTCTTTCTCCTCAGAAGCAGTATCAGCTGCAGCCTTCGTGCCATCCATCTTCTCTACATCACTTTTCTCTTCTGATTTTTCAAGCTTCACTGCAGCTTTTCTGGGTGCTTCAGATGATAAAGGCATTGACTCATTATGGAGACATAAATGTTAAAAAAAAAATAATAATCTGTTTATTTACAACAGTGAAAATCTTAATAATAGCTCACCAAAGAAACTGTTGATGGCTTTTTTCTTAGCAGATCCCTCTCTCTTCTCCTCCTCTTTCTTCATCACTCTTTCAGGACTGCATTTGTCCTCCTTTGTTACTTTTTTCATTCCTTTTTTCTTCCCAGTCACTTCAAGCTTAGCATTAGTCACATTCATGTTTCCCTCATCCTTTGCTTTCAGCAGTTCTTTCTCCACTGTATTTCTGTTCTTTTGCTCCACCTCCATAGCCTCTTCATCATTCCCTGTTTTAATAAAACGAAGGAGGAAAGCTAAAGATAAAGAGTAGGGGCCTCAATTATAAAGACGTGTAGAATAATCCTAAATGGGGTGTACATCCTTAGGTTCATCTCCTCTGCGGCCTGTTCATTAATTGCATTAACTGCTCTATTTGGGTCTTGTCCCAACCTCAAGTACTACTGGATATGCCATATAGGCTCCTTAATGAACTATGCATAGTCAGAAACCACTTCTCTGTCTCAACACAATTTTGTTTACATGCATATTTGCACAAGTATATGCCAGCTCTCACTATCTCACATTCTTGCACAATTGCAAAATCTTTGTCTGTATACAAATGCTGTTTAGAATTTGACACACAAAAAGACACAAAGAACAGTTTTGACCAGTCTCACCCATCTTTTCAGAAGATCCTTCTATTTTCGCTCGTTTACACTCCTGTCCTCCCTCCGTCTCTTTTCCTTCCACCTCCTTTTCTCTCTCTTCATCACTACAGCTGTCCAATTTCCTCTTGGGAAACTGCTTACGGGCTAGAAAGAAAGAAAGAAAGAAAGAAAGAAAGAGAGAGAGAGAGAGAAGAAAAAGATCACAATGTGAAAACACAAACCAAATAAATAGACTGTTGGTAGGTATAATGTACAGTTGAAGGATTAATATGCAGATGACTTCATGAATAAACAAAAGGACTGATGCACTACGCAGACATTTTACTAGTTATAGGGTGGATAAATACTAACCAGTCTTGCGTTTTGGTATGCTGGATGGTGAAGTGGAGTTTGGGGTAACAGGTGTTTCAGGGATGTCAGAAAATACTGAAACAGCCTGGGCTGTCGGGGTAGCAAGAGGCTTTGGTGAGAGTGGACTGGCTGCATCCTCAACAAGACCAACCTATGAGAGAGCACTATAATTATATCTTCTTTAAAATTAAAATCGTATTTTGATATTCTGTTGATCACACTGTGTGAAATGTGGCATACAAGACATTCTGTACCTTCTCTTTGCCTAGTGTGGCTGTTTGCTTTCCATTTTGTTCGTAAACCTCTTCTTTTACCATCTGCTCTTCGTCATCACTGTCTATGATTGCTCGCCTCCGCTTACTTGTCTTCACCGGTGAATCACATTCCTGATCGATGTTCTGAGGTTTGAGGGGGCTTTGAACCGACCTGGAGTGAAGAAGATATGGTAAGGAGCGCTAATAAATAAAAGATTAGAATTCTTTTTAAAAATCATATTGCCCGACTATGTTATCAGGTTTCCATAGGGTTATTTGACAACGTTCACTCATGTTGTATGTTCTTACCGTTAGCCTTAAATATGTGAAATAGCTTTCACTCACTCAGATTTCTCCTTGGGCATGCCATCCTTCTCCTTACACTTCTTTGGCTGAAAGAAGGACCTGTGAAAAAAAATTCAGGTTAAAATGCAGAGAGCATTATTAAAGCATGTAATAACTAAGTCTGGCCAGCCAACCATATATGTTACAGGTAACGCAATGATGAAAGTCAGGTGAGTCAAGCACAAGGCTGAAGTTGGTTTCTCATTTGGAGCTTCTTATTCAATTTCACTGTTCCACCTTAAATCACTGTAGATAAGATGTTGCGCCTGTACAGGGTACCCAGTCTCATTTTTATAAATTTTATTTAATAACCCACATGGAGTGCAGTGGGTTATAAAACTACAGTGCTGTGGCTAATTCTAACAATTGCACAAATGTATTTCACCCGCTTATAATTTTTGTTGTTAACACAAATTGGGAATTTTTACTTCTAGTTTGGGCCAAACATCATATAATGTTGTATAAAATGCAAATGTTTTTTCTACTGACTGTGCCGTCTGCGTGAGAGGGATGGTATACTCTCTTCCCCCATCAATCAGAGGCAACACTACCCACTTGTTGGTGTGTGTGAGATCATGTATGCATAACGGGACAGATAGCACTTTCCTCTAAGGATGTTCTGCTGCCCTGTGATGCAACATGAGCAGCAGTTTCACAAGATAAAGTAGGCTAGCTTCATGCGTCTTGGAAAAAGCATGTCAGCCTTCACCCTGGTTGGTAGGTGTTGTATGATAGGGAAGCGATGGCTGATGGGTGTAAAATGACAAGGGACCAAGGAAAGTCTACTTCATCCTCAAAAGTATCTTAACGCCTTATAAAATGGTTGATTTCACTATATAAAACATGAAATGTTTTCGATGTTTTCATTCGATATATTCGAACATCGGCCTTTATTCATTAAAGCTGGTTATAATCAAACCTGGTCATCAAGTGAGCATAGCCAACAATTTTATCTTTTAATATTTTAATATCAGATACCTTTTCATTCGACTAAATGATTAAGGCTGAATAAAACAGTGGTGTGAACACTGGTTCATGTGGGAAAATTTAACATTATTTGAAAAGTATTAGGATACTTGAAGAGTGAAGAATATTTCTGTGCCAAGCTGGAGACACACTGCACTGTTTAAGAGTCCGTTCCTGCAGACTGCTGGCAATTTTTGGTGAACCAGTTTGTGCTTCCAACCAATACAAAGGCAGGTAAAGTACACCTGTGCAGGTGATCTAACCCGTCGACTCAAATGTAGTTTGACACTCCACAATGATTTAAAATAAGACCTGTACAGTTACAATGTTGTATCTGCAGTCATATAATAAGGTGGGACTTCGAATAAGAATGAAAAACCAACGTGAACCTCGTAAGCCAAGCTCCTGTAGCTACACTGACTTTTTGAACAAACCTATTTAAGTGAACGATTTGGTTTGCGTTGATTATTTTACGCAGCAGCTATCAAAGAAACGTAGCCGTTGACAATGGCTCGTGCTACTAGTGACGTTATATCAAGCGTTCAAGACGAAAATACACGCTTACAATTAAGATAAGGAAACGTAAACTGTAAACCCACTTACGATATACTTCGCTGCATGTTTAATACAAAGTAAAATTCCGTCAGAATGTGAAACTTTCTGCAAAACGTTCACCGCAGAATGTCGTCATTCGCGGAAGCGCGCTCAAAGGCGAATGATTCGGCGCCAAAATGACGTCACATGCGACCGCGCGCGTACTACAGTGAAGATTGAAGAGAGCCACCTGCTGGACTGGGGGAGAAATAGCACTTCCTCTTTTTGTACTTTTTTTTGTTGTTTTGTTTTGTTACAATTGTCCAGGGGCATCGTTTATAAAATTATAAAATTATAAATTTGTGAAAAGTGTGAAAGTGTGCGTACGGAAATATCTGATCTATAAATCGTACGATTTATGAACCACAGTCTTCTTAAAAATATGCGCATGTGAAAAAGCCTCTCCTCCCGCCCGGTTACCGCCCACAAATACCCATAAATAGCCAATGCAAATGATCTCATACATATTTAAATATTGGGTGTCCCATTCATTCGAGAGAAAAGCAAAAAAAGAGGAACGTTGGAGTATGCAAGTAGGAAGTTGTCAGAGATGTAGACAAAAGGACATAATTACCTCTGTTTATAACTTAATAAATAAACTAAAAAATAAAATAAACGAACAAAAAATAATAATAATAATAAATGTGTCTGAAATACCAATGGCATTAAAAAAAAATTGGTAAAAAAAAATATACAGGCCTACCTGTGCACTGGTTTCAGATACTCGCAGTGGACACTTGATGTCTTACAGCATGAAGATTACACTTGTCTTGTAGGTAAAGATATGAATCGGTTAGGGGAGATGAGAACTGGGAGTCCATTATGCTGTGCTGTGTTGTGTAGCATAGCATATGACTCCCCAGTCCACCATTTATTCTATTTATTAATGTTTTTACAGACTGTCAGTATTTTTAGTATCATTTTTATTATGTATATACATCGCCTTGGGCAATTATTGTTTTAAATGTGCTTTATAAATAAAACTTACTCCCTTTTTATGGTCTGTATTGCAGTCTCTTACCTGGGTAATTTAGGAAACTGGACATTGCAGCAAATTGCGCTTTGATGTTGACCTCTTCACTCACCGTGTAAGGAACTCTGGTGTACGGACTTGTCATTTTACTTATGCCAACCAATACGCCTGACGTTATGGAGCTTAAGTATGGCTAGGATATCCCCGATCCAGCCAAGGGTTGTTTAGACCTTTAAGTGTACAGGTATTGCACATTGGTCTCTCTAAACCTGGGACCAACTCAGCACATAGTTCCAAGAGAATGGCTCTTGGAAATTTAAATCTGCTCATTAGCTAGTCATCAAGCTTGAATGTTTGTAGGTGTCTAAAAACACGTTCTTGACTTATTGTTCAGTTGGCATGGTCTTCTAACCATGCCAAAAACAGTATTGTGCCATAGTCAATACATCATTCTCTAGCCTATCTGTATCATTACGTAGCCTATCAATAGATCTGTGAATCTGTGAAATTAATTCACAGGCCTCCCAAATGAAGAATTGAAGCGAGTCTTGATAGTTTTTCGAAGTTGATGAACTTGATTGGATGTTAGACTGAAATTAATGAGTCCATTAGATTGATACATAGAGTGTAGTCATTGGCTAAATGAGAGAAGAAGAGACCTTAGAGATTTGTAATAAGTACATTGAAGGTCTAAATAAAAATATAAAAGAAGTTAAAAGTGTGTTTTGTTTTGTTTTGTTTTCATGTAATTAAGCAAGAGTACAAGTATTCAATTTCAATAACACTCAAGTAAAGTATAAATAACCCAAAATAATACATAAGTATAGTAACCAAGTACAGTTACTCAAGTATTTTCCACCCTTGCAATTTTCCAACAATGTTCTCAGCCCAGTGATGCCTGTCAGTGGTAGCTCAGTGGTTAAGAAGTTGGGCTACTGATTGGAAGGTCATGAGTTCGAATCCCAGCACCACCAAGCTGCCACTGTTGGGCACTTGAGCAAGGCCCTTAACCCTCAACTGCTCCCTGGGTGCCGCAGCAAAAATGGCTGCCCACCGCTCCGGGTGTGAACACAGTTTGTAGTGTGTGTGTTCACAACTCCTAATGTGTGTGCACTAACTTGGATGGGTTAAATGCAGAGGACAAATTCCATGTATGGGTTACCATACTGTAGGGGTTTAGGGCTCGCAGAACACCCATCACGTGAGTTTTGCAGCACGCCTTCTATGTTTTAACAATGGCTCTTTATTTAAACAACAGCTTCAGCGCGCACACACACACACACGCGTGCACACACACACCTGGGAAAGATCAACTCCCACACAGACAGGAAGGTCGTAAATTACAGGGTGTGCAGAACTGTCAATCGGCATGACACGAGGGATCATAAGTTACACACGGTCATGGGAGTGACATGAGGGTCGTAAATCTTATATGGTCATAAATCATTGACATTTTGACATAAATTATAGGATAAGTGAAAGTGACGGCCAATGTACAGTAGAAGGACGATGTATGTTTCACCACCTAGAATTCCTGTTGAAATGAGAGCTCGAGGGCTTTTGCACCAAGGAAAAAACAGGGGTGTTACCAAAACCGAAGACCGCCCCTTAAGTCCGCCCCACGGTCGTTTCTGTATGTCATGTAATTTATGAAACTCATGTCACTCCCATGACCGTGTGTAATTTATGATCCCTCATGTCATCCCGATTAACAGTTCTGCCTGCCATGTAGTTTATGACGTTCCTGTCTCCTGTCTGTGTGGAGTTGATCTTTCCCAGGTGTGTGTGTTTCTCGAAGTGTTATATGTTAATGTGTTTACACTCACCTATGTGCGTGCGTCCTGAAGCTATTGTTTAAAAAACATGGGTCAGACATGCCGACGGGATCAACGCATAGTTCGTGCTAGCGTCTGTGTGTGGAGAATCTTCATTCTCAATTTGCTTTTTTTCCGGCAAGTTTTTGTTGATTTGATTTGTTCAAGAAATGAACAGACTGATGTTTGTGAAATTGTTGAAACATTGGTTGATTACATTGTTGAGAAAAACACCGTGATGTGTATAAGATCACATCAACCTCGATGCTGCATGATGCCGTTGTTCTCTTTTTCTGAAATGAAATCCCTAACATTTAAAACCATCTGAGTTATTCTTTTGTGGAATCAAATCTGAATATCCTGCGTCATGATATGCATTTAATGAGGAAGATGCAGCGTTCATTCTCAACTAATTTTAGCCAATAATACTGTATTATCACATTCGTACATCACAATAATACGTACATCACATTCAATAATACAGATAACAGCATGATCAAAACATGAGACCACTGAGCATACAAAACAAAGATTAATTAAAAAAAAAAAAAACTTAGCCACTGACTCCGGTCATGAGGGGTGAATTGAATACATGGTCATCTGGGTAATTTGAATGTGTTGTCTATTTATATATTAACATGAAGCTGTATGATAAACAAGATTGTTTGCTGTAAGCTGACAAACAAAAATAAGAATAAAATAAACAAATAAAACAAATAGAACCTTGTTGTAGAATCAGAGTCCTAAATAGTTTAATTTTTTAACAACCGCTAAAAAGGTTCTTTGGGAACTAAAAAATGCCAATTTGTCTTTATAGAAACCTTTTATCCATTTAATTAGTTTCTGTTACAGATGGACAAAGGGAAGCTGGATGCATGCGCTGGGGAAAAGTCAGTTTATTCATAAAGTAACCGAAAGTATTTGGACAGGGACAAAAGGAACACAAAAGCAGGGTCAAAAACAAACAATAATCCACAAACTTGAGCATGGCTTTAATCCACAAACAATAAGGCATAAATCCAAACAAGAACGAGGCATAAATCCACAAAAGAATGAGGCATTAATCCAAACAATATCGAGGCAAGAGTCCAAGGTCCAGGAAATGCGAGGGCAGTGAAAAAACAACGAACATACATTCACATAGTTAACTCTATTCTAATTCATTCCAATACTCCACGCCGAAGCGGACGCGAGAAGTGGTTTAAATACATGAATGGGGACGAGCAGTAACTGAACACACCTGAAACTAATAATGACAATAAACAATGAACCAATGAACATACAGAGGGCAGAGACATGATGTAACCCAAAAACAAAAGAGCACATGGTGATATAAATAAAACTAGAGTCTATGAATGGAATGCGGAGAAGTGCTGCCGGCTGTCCTCCGTAGCAGCGCGGAGAGCGGAATGTGGAAATGCGCTACTGGTTGTTTTCCCAAGTAGCGCCGAGAGAGAGAGCGACTCTAACAGAGCCCCCCCCCCTGCCCCAAAAGGCGCTTCTCCCAAAGCGCCGAAAGTTCCAACCGCTCTGGCGGACCTGGGCCCTTGGGCAGGATACCAATATCTGCCCCCCAGGACCTGAGGCTGGCAATGTCCATTGTTCCCAGGCCAGAGCGGACTGTGTCTGGCCGTCCCATCGGCCACGGACGAGCACTTGGACGAGAACTTGGACGAGAACTTGGACTGGAAACTGGATGGGTGCTTGGCTTGGTGCTTGGCTTGGTGCTTGGTTTGGAGCTTGACTTGATGCTTGGCTTGGTGCTTGCCTTGGCGCTTGGCTTGGTGCTTTGCTTGGCGCTTGGTTTGGTGCTTGGAGCTCGGCTTGTTGCGTGGCTTGGTGCTTGACCTGACATTTGGCTTGGTGCTTGGTCTGGTGCTAGGCTTGGAGCTTGGCTTGGAGCTTGGTGCGGCACTTGGCTTGAAGCATGGTGCGGTGCTTGACCTGGCGCTTGGACAGGCGCTTGACCTGGCGCTTGGTGCGGCGCTTGACCTGGCACTTGGTGCAGCGCTTGGTGTGGCGCTTGACTTGGAACGTGGACTGGAACCTGGACTGGAAGCCGACTTGGCACCTGGATTGGAAACAGACTTGGAAACAGGACTGGAAACTAAACTAGAAACGGAACTGGAAACAGGACTGGGCACTGGACTGGAAACTGGACTGGAAACTAAACTAGAAACAGGACTGGATTCTGGACTGGGACCTAAACTAGAAACTGAACTGGAAACTGGATTGGAAACAGGACTGGGACCTGGACTGAAAACTAGACAGGATTCTGGATGTGACTTTGGGCCTGAACTGAGGCATGGGCTGAGGCCTGGGTTGGAACATGACTCTGGGCATGAACTGAGTCATGGGCTTAGGCATGGGCTGGAACATGACTCTAGATTTGGACATGGACCTGGACTGGGATATGGACTTGGATATGGGTTAGAACAGAAACCTGGACCTGGATTTGGACATGGACTTGGACTAGAACATGGACTGGGATTAGAACATGGAAAGGGACTAGGGTAGGAACCTGGACATGGACTTGGACATAGATTTGGACTAAGACATGGGCTAGGACTTGGAAAGGAGGTCTCCCCGTGGACCTCCGACATGGACTTGGCTTGGGAGGAGGTCATCCCATGGGGCTCCAGCAGGAATGTGGCTTGGCGGAGGTCCCCTTGTGGACCTCCGGCAGGAGCAGGGCAGGAGCGGAGGTCCCTTGTGGACCTCTGGTGGGCACTCCGCTGAGGAGACCTCCTGCTGGGTCTCTGGCTGGAGCTCAAGGCTGAAGGTTGCCATGTTAACCTCCAGAGGGTGCTCCGCTGGGGAGACCTCCTGCTGAGTCTCCGTCTGGAGCTCTGGGGGTGCCCGCCTATGGAGCCGCTTATGGACTCACCAGCTGTCCTTAAAACAGTCCTGCGAGCAGAAATAGTAGCTCCTTACTCCCTGTTTTCAACAGGTGGGGCACTGAAGACTGGCCTGCCGGGTGCAGCCCTCGGTTGCTCACTCCTGGGTCCGGGGCTGAGAGGTGCAGGCCGCCACGTTCACCCACTCCCTCTCATAGTGCTCCAGGAATGACTGGCTGGGCCGATCAGACAGGCGGTCCTTCCCCAAGAAGGTTTTGAGGTCGGGCTTGAATTCGGGGCTCCCGTACACCTGGATTAGTAGATCCACAAAGCCCGAAACTGTATCGAGCTTCGTGGATCCACTAGCGAGGTGAAGCTCCACCCACTGGAGAGCGGAGCTGACCAAACGGGACAGAAGGTACCCCAGCCACTGTTCCTCGTCGGGCTTGGGGTCCTTCAAAATGAGGAAATATAATTGGGCCTGCAACAAAAAACACTGGGGCCAGGTGGAAAAGCCATCATAGGCATCCGGGAGATAAATAAAGGTCCACTGGGAAAAAGAAACTGAATCGAGGGGAGGAACAAAAAATTTGGCACGGCAGGCCCGAGATTTCCCCACTGCATCCATGTTTAGGCGAAGTATTCTGTTACAGACGGACAAAGGGGAGCTGGATGCGTGCGCTGGGGAAAAGTCAGTTTATTCATAAAGTAACCGAAAATATTTGGACAGGGACAAAAGGAACACAAAAGCAGGGTCAAAAACAAACAATAATCCACAAACTTGAGCATGGCTTTAATCCACAAACAATAAGGCATAAATCCAAACAAGAATGAGACATAAATCCACAAAAGAACGAGGCATTAATCCAAACAAGAACGAGGCATGAGTCCAAGGTCCAGGAAACACGAGGGCAGTGAAAAAACAACGAACATACATTCACATAGTTAACTCTATTCTAATTCATTCTAATACTCCGCGCCGAAGCGGACGCGAGAAATGGTTTAAATACATGAATGGGGATGAGCAGTAACTGAACACACCTGAAACTAATAATAACAATAAACAATGAACCTACAGAGGCGGAGACATGACGTAACCCAAAAACAAAAGAGCACATGGTGATATAAACAAAACTAGAGTCTATGAATGGAATGCGGAGAAGTGCTGCCGGCTGTCCTCCGTAGCAGCGCGGAGAGCGGAATGCTGAATGCGCTATTGATTGTTTTCCCAAGTAGTGCCGAGAGAGAGGGCGACTCTAACAGAGCTCCACCCCCCCCCCCCCCAGTTTCAGTCGTGTTTTTAAAAAAGCTTAACAGTTAACCTAAAAATGGTCACCTAACTAAACTTTACAGTAACACTGTGAATAATGTTTTAAAACAGTAAAATTAAACAACAGAGTCACACGGCCGACAGTATATCAGGAGCAGAAACATTACCTCAGTGACTGAATTCCAAAACAGACATGTTGAGCCAGAACCTCAAGGCATGGACACCTTTATCAGTCGCCACCAGCTACAGAAATAAATCAGTGTTATGCAAGATTTGAAATTAGTCCTCTATGTACCATTTTCAAGCTCAGTATGACTTAAAACTTACACAAGTCTTTCTGTGAAATATATGTGTAATAACAAAGGTTACCAATGTTTGAATATACAGTTAGTGTTCATCTGCCTAGCTTAAAAGCCACCACTGAAAGAAAAATGAGTTGAGTTATAGTAGCCTATTACTTAATAGTAAAAACAAATCCTTGTAACTCTCACTAAAAACCTTTATTGTCCTTGAAGAAGTATGGAATAAAAACAAAGTTTGCATAATTCAATTGCATTCATAAAAATAAGAAGAGTGTGGAAAGTAAAAATACAAACACAAACGACCTGCTGTTTCTACTTGTATATACACGGGTCAGAGTGCTGCTCGTCAAAGATTAGTGCAGCGTGAACATTCACTTTTTACAAGGTCCTTTATGAACATCTGCAAGTAAAATACTTGAAACGTAAATGTGAATCGATGCTTACCCGAATTGTTTTATCTAAATGGTCCCATATCTCTTGTTTTGTTCGCGTCCTACCCACACAAACATGGCTGCCATCTCCCACTACTACAGGTACAAGACCCCTCCCACTGCTGTGTGAGTGAAGATGAAATCACCTGAGAGCGCAATGACGTGCTTTTATAATAAATAAAAGCATATAAAAGAATATGTTTCATTATATCTAAATATATTTGCTACTGTTATAAATATTAGGGCATCTGATTGAACCAAGCCGAGTCATCGCCAGAAGTGGCCCAGACTCTAAAGTCAGATCCAGGCTAGTTATGGTGAACAAGAATCGGCCCCAGTACTTTACCGCCGTAACAAAAACAGAGTGAGCTGTGGGCCACATTCGGCCCCGGATAATACATGCTGATGCCGTGTCTGAGCCACAGGCACCGCGGGGCTGCCGAGCTCGGGCCCATTACTATATGCTATCTGGGGCTCATCTATGAAGAGTAAAAACAGAAAACGCCCTCGAGTTCGCCATCAACACATTCAAATTACCCAGATGACCATGTATTCAATTCATCCCTCATGACCGGAGTCAGTGGCTAAGTTTTTTTTTTTTTTAATTAATCTTTTTTTTGTATGTTCTGTGTTCTCATGTTTTGATCATGTTGTTATCTGTATTATTGAATGTGATGTGTGTATAATAAAGTATTATTGGCTAAAATTAGTTGAGAATGAACGCAGCATCTTCCTCATTAAATGTATACCATGACATGATATTCAGATTCGATTCCACAAAAGAATAACACAGATGGTTTTAAATGTTAGGGATTTCATTACTGTAAAAGAGAACAAGTGTTTTTCTCAACAACATAATCAACAAATATTTCAACAATTTCACAAACATCAGTCTGTTCATTTCTTGAAACACTCTTACAAATCAAATTAACAAAAAACTTTTCAGAAAAAAGCAAATTGGGAAGGACGATTCTTCACACAGACACTCGCACGAACTATGCATTGGTCCGTCAGCATGTCTGACCCACGTATTTTTTTTTAAAACAATAGGTTTCAGGACGCACGCACATAGGGGGTGTAAACTCATTCACACACACACACACACACACACACACACACACACACACACACACACACACACCTGGGAAAGCAACTCCACACAGACAGGATACAGGAAAGGTCGGGGATTATTTAACCAATATATAACAGTTTTCAGGATGTACACACATAGTGGGGTTGTAAAACTCATTAACATATAATACTTCATGAAACACACACACACACACACACACACACACACACACATCTGTGAAAGAACAACTTTCAAACAGACAGGATACAGGAAAAAAGTCATAAATTACAGCATTTGCCAAACTGTCAGTTGACATGAGGTGTCATAAATTTTGCACATTCATGACTGACACGTGTGTCATAAGCTCATTCATGGCTGTGACATGAGATTCGTGAATTACGTGACATACAGAAACGGCCACGGGGGCGGACTTAAGGGATGGTCTTCGGTTTTCGTAACACCCCTGTTTCCCTGATGCAAAGCCGATTCCTCTCATTTTAACAGGAATTCTAGGCATTGAAACACACATCGTATGAGTATTGCAGCGTCTTCTATGTTTTTAACAACAGCTCTTTATTTAACCAATATTTAAACAAATGTTTTCAACACACACACACACACACACGCATGCACACACACATGCACGCATGCGCACACACACGCACACGTACACACGCATGCGCATACATACACACAGACAGAAGACAGGTGGGGTTGTAAATTACAGGTTGTGTTGAACTGTCAATCGGGCTGACATGAGGGTCATAAATCATGTTCATGGGAGTGACAGGGGGGTCATAAATCATGTTTTGACATAAAGTATAGGATATATACTACTCACATGGTAGTAGTGGAGTGAATTGGTGAAATGGGAAATCTAACTGTACAGTCAGAGTGTTGACTGTTGCTAAATGATTGAGAATCTCTCCCAACCCTCATCACTTCCTGAAAATCTGAAACTCGGTTACAAAGCATGGCACCCACAGATGTCTTACTGGTGTGTAACGTCTGATTCGTATCAAACTGATTTCTGAATCAACCTGGGCTTAGCACAGAAGTTTCTTTTGTTTCTTTTGAGCTATAAATCCCTATCTGTTTAATGACCACTCTAACTTCTTCACCAGATGCCCCATTGGAATGCTAACGACCAAACCTCCCCCCTTGGCACACACACACACACACACACACACACACACACACACACACACAATCTACCTACATGCGCACACACACACACACACACACACACACACACAAGCTTACTTTACACACACAATGGAGAAATCTCTCTCTTTTCAATATAACGTGTAATTATATGTAATTATTCGATGCCTAAATAGTGTGATGTTATCTTGTTTACATATATTGTGTGTTTATGTAACTAACCTTAATGATTTTAGATAGTTTTAACTTAGGATATCATTTTAAATGTCTATAACCATGTCGATCGAATTTGGTATGTAGTTAATCGTCTCGAGATACCCTGATGTATTATGCATATCATATTGCAATGGGATACATTATTTCATGTTTTCTCTTAATTTAATTTATAATATGGTATAAACTGGCTCCTCCCTGGACATGCAAATCCAACTTCCTGATTGGCCCATAGCCCAAAGAGGCGTGTGCGTTGGTGTTGTCTTTAAAACAACACCACGCTTTGAAACTTGTCGCTTTTTCTTCTCTCTCCGTCTTCGCGCGTCTCTTCAGTAACTCTTCACTCACACTCTTCTGGTTTCTCTCTCCCCCGGGGCCACGTGATTCGCGTCTCAAGTTACGTTTGGCAAGGGTTCAAATGGAAGAGCATGAAAGGGCAACAGAGTGTAAGGCTCAGATGGACCTGCAACTCCAAGTCCGCCATCTGGAAATAGAGGCAGACAAGCAAATCAGGTTGTGAGAGCTGGAGCTGAGAGCAGCCAGAGATGCACCGATTTCCCCTGTGCCGCCTGTATCACCTGCTCAACCTGCGCAGACTACTGCTGTCGCGACAGGTGCGGGTTCAGCAAGTAATACGTTTAATGTGAGTAAACACATTTCTCTTGTTCCACAATTTAGGGAGACAGAAGTTGATTCATATTTTAATGTATTTGAACGAATTGCCTCTGCTTTAAATTGGTGTAGGGATGTGTGGCCTTTGCTGCTACAATGTAAGTTAATGGGAAAAGCTCAGGAAGTATGTGCTGCTCTATCTTTGGAAGATAGTTTAGATTATGATGTTGTCAAATCAGCAATTTTGAGGGCTTATGAGCTCGTACCGGCATACAGGCAGCGATTCAGAAACCATAAGAAAAGTTTGAATCAGACGGTTTTGCTAGAAGAATTTAAAGGTTATATCCCTGATCGTATTGTTGTCTACCTAAATGAACAAAAGGTGACGTCATTGTCTCAGGCGTCTGTTCTTGCTGATGAGTTTGCGCTGACTCACAAGTTTTTACTTCTGCTCGTACTGAGAAAGTTCTGTCCATTCCCGTTGTTTCGAAAGATCAGTTGTGTTCAAAAAATGTTATAAAATCTAGGGAAGGGAGAGAATGTTTTTACTGTCACAGGCCGGGACACCTTATTGCTGACTGTCTTGCTTTACAACATAAGGAGCAAAGTGTCAATACTAAAAGTGTCGCCTTTGTGAAGACTGTTGATAGCGTTAACCATGAGAGTTGTGGTAAGCTAGATGTTAGCTATCAGCCTTTCTTGATGGAAGGGTTTGTGTCTGTTAATGACCAGTCTTTGGATCAAATAAAAGTGACCATGTTGCATGATACCGGTGCAATGCAGTCGTTTATAGTGGCAGATGAATTGCCGTTCTCTGAACAGACTTTTTGTCGTAGTCATGTGTTGGTACGAGGCCTTGAAATGCTATGAAAGTTCCTTTGCATCAGATTTATTTGAAATCAGACTTGTTTACAGGACTTGTGAAGGTTGGAGTACATGACAATCTACCTGTGCATGGGGTGAACTTCATTCTTGGTAATGATATAGCAGGTGGTAAAATCGTGCTGCTGCTAGAAGTTTGTGATAAACCTGTTCTGTCTGATCACTCTGATGAATTGTCAGAGAGGTTTCCTGAGGTTTTTCCTTTTTGTGCTGTGATGCGAGCGCAAGCTCGGAAAGTTTGCTGATGCAGATGATTTGTGCTCAACTTTCATGGCACCTACTTTTGTGAACAATGCTCTGTTGGCTGACAAAGGTAAGCCGGATGACCAGGCTATTGTTTTAAAGTCAGATGATCTGAAACTGCAGGTGACTCATGAAAAAGTTATCGCAGCTCAAAAAGAAGATTTTACTCTGCGAAAATGTTTCTCCTCTGTAGTACCTTTAGAAGTGGCCCAAGAGAGGAAAACTGCTTACTACATGGAGAATGGGTTGCTGATGCGTTAGTGGTGTGTGGATGTTGTGAGCGATTTTGAGTGGACTTCTGTAAATCAAATTGTCATTCCTGCATGTTATAGACAGAGTGTACTCTCTTTAGCTCACGATCATGATTTGTCTGGGCATGTAGGCATTAAGAAAACGTATCATCGAATTCCAAAGCAATTCTTTTGGCCCGGAAAAAATTCTGATGTAACAAAATTTTGTAGAACATGTCAGACATGTCAATTCGCAGGTAAGCCAAACCAAGTGATTCCACATGCACCGCTTGTTCCTATACCAGTGATGGGGGAACCTTTCAAGCATGTTATTGTGGACTGTGTTGGTCCATTGCCCAAATCAAGAACTGGTCACCAATACTTGTTAACAATAATGTGCGTAGCGACCCGATTTCCCAAAGCGATACCGCTGACGAAAATTACAACGCCAGTGATCAGTAATGCGCTCGTAATATTCTTTTCCATGTTTGGGCTACCTATGGTGGTCCAATCTGACCAAGGTACCAATTTTCTGTCAAAGCTTTTTGCACAATTGTTAAAGACTGAATATTTCTCACAGGACTTTGAGTGTGCACCATCCAGAAAGCCAAGGAGCTTTAAAACAGTTCCATCAGACATTAAAAGTTATGTTGCGCCGGTATTGCATGGATATGGGTAAGGACTGGGACAAGGGCATACCTTTAGTTTTGTTTACTGTTAGTGAGGCAGTACAAGATAGTTTAGGATTTAGTCCTGCAAGACCTTGTATTCAGTCATACTGTGAGGGGTCCTTTAAAGATGCTTAAAGACGATATGTTATCCCGCGAGACTAGTACTAAAACCACTGTGCTAGATTACATAAGTAAATTTTGCGAGCGATTGCACAAAGCTTGTTCGATGGCAAGAGAATCATTGTTGAGTGTGCAGGTGACTATGAAGAGTCAGTTTGACTCTTTTAAAGAAGGAGATCAAGTGCTGGTTTTATTGCCAATTGTTGGTTCTGGTTTGTCTGCACGCTTTTCAGGTCCATATGAAGTGATAAAGAAAATGAGTGACACAGATTACTTGATTCGTACTCCAGATCGCAGAAAGAAATCTTGTGTATGTCACGTGAATATGCTGAAGGCGTATCATGTTAGAGAGTCGTCGTCAGACGAAGTTCCGAAGGTAAATGATTTTGTTACTACCTCTGCTGCTGTGCTTGTGCGCGAGGTGGTTGATGCCACTGCTACGCATGATAATGAAGATGGAGTGTTAGTACGACACGTATCAGCAGTGCGCTAGGCTGAAGAATTCTGAGTTGGCTGATTTAAATTCTCATTTGTCTCATTTACCCGATTGTCATAGAAGTGATGTGGTAAAATTAATTAATGATTTTCCTTCGTTATTTCGTGATGTTCCTTCTCATACTACGGTGTTGCACCATGACATAGATGTAGGTAATGCTGCTCCTATTAAGCAACACGCTTACAGAGTAAATGCTACTAAATGTTCCGTGATGAAAGCTGAAGTTAATTATTTTCATGAAAATGGTCTAGCTAAGCAGAGTTTCAGTCCGTGGAGTTCCCCATGTTTACTTGTGACCAAGAGTGATGGATCTGCTAGATTTTGCACGGATTATCGAAAAGTAAACACAGTAACTATTCCCGATTGTTGCCCACTACCTCGTATGGAGGATTGTGTGGACAACCTGGGGTCTGCTAAATATATCAGTAAACTGGATTTACTGAAGGGTTACTGGCCTTTAATACCTCGTGCATCTGATATTTCTGCTTTTGTGACCCAAGATGATTTCGTGCAATATTGTGTAATGGCATGTGCAACTCACCAGCTACGTTCCAGAGGCTCATTAACATTGTTAATTGCTTGCTGATGTCCGGAACTGAAATGCATATTTGGATGATCTCGTGATTTATTCAACTGCACATGTTTCAACATTAAGACAGGTGTTTGATCGACTTGAAAAAGCTTCGGGGACATTAAACCTTGCCAAGTGTGAATTTGGTCAAGCCACAATTATGTACTTGGGCCGGGAAGTGTGTCAGGGGCAGATAAGACCCAGGGGAAGGTAAGACTTCTCAGTTCCTACTACGCGAAAAGAGCTCCGCAGATTCTTGGGGATGGCCGGTTGCTATCGGAATTTCTGTAAAAATTTCTCTACTGTGGCCAACCCGTTGACATCACTCCTTAGTCCGTCATACTTCTCTGTGGAATGATGAATGTCAGAATGCTTTTGATAATATCAAAGCTTTGTTGTGTAGGGCACCTGTCTTGGCAGCTCCTGATGTTGAGAAAACATTCACATTGGAAATCGACGCAAGTTCCGTTGGTGCGGGTGCAGTGCTTGTTCAAGAAGACGACCATGGTATTGACCATCCAGTGTGTTACTTCTCGCGTAAGTTCAATAGACATCAGTTGAACTACTCTACTATTGAGAAGGAAACATTGGCCCTGTTATTGGCTTTGCAATACTTTGATGTCTATGCAAGTTGAAATAATTTGCCTGTAATTGTATTCACAGATCACAATCCTTTAGTGTTTTTGGCCGCATGTACAATCAGAATCAGCGGTTGATGCGCTGGTCCTTGATTATGCAGGGTTATCTGGTGATTAAACACAAGAAAGGTTCAGAGAATATATTTGCTAATGCTTTATCTAGAGTTTAACATGCAACGGGAAGGATTGTGAAAAGAAAAGAAAAAAAACCTATATGGTTTGTCACTCATATAGTTGTTTTTTTTTCTTTTAAGGGGGGGATGTGTTACGTTACATGTGTGTTTGGTGTTTTGTGTTGTTTTTTTTTTGTTTTTTTTCCCTTTTATCTCTTTTGTGCTTCTGTTCTGTAAATTACTCTGAGGTTGCGATCATTGGACGAAACAGCTGTCCATCACACCTGTGACACACGACACTCAACGTCATGACTAATGTTCTTCCAATCCGCTGACGGCCGGCAGGTTAAAACACCCTGTTTTCGATGAATGGGAGAGCGAGCAGAGCAACGCTCAACGCCAGACCCTCATTCTAATCTCGTGCCTTTGCTCGATCGGAAAAGTCTCGTTAGCCATGATTGTATGTTAACGTTTGTTTGATGGGTTTTGAGTTAAAACATCTTTGGGTTTTGTCATTAATGTTGCTGATGTGTTACTGCACTACTACTTCTGTTTGAGAGAATGCACGGTTTCAGCGGTAGATCATTTGTAACAATGGTAGATATTACTTGGCTGTGTTAGTTAGTTGAAGGATGATCTCCATTACTTGTATTTCTGTTCTCAGTTAGCATAGTTATTTAAGGCGTCGCATATGCTGAAGATCCCGGTTTTGTTTCTACATTTTTCTTTTTGGTAGGTAGTTTAGAGGTTGGGTTACTAGTTATGGGGATTTGGTTTTGATCATTTCATTAATTTGGCATTTGAAATGGCTTTGTAACCCTGCTAAGACTGGTGGATTTCAATCACCTTCTTCCTCATCATTTCTGGAATTTCTTTCAATGTTGGCATAGTGTGTTACTGGGTAAGCACTTTTAACCAACTTCATGCTGTTGAAAAAGTTTTATTTACATTATGGCATTTGGCAGACGCCCTTATCCAGAGCGACTTACATTTATCTCATTTATACAACTGAGCATTTAAGGGTTAAGGGCCTTTCTCAAGGGCCCAAAAATGGCGGCTTGGCAGTGCTGGGGTTTGAACTCACTGCCTTCCGATCAGTAGCCCAACATCTTAACCACTGAGATACTACTGCCTACTTTAAGTGTTGATTTGATTGATCTGGTTTTGCAGTAACCAGGCCTGGTTGCGCCTAGTTCAGCTGAACCCCATTATGAATGCAGTTTCATAGATTTGGGGACTTAGTAACTACAGTGGTGTTCTGGCTTCACCAAGGGTTTAGGGTTTTAGTACCCCCTGCTGGTTATTTTATATTCTACAGTTTGAACATTGTTTATTCAGTTTCTGGGTTAAAAAGGGGTGCAGAAAAGCAGTAATTGTTTTGTATGCATTGCTAAGAACACAGTGTTTTTGTTTATACAATGTGAACGGTTTATTTATACAATGCTACTATCTTATTTGGCAGTTTTACACATTTTGCTCATTGAATTCTCTGAATGACGATTGCTGAGGCCTGTTTCATGAAGTGAGTTGAACAAACTCAGAGTTGCAGGGTAAGTTTTGAGTTGACAAAACCAAACAAATCCAACCCGGGTTACTTAAAGTTCACAGGTTTCATGACACTAGTTATCAACTTTCTCAGTCAACCCAGGTTTTAACTCTGAATCGAGGTTTACTCAGTATGCGCATGCACATAAAAACCAGAGGCAAACAGTTGCAGCAAACAGCTGCAGCAAACAACCAATAGCGTTCAACATGGAAAAAAGCAGGTGTGCATACTTATGGTTGAAGAGCAAGAAATTATTATGCGAAAATGAGAAATTTAAACCTACACTAACCACAAAAAGCAACACCATTGTAGCTGCCAAAGCTTGGGAACATTGCTGAGTGTGTAAATGTTTACTTTTATAGGCTCACAATGAAAATAAACAGATTGAAAACTTATAACTCCAATATATTTCATGTAATTTCATTTAATATAAATCTAAATTATTTTAACAACATATGAATTAAATGAATATCAATTTGTGACAATATATTAGGACAGGATTAATGCCACCACATGGAAATATGTACCACTCGTAAAGAACTGCAAAGCAACACATACAGTTTGTGGTACAGTAAGAGGGGCTTTGGTGTGTCAGAGTTTTAATGGGCCTCTCAAGAATCCGGCATAGATAAACTATTCCATCTGCCGAAAATCCATATCTTTTGTACAGATGGTCATCAGGAAAAGCCAGGGGATTGTGTCTCTCCCTAAAAGTTCTTTCCCTTCGAAGTGCTGTGAAGCAACCTCTACAAATACTAAAGGGTTAACTTGTATGCGTCAGATTTATATCACTTTGCTCGCAGCTGATTGGTCCAAGTTGGGTTAGAGTTTTCTTACCCAGAATAAAACCTGCTCTGGAGCAGATTAGCCATGTAGTGTAAGTTACCATGGCAATGAAACCCGCTAAAAACAAATCCACCTTGTTGAGACTGAAAAAACAGAGTTTGCTCAAACTAAACTCAAACTTACTTGGGTAGCCACCTAAACCGGTTTCATGAAACAGGCCTCTGGTCTCAAGAGCTATTGAAAGTGAAAGTGTTTAGCTTGCTGGGTATGAAGCCAGTACAGTAAAAAGACATGCTTCATACAAGAGCTGTATCACAAAGGCTGGATTCCACCTGTATTGTCATTCACGGAAGAGAGGCCGCACAACAACAGCAGACTATCTGCACGGTAAAATATATCATGTCAGAGAGCCATCCTAGTCATGGAGGACGACAAAGCTGAAAGTCAGTAAGTTTTATCACACCAGTCTGCATGTTCCACTAAGTCAGTGGTTAGTATGGAAGCAGCTAAAGCAAGAGCAAAGGCAGAAGCTACACAGGCAAGAGCCTCATTTGCAAAAAAAGGAGATGGAACTAAAAATAGAAAAGGCTTGCCTTGAAGTCAAATTAGATGCACCAAAAAAAGAGAGAGAAGCAGAAGCTGCAATGGCTGAGCAGCTGTCATGAGGCTGCTATAGCAGATTTAGTGGCAGATGAGTCACAACACAGTTCAGCTATTCACCTACCGCAGCAAAGCCCTCATCAGCGTACCAAAGAGTATGTAAAGCAACACAGTGCTTCCAGCGACAGCAGCTTGATCAAAGAGGACACCAAGCTTGCCTCACGCACAATATCCCAAGTTCCACATAACAACATGAGGCAAAATTCTCCTTCACCAGTATATCATGTACTATCCTCTTGGAATGCTGGTCAGTATAGGAACAGCGAGAAGGGAGATCATCACAAATCTCCTCCTGCTCAACCTTCACATTGCTCCTCCTGCCAATCTATGAGCCCAGCTACCCCTGTACATCCCTCCAGTGGGAATACAAATTACCCTGCACATCGCTCTAGTCATGAAACAGCTACATTTGACTTAGCCAAGTACTTAGCAAAAAGCCAGCTGGTGACATCAGGGCTTACTAAATTGAATGACTGTCCTGAAAACTATCTAACCTGGAAATCATTGTTTCTCAGCACCATTGAAAGCTAGATCTCACAGCAGATGAAGAATTAGATGTATTGATGAAGTGGCTGGGGAGAGAGTCAGCAGATCATGCCCATCAAGTCTGTCAATGTAAAGAACTTATCTGCAGGTCTTAGCCTGCTTTCCCTCCATTCTCCTTCTTTGTTGAGGTGGTGCATACAGAAGCTCGGAATGACCACAACTTTAACCCTTCTTCCCACTTCATAGCACCAGGAAGAAAAGAGTGGTTTAAGGAAAGCCACATATAAGTCTGCAATCCTGTTTCTGTCCACAAAACAGATGTGGCCTCTCTTTAACCCTTCCAACGCTGTGCATCAGAAGAGAGTAGTGGAAGATGTTGGTAAGCAGTGCCCAATACATTATAAGCCTCTGAGTAAATGCAGAGGCTTTAGGGAAATGCCACTGGAAGATCAAAAAAGGATATTAAAGGAACTTTCTGTCTGTTTTAAATGCTGCTCATCAAACAAGCATGTAGCAAAAAATTGCGATATGACAATTAAATGCACTGAATGTGAGTGTCAAACACCAGGCTGCTCTTCACTCAGACCCGGCTCCATGGGTTTCCAGTTCTACTCCTCCCCTTTCACAGCACGGTGGGGAGAGATAGGAGTCCCCTGAAGAAGCTGTTACATCAGAATGTACAGAGGTTTGTGGCAAGGGCTTTTGCAAAATGTTGTGCTCTAAAATATGCCTCACATATGTTTATCCAGCTGGCTGTTGCAATTAAGGTAGATTAATTTTTTTATTAGATTAGATTAGATTCAACTTTATTGTCATTACACATGTATAAATACAAAGTAACGAAATGCAGTATCTATGCCATATTAGACGATCAGAGCAATAGATCCCTGGCCAGGTCAGAGTTTTTTGACATGTTCAGTGTGCATGGAACCTCTGAACCATACACGTTAAAGACATGCCAGAGTGGCTGAAACAGCTGGCAGAAGAGCCACCGGATTCGTTATGGAGTCTGCAGACAGTAAGACCAGTTTTCCACTTCTGACCCTCATTGAGTGCAATATCATCCCAGATAACAGAGACGAAATACCAACAACCACTGTGGCTCAGCATCATGATCACCTAGCTGAGATAGCACACAAGATACCACCGATAGATCCAAATACTGAAATACTGCTGCTGGGAAGAGACATAATTAGGGCACACAAAGTCCGAAAACATCTCAGTTGTCCACATAATGCTCCATATGCCCAGAAATTTGACCTTGGCTGGGTCATTATTGGAGAGGTGTTCTTGGGGAAAAGTCATAAGCCAATGCTGGTGAACTGAAAAAGAACACATGTTCTGGAGGATGGCAGGCCCAGTCATTGCAGTCCATATGAAAGCTGCATTGTGGTAAAGGAAAAGTTTAATGCAATGAATCGGTACCAAACCCCATCTCATTTGCTAAGCCATCGTAAAAACCTATTAAGTTACAATTTGGGGCAGTCAGTCTTTCAGCAGACCAAAGACGACCATAAATGTGCACCTTCAGTGGAGGATCAGTTATTCCCGAACATTATGGGAGGAGTATTCTTCAAAGATTCAAGCAACAGCTGGGTCGCACCACTGCCATTTTGTAGGCCAAGGAAACACTCGCCTAATAACAGAGACTATGCTATGAGACGTTTTAGGTCCCTTTGTCTCACCCTTGATAAACGACCAGAGATGAGGGGAAAGGAGAGTTTATGCGCAGGATACTTGACAATAATCTTGCAGAGTTATGACCTCCTCTACAGAATGGGCAAGAGTGTTGGTATCTGCCATCATTTGGAGTGTATTACACCACCCTGCATCAGATTTGCTGAATAGGATCTGATAGTTGTTTCTTACTAATACTTAGATGCTGAGTCCAGATATGCTGTTAGTTTTGCTCTAGAACATCACAACTTTTCACAAAGTCTGATGTCCAGTGTAGAGCTTTTTTTGCCTAAGATGGACCATAAACGTTAGAGCTATTGCCAGATACACTGCCATCAACACAGGAAACACTATGTTTATGTATAATAGGTGAGCAACATTTATCACTTTTCCTCTGATTAGCCCTTATATGAATGCTACGCACACGTACATGCACACAAAACTCCTGATTTCAGGGATTTATAATGACCAGTGAAGGACGGAAATGCGAGCACAGCCCAGATGATTTCTGCTACATCTGTGGGTGTTTTGCAACATTCAAACAACGGCAGAAAATTACAAACTTTGTAAAAAAGGCATATTCTGCATATTTTGGAATGAAGCTGGGTGACCAGGACAAACCATGGTAGATGGAATGTGAACATGATGGCTGACTACTGCTGGTGCCTTCAGAGAGATTGTCAAGAAGTCGCCATTCCAGAAAATCCCTCAAAAGGAAGTTCACTCCTTAAGCACTCTGCATATTATTATAATGTTCGTCTTTTGAAATAGTTTTATTTAGAGATTTTCACAAACATTTCAGACTATTTGTCTGCTGTTCGTGTTGTAAACAAGTGTTATGTTTTGTGTGCCTATTGTTGTAATTAATAAATAATAATAGTGAAATTTGACAGCTTCTACCAATTTAAATAAAACCCTGAAAGCAATATAAATTTAGCAAAATTATTAAAAACTTCATTCTTATTCTGTGGGAAAACAATACATGATAGGGAATTTTCAGTGGCGTATTTGAACTCAGCATGACCAAAATAGGTAAAAACAAGTGGGATTTGCAAAACAGCATAAACTTTTTTTCTAGATGCAGGGCGATGTTATCCCCAAAAGCCAAATCAAATTTGTGTTGTGTGACCCCAGTGCACAGTTTGATAGGGTATCATTCATTGATGTGTTGTTTTCAGGCCCTGACCTCAACAGTAGCCTGAGAGGTTGTTGATTACAGGATGAGACTCCACGTGTTTGGGAATACCCCATCTTCGGGCTCAGGCAAGCTGCTAGAGTAGGAGAAAAAGAGTACGGCAGCGATGTGAGGAGATTCACTGAGCGGGATTTCTATGTAGATGATGCATTGAGGTCGTTCTCCACAGAGGAGGAAGCTATTGATGTACTTACAGTGCTTACTGATTTCTTCTGTTTTTATGTACATCATACTAAATTGTTTCAGAAATTAAAACAAAATCTAAGATAAAACAAAGGCAAATTGAGTGTAAACAAAATATGGTTTTTAAATGATAATGTTACTTATTGAAGCAATAAAGTTATCCAATACCAACTGAGCCTGTGTGAAAATGTAAATACATTTACCCCCATAGTTACTAATTCCCCAAATCTATGAAACTGCATTCATAATGGGGTTCAGCTGGACTAGATGCAACCAGGACTGATTACTGCCAGCCCTGTTCAATCAAATCAACACTTAAATGGAACTTTTTCAACAGCATGAAGTTGGTTAAAATGTCTTACCCAGTAACACACTATGACAAAATTGAAAGAAATTCCAGAAATGATGAGGAAGAAGGTGATTGAAATACATCAGTCTGGGAAGGGTTACAAAGCTATTTCAAAGGCTATAGGACTCCAAAGAACCACAGCGAGAGTCATTATCTCCAAATGGAAAAACTCATAGACAAAAAAACAGAGTAGTGAGCCTTCCCAGAGGTGGACCAATAGGAATCTTGCCTAGGGCGCCAAAATGTCCAGAAATGGCCCTATCGGTACACCATGTCTTTAGAGACCTCGATTTGTACACAGGGACATAGTCAACTGAAACAGGTTTGGGCTATCTCACTTGGTTCCAGTGAAGGGAAATCTTAATGCCACCACATACATAGAAATTCTAGACAGTTACGTACAGTACTGTGCAAAAGTTTTAAGCACATGCAAAGAAATGCTGTACAGCAAAGATGCCTTCAAAATAATGAAATTAAATGTTTCTACATTAAAAAGAAATACAGTACAGAGCAGTAAACAGTAGTAAATGAAACAAAGTCAATATTTGGTGTGACAAAATAATTTTAATAAAAATAAAAATAGTAGTCTCCAGTACAATTAGTGCAGTTTTATAAGGAAATGAGCTGGTAAGTTTTATTGAGCATCTTGCAGAACCAGACACAGTTCTTCTGGACACTTTGACTTTCGCACTCGCTTCTTATTTTTGCAGCGAAACCCAGCAGCCTTCATTGTGTTTATTGTCTGAAAAGTGTCTCTTACGTAATATGCTGCTTTCTTGTTTGGGAATCTAAAATGTTTTTTGTACTGACTTGATAATGTAGACGTCACAAAATCAAAAAAATCTATATCAAAGTCTGTACTAAAAAAAAAAATTAGGGTGCCTAAAACCTTTGCACAGTACTGTACTTTAAAACTTTGTAGAACAGTTCAGGGACAGCCCACACTCTACACTCTGCATGAGGTCCCTCATACAAAATGATGGCATCACAGTGGGATATGGACTTGGTGCAAAGCAGTTTATGCAACTTATGAACCAGAGGAAGAGGCAGATATAAAGTAGCTTTCACTTAAGACAGCTTTTTTACCCTCACTGTGGGTTGGTGAATTGCATGCATTATTGGTAGGCATCAATCTATCTTCGCTTGTAGATAATAATGTGCCCAGCTCAGCCCTGTGTCCGTAAAACATAAACATAAATCTAATTATCTGGAACCAGACAAACACTGACTGGTTCTTGATCTCCTTCAAAATCACCTTTGCATTATAGTTTCTTCTAGCTGGGAGCATATTTATTTTTTATTATTGAAAATGCAAATTTGTCTACTCATGTACAGTAGATCCTATTCACACACAAAAATACATTGCTCTTGGGCTACAGTCTTAAAAATAATTGTTTCAACTAATGTACAAACTATGAATCAATTAAGAAACAAATAGCATCCACTCAGTAAGGATGCTGCACCATGGTAAAAACAGCACCATGGTAATATCTGGGTATACTTACAGAAATCTTTAAGTAAGTTAATCATTAAGTAACTTAATTGTAAGTTGACATATTGAACATTTTATTGGGATGTTTGCTATTGCTTGAAAACCTCTGTTGCAAGAACAACTGGCCTGCAAGCTATAGTGATTCCTGATTGGGGCTTTAAGTATTCGCTCCTCCATCTCTCTTTTTCTGTGGTTACATCGGTTTTTCTTCTCCTTCACTTTCATCCATCTGGCTTGGTGCTGTGGCTCTAGTTAAACACCACTCTGCACTACCATTTGTTGGCCAGCTGGTTAAAGTTTGGCCAAGGGGCAGGAACGAGTTGAACGGCAGCAGGCGGAAGACCTCTGATAGGTTTATTGCTGAAGAGGGCAGGGCAGAAAGGAGAGGAAACTGTCCTTGGTTTGCATTGGCCTGAGAAAAGGGGAGGGACTTTGGGAAGCAGTAGGGGAGCAGCAAAGGGTGAGAGACTGATGGTTGATCTGTTGATAGACATACACGAGTGTGAGTGATTTGTAATAGCTGAAGGTATGTGTTAGTTGTTAGAAGACAAGACATTTTTAAACAAAACTGATATAAATTAATAAATAGGACAAAAACATACAAAGACAGCACTAGGCATCTTGTTCCATGATGCTGTATATAAAGGATTAGGGAAGTGGTTTTCAATACCTCTGTCCACAGGTGGGCTGTAAAATAGTCCCTCAGAAGAAAAACAAGAGAATGGGAGAGAGTTTCCAGACTGAAAGACCTATGAGAGAGAAAAAGAGAGACATGCTCTATGCTGCATGCTAAGTTTATTATATATATAATTTTATTATAAGTTTATTATATAAATAATATATTTGTTATGACACATACTTGTTGGCAGCAATGCAGATTGGGATAGTTCACCAAGATCAGTTTACTGAAGTTAAACTTATATGTGAATCGCTTTCCTTTGGTCTTATGGAGAATCCGTTTATTGTAGTAATATCTGTCAATAATATAAATAGTATGTATACATATATTAATAATGTATGTTCCTTAGATTTCCATTGTTTTTGTCATGGAAGCTTCCTTTTGATTGCATGTATGTTTGTGTCCAGTTGGATGTAATGTAATGAATGTAATGTAATGTGCGCACGTGCATGTGTGCGCGTATATGCATACCTCAGTGCTCTGCTTAGTTTGTCATAGTTCATATGCGGCTTTCCCTTCCTCTCTCCCCACAGTTTGGCTAGTCGCTCAGGGTCTTGGATTACAAACTCTCCCCATTCACCACCCCACGTGATAACTCTGCCCTCACCCCGCCTTAACAACTCCAACAGGAAATGCCACAGCTGGACTTGCCGAGAACCTGGAGACCAGGCTGGTTTATACGCCCAATCAGGAAACAGCACTGCTGGATAGAGGCCAAACAGTTAACAATTAACCAATAAAGAGATACAGTGAATTTTAATAACAGAGAGATTAGGTATGTTCAATGTAATGCAGGCCTAGTCAGATAGATTGTCATTTACCTTGGTACAATACATGCTGGTCAAAATATGCTTTTGTTTTTCATCTGCACTACCAGTGTAACATGATGACTTTTTCTATCAGCAAAGTGGCTGCAGTTTTTTAGAGGTAGGCACTGCAGTTGTTCTCTACTAACTGCAAGAGCTCAGAATCGACTCAATGACAATAGAGTTTAGTCCTGATTAGTGACTCCACCAGCAACCGTGTGTACAAAAAAAGGATCCATTTCAAGCTAATTGTTAACAGCTACTAAGATTATGTGGATGGCCAAATCTTTCATTTATTTTTTGACCTTTTATTTTCACTTCTGTGGGCACAGAAGCCTATGTGACAATACCCCCACACCACCCCCAAAGGGCTCACTCTGGATTCAGGTTGAGAATGTCTCTCAGATTGGCTCCTGGGATGTGGAATTGAGTCCAAGATATCCTGTAATGGGATAAAGCAGCATTCCTCAGGGTGTCATATTTCCCAGTACAGGATCGGACATACAGTACTGTGCAAAAGTCTTAGGTACATGCAAAGAAATGCTGTAGTGCAAAGATGCACTAATGAAATTAAATGTTTCTACATAAAAAAAACTATAAAGAGCAGTAAACAGCAATAAATGAAACAAAGTCACTATTTGGTGTGATGGCCCTTTGCTTTAAAACAAAATAAAATTGTAGTCTCAGGTCAGGTTTGTGCATTAGCTGGTAAGTTTTACTCAGCATCTTGCAGAACCAGCCACAGTTCTTCTGGAGACTTTGACTGTACTGGGCAAGCAAAGCCCAGCAGTTTTTATGATGTTTTTTGCCTGAGAAGTGGTTTCTTATGTAATATGGTGCTTTCTTTACTGACAAACATTTTTTTGTAACATTTCATTTTGTGCTGAAAAACTAATGTTTGGAAATCTAAAATGTTTTTTAGAACTCAATAAATTAATTAATGTAATTAAAGAACTCGATAATGCAGAAGTCATAAAATAAAAATCTATAACAAAGTTTGTACTAAAAAAAATAGGGTGCCTAAGACTTTTGCACAGTACTGTACATGAAATTGGGAACCAAGTTTCCTGTCTGGCTTGTTCTGCTTGAAATGATGATAAACTGAAGTTAGACTAAAGGAGACCCACAACTTCTCCATGGGTGATTGCTTTAAGGGGGTTTTCACACTGGTGGTTTAGTCCAAAACAGAGCACGGTTTGCATGAAAAACTGGTAATGTGAAAGCTGTCATACAGCCTGGGAAGCGCACCTCGGTACCCAACCCGGGACTACCTGTAGGAGGTGGTCTGAGTTCGGTTGCACTGGAACTGTGCCGCGATTCCCGTGAATGTGAATGCAACTCGTACTCGGGTCCACACTTGTTCAGGAAGTAAAGTAACCTGCGCATGTGTTTTAGCTGACGATGACACCATTAGTTTCCACAACACGTATATCATGAGTGGCAGGCGAACGCTGAGGGGACACAAAAGAGGTCCATTACTACGCATAATATCTGCTGCGCATAATAGCACCTGAATTATTTAAAAAATCTATATATATGGTGAGCCGTGCTGTGTTCTCCATGTGCATTTGTGATGACGTAAGATGAACGTAAATGCACCAGGGTTTGATAGAATCAAGTGAGCATGAAACCAGATCAACGCTGCGGGGGGTGTCAGGAACAATCACACTTGTATTCGGACAGCAGCAAGCATGCCCAGTGTGAAAACCACCTAAGACTACATGGGAAGCTTGTCCTCGGTCATGTCCTATCGCCTTTCCAGAGCTCAAGTACGTTTTACAATAGTGATACAGTAGTACATAAACAATGAACTAATAAACATTAATGCACAGATAAACAATGAACAGTCATGGACAGACACATAGCACAAACAGTGAAGACATTACATGGCAGCACTTTAGGACAAATGACACTGAGTAAACAAATGAGTTTTAAATTGAGATTTACAGAGATAGCAGTGATGCTGCGAAGAGTAAGAGGTAGTGAATTCCAGATCTTGGGTGGTACTATGCTGAATGACCTGTCACCCATATTAGAAAGGCGAGATCTCGGGACAGAAGGGAGTCCGGACCCAGAGGACCTGAGTGAGCGGATTGGGTTGAAGGGAGAAGCAATTCACTGAGATAGCGACGTGCCAAACCGTGAAGTCATTTATATGTAAGCAGGATTATTTTGTATTTGATGCAAAACGAAATCGGTAACCAGTGAAGTTCAGACAGGATAGGAGTAATGTGAGCTGAGTGCTTGGTATGTGTAAGAATTCCAGCAGCGGAATTATGAATATATTGCAACCTAGCAATAGAGTTAGCAGGTAAGCCAATGAAGAAAGCATTGCAATAGTTAGCAATAGTAAGCAATAGTTAAGACGTGAGGATATAAATGCATGAACCAGTGTTTTGGCGTCATTAAGAATAATGGAAAGACGAAGGTGAGCAATGTGACGAAGGTGAAAGAAGGCAATTTTAGAGACAGAGTTAATATAAGCTAGAAAAATGAGGGAGGGATCAAAGCTGATGCCTAAATTTTTTTACAGTACTGGATGGTTTAATGAGGGTGCAATCAGTGTCACAACTAAAATCATAAGGAGTGTTTTTAGTACGTGTTGGAGTTCCAATAATAATGATCTCCGTTTTATCCATATTCAGTTTTAGGAAGTTGGAGTTAAGCTATCTTTTTATTTTATTTACATATGCTTATAGCTAGTCTGGGGAGTGGAAACAGATCTACAAGCTGTATAAAGTTTATGAATGTCATCAGCATAACAGTGGTAACTGAAATTGTGGCAGCGAATAAGTTGACCCAAAGGCAGTATATATATAATGAATAGTAGAGGTCCAAGAACCGATCCCTGAGGGACACCTAATTTGAGGAAGACTGTAGGCGACCGATAATCCTGCATTAAAATGAAAACCTGTCTATCCGTGAGGTATGAAGAAAGCCAGGAGAAAGCAGCACATGTGACACCAATATCTGAAAAGGCAGGAAAGGAGTAAGTCATGACAGACAGTATCAAAAGCAGAACTAAGGTCAAGTAATAGAAGAATGGAAAGAGAACCAGAGTCACCAGAGAGTAGTAGGTCATTAACAACCCTTACAAGGGCAGTTTCAGTACTATGGAGTGGACAAAAGCCAGATTGAAAGAGGTCAATGAGATTATTTTGAGCAAGAAAAGACTGTAACTGCGAGGCAACAACACTTTCCAGTATTTTGGAAATTAATGGTAAGTTAGAGATAGGGCGAAAATTGGAAAGGACAGTAGGATCCAAGTTACTGCTGCAGTTTTAAGTGGTAAAGGAAGAAGTGGAGAGCCACAGGGAAGACGAGGCAGGGCTGGGCGTAGTATGACAAGAGCCGGGAAGGTAACACAACAGGAAGGGGGAGCAGGGAACCTGGGAACACAGAGACAACGCGGTAAGCACAGGATAACACGACAGGGAAAAGAACACAGAGCACTGATGCAAAATAAACACGTGGAGAGCTGGAAGTTACCGCACTGAAGAGCGGAACAATCTGGCAATGAGTGGCTGGAAGACCGGGGTGTTATACTCTGCTGATGAGGATGCTGATGAGGCGTAGGTGAGTCCAATGATGTTTTTAGAATGCACGAGAAGAGGCGCACCATGCCCAGGGATACGCACACACGCAGAAACAAGAGGGCGAGAAAATCCTGGAAACACAGGGAAAGGGAAAAACAGGGAAACACAGGGAAAACACACGGAGGCTCCAGCCAGGGCCATGACAGTAACACCATTTTGGAGGATCAGGTTAATTGGTAACAGGGGAGGGTATCAGGATTGGGCATAAAAGCCCACCAAAAGCTCAGTCTTTGCAAGCAAGGATGGTTCGTGGCTCACCACTTTGTGCCAAGAATTGTTGTGAAAAGAATTGTCGGTCAGAGCAAAAAGAACATTGCTAACGCAAGATTGCAAAGAATTTAGGTCTTTCACCGTCTACAGTGCATAATATTGTGAAAAGATTCAGGGAATCCAGAGAAATCTCACTGCATAAAGGGCAAGGCCGGAAACCACTGTTGAATGTGCATGACCTTCGAGCCCTCAGGCAACACTGCCTGAGAAACCATCATGCTACTGTGATAAATATAACCACATAGGCTCAGGAGTACTTCGAAAACCGTTGTCACTTAACACAGTCCGCCGCTGCATCCAGAAATGGAACCTCATATTACGCAAGGAGGAAGCCACACATCAACTCTATGCAGAAACACCGCCGAGTTCTCTGGGCTCGAACTCATCTCAGATGGACTGAAAGGCAGTGGAAACTTGTGCTGTGGTCAAATGAGTCCAGGTTTCAGCTTGTTTTCGGGAAAAAACAGACATCGAGTTGTCCGTGCCAAAGATGAAAAAGACCAACCAGACTGTTATAAGCATGGGTGACTTGCATATGTGTGAAGGTACCATTGACGCGGAGGCGTATATTGGGATTTTAGAGAGACACATGCTGCCTGGGAAAAGACGTTCTTTTCCCAGGAAGTCCATGGTTATTTCAGCAGGACATTGTCAGGCAAAATGCCTCATTTTGCACGAGTTGCAACAGCATGGCTTCGTAGACACAGAGTGCATGTACTTGACTGGCCTGCCAGCAGTCCAGATCTGTCTCCTATTGAAAATGTATGGCGCATCATGAAGAGAAGAATCAGACAACCAAGGACTATTGAGCAGCTGTCTTGTATCAAGAAAGAATGGGCAAAAATTCCACTTGCAAACCTGCAACAATTAGTATCCTCAGTTCCCAAACGATTAAAAAGTATAATTAAAAGGAAGGGTGATGTGACAATTTTTTTTGAGTGTGTTGAAGGCATCAAATTCTAAATTTGTTTATATTTACAAAATACAATTAAGTTGGTCAGTGAAAACATTGAATATCTTTTCTTTGTACTTTTGTCAGTTAATTAAAGTTTCAAGAGACTTGACAAATCACAGATTTTTGTTTTTATTGTAAAAAATCCCATCTTTTATGGATATGGGATGTTATAGCGAGCATGCAGCCCACATGCACAAAAGCTGACACGCTCCTCGCACTACTACCGCCTGAGTGCTGAATGGACAGCTCTGCTTCAGCACCCCCTTTGTCTTGGACATCACAGAAGCACACACGGCTGGCAGCCAATGAGTGGAGCTGCCTCTCTTCCTGCAGAAGACAGGAGATTATAAAAGGGCAGCACCAGCACAGAGAGGTGAGCAAGTTCTCTGGTTGTGTTAATGCTGACTCTTGTGTCTTTGTACTTCGCAGAGGCTGACGCAGAAAACAACAGTTCTGACGAAGACATTCCCTGGCTACGCTGCACCCTCTGCAGGTACCCTGGCAGCTGCCAACGCCACGCTCCCTGGGTCCCGCCTCGAGCCTGCCTTAGCCTGCTCGCTCTCCCCACACTGGGAAGCCTGTGCCCTGCACAGCCAACACCACGATTCCTCACACCCTCACTTCATGTATTAAAATAAAAGAGCATTTTTTCCCCCCATTCTTCCTCCTGAGCATCTGTGTTCCACTCGTCACAGCCTAGAGTAGCCACAAGGGGTTAGTAGATCTACCGATCTATTATCTTCTTCAATCAAATTTAACTAAATTAGCGGCATGACAGACATTAGTGATGTTAACCTGATTTTGGAAAAGATGCGCTTACTTAGGAGGAGAGACTGAGAATTAAACAGGAGTGCAGGCCAGTGCTCAAGATTATTTCAGAAGACCTGGAGCAAAAACAGCTCTTTTGGTACAGTAAAGTTGATTGGCTGACTTGTAATGTGGTGACCAAGTGCATTAGGAGGAACATACAATGCCCTCCATTAATATTGGCACCCTTGGTAAATATGAGCAAAGAAGGCTGTGAAAAATTGTCTTTATTGTTTAACCTTTTGATCTTTTGTTCAAAAAAAGTCACAAAAATACTCTGCTCTCATGGATATCAAACAATTGCAAACAAAACACAGGTTTATCAAAAAAAAAAATTGTTAAATATAGGTGTGCAACAATTATTGGCACACTTTTAGTCAATACTTTGTGGTACCTCCCTTTGGCAAGATGCCTGATGAGGTTGGAGAATGCATGGCAATGGATCTGAGACCATTCCTGCATACAGAACCTCTCCAGATCCTTCAAATGTTGAGGTCCACGCTGGTGGACTCTCCTCTTCAGTTCACCCCAGAGGTTTTCTGTGGGGTTCAAGTAAGGGGACTGGGATGGTCATGGCAGGACCTTGATTTAGTGGTCAGTAAACCATTTTTGTGTTGATTTTGATGTATGATTTGGATCATTGTCCTGCTGGAAGATCCAACCACAGTCCATTTTAAGCTTTCTGGCAGAGGTAATCAGGTTTTCATTTAATATCTGTTGATATTGATAGAGTCCATGATGCCATGTACCCTAACAAAATGTCCAGGTCCTCTGGCAGAAAAACAGACCCAAAACATTAAAGAGCCACCACCATATTTAACCATAGGAATGAGGTACTTTTCCATATGGCTACCTATCTGTGTGCGCCAAAACCACCTCTGGTGTTTATTGCCAAAAAGCTCTATTTTGGTTTTATCTGACCATAGAACCCGATCCAATTTGAAGTTCCAGTAGTGTCTGGCAAACAGAAGATGCTTGAGTTTGTTTTTTAAACAACTTGTGGTGATGTAGATGACTTCGGATTGTAGCTTTGGAGACTTTCTGACCCCAAGACGCAACTAACTTCTGCAATTCTCCAGCTGTGATCCTTGGAGATTTTTTGGCCACTCGAACCATCCTCTTCACAGTGCATTGAGACAATATAGACACACGTCCAATTCCAGGTTGATTCATAATATTTCCAGTTGACTGGAAGTTCTTAATTATTGCTCTGATAGTGGAAATGGGCATTTTCAATGCTTGTGCTATTTTCGTATAGCCACTTCCCTTTTTTGTGAAGCTCAACAATCTTTTGCCGCACATCACAGCTACATTCCTTGGTCTTACCCATTGTTATGAATGACTAAGGGAATTTGGCCTATGTGTTACCTCATATATATATATATATATATATATCTCAATGGGAATATACTTCAAATATATTTTTCTCATATGAATTCATAGGGGTGCCAATAATTGTGACACATATATATTTAACAACGATATTTTTTGATAAACCTGTGATGTGTTTGCAGTTGTTTGATGTACATGAGAGCAGAGTATCTTTGTGAATTTTTTGAACAAAACATCAAAAGTGTTACGACCCGTAGGGTGAAAGAGATGAGCAGGATGCAAGTGCAGGAGAAAGTGTTCAGTTTATTAGGTATGGTAAACAAAACAAAATATAAAGGACTTCGCTCAACATAATCATAAACATAAATGTACTTAAACTCATTAACGATAGACTAATGCTCAAAGGGTGATCTGGAAATCACGGAACAAATCGCAAGGTTAAACTTTAATACACAAGAATCTACTTTCCTAACGCTCGAAGGGTGATCTGGAAATCACGGAACAAATCGCAAGGTTAAACTTTAATACACAAGAATCTACTTTCCTAACGCTCGAAGGGTGATCTGGAAATCATGGAACAAATCGCAAGGTTAAACTTTAATACACAAGAATCTACTTTCCTAACGCTCGAAGGGTGATCTGGAAATCATGGAACAAATCGCAAGGTTAAACTTTAATACACAAGAATCTACTTTCCTAACGCTCGAAGGGTGATCTGGAAATCACCGGAACAAAATGCATGGTATCTAGGCCATAATAATACTCCGCCCCGAAGCGGAGACGGAGTGGCGTATTTAAGCACATACTAATTCACACACACAATTAAAGACACCTGGACATGATAATTACATTAAAGAGAGAACCAATGAAGAAACGGGGCAAAGACATGACACAAAACAAAAACAAAAGCACATGGGGAAACACAGGAGGCGGAGACATGACGTGACTATGACAACACCAAGCACATGGCAAAAGTAAACAAAACATGAGTCCATGAATGAATAGCACTGGAATGGAGAAGCACACCCCTCGTCACACTTTGCAGCGTAACGAGGGCTGGAGAAGAGGAAACCTAACAGAGCCCCCCCCCCAAGGCGCGGCTCCCAAAGCGCCGCAAGTTCTATCCACTTTGGTGGACCTGGGCCTCTGGGCAGGATCCTAACCTCTGCCCTCCAGGACCTGAGGCTGGTTATGTCCAGTGTCCCGTAACCCGAGCAGAACGTGTCGGGTTTTCCTTGAGAACTTGGATGAGAACTTGGACGAGAACTAGGATGAGATCTCGGAGCTGCGTGTGACCTGGTGCTGGGCCTGGATCTCGGAGCTGCGCGTGACCTGGTGCTTGACCCGGAGCTCGACCTCGAACCAGGATCAGAGTCTGCTCTGGAACCAGGATCGGAGTCTGCTCTGGAACCAGGATCGGAGTCTGCTCTGGCACCTGGATCAGAGACAGGCTTGGAAACAGACTCGGAGAAAGGCTTGGAAACTGAGTCTGAGAAAGGTTTGGAAACAGGCTTCGAGACAGACTTGGAAACAGACGTGAAAGCAGACTTCGAGACAGACTTCGAGACAGACTTGGAAACAGACTTCGAGACAGACTTGGAAACAGACTTGGAAACAGACTTCGAAACAGACTTTGAGACAGACTTGGAAACAGACTTCGAGACAGACGTGGAAACAGACTTCGAGACTGGACAGAGATCTAGGTTAGACCCAAAACCATAGACAAAATCCAAAACTTGGTTGGAGACAGCATTGGAGATTGGGCTGGAGACAGAGGAAGGGACAGAGGAAGGGACAGAGGAGACAGGGATGGAGACAGAGGAGGAGACAGGGCTGGAGACAGAGGAGGAGACAGGGCTGGAGACAGAGGAGGAAGCTGGGTTAGAAGTGGAGCTGGGAGTTAAATCAGCCTCTGAATTGAGAAGGAGAGCAAACACCCATCCCAAAATCAAACCTATGTAGCTAGCATAGAAATCAGGAACTGGACTTGGAACTGAACTAGGAACTGGGCTAGGAACATGGTCGGAACCTGGACTTGGACTTGGAACTGGACTAGGAACTGAACTAGGAACTGGGCTAGGAACAGTGTCAGAACCTGGACTAGGACTTGGAACTGGACTAGGAACAGGTTCGGAACCTGGACTTGGACGAGGAACTAGACTGGAACTGGGAACGGGAGCAGGACTGGGAGCAGGACTGGGAGCAGGACTGAGAACTGGCTCAGAGATTGGCCTTGGAATAGGGCAAAAATCTGGACATAGACTTGGACAAGGACCTGGACATGGACTAGGATTAGGGCAGGAACCTGGACTGGGATTAGAGCAGGAACCTGGACATGGACTGGGATTAGGGCAGGAACCTGGACATGGACTGGGTTTAGGGCAGGAACCTGGACATGGACTTGGACATGGACTGGGATTAGGGCAGGAACCTGGACATGGACTTGGACATGGACTAGGATTAGGGCAGGAACCTGGACATGGACTTGGACATGGACTAGCTTGAGAAGAGGTCATCCCATGGACCTCAGACATGGACAGGGCAGGAGTGGAGGTTTCTTCTCGAACCTCTGGTGTAAGCAGGCCAGGAGAGGAGGTTTCCTCTTGAATCTCTGGCTGCTGCTTGGGGCTGGAGGTCGCCTTGTTAAACTCCCTGAGCAGCTCCGCTGTGGAGACCTTCTGCTGGGCCTCCGGCTGGAGCTCGGGGCTGGAGGTCGCCACGTTAAGCTCCTTGAGCAGCTCCGCTGTGGAGACCCTCTGCTGGGCCTCTGGCTGGAGCTTGGGGCTGGAGGTCGCTACGTTAACCTCCTTTGGTAGCTCCGTGGAGGCCTTCTGCTGGGCCTCCAGCTGGAGCTCGGGGCTGGAGGTCGCTACGTTAACCTCCTTGTGCAGCTCCGCTGTGGAGACCTTCTGCTGGGCCTCCAACTGGAGCTCAGGGCTGGAGGTCGCCACGTTAACCTCCAGGAGCAGCTCCCTTGAGGAGACCTCCTGCTGGGCCTCCTGCTGGAGCTCTGAGGGTGCCCGCCTGTGGAGCTGCTTATGCACCCGCCAGCTGCCCTTAAAACAGCTTTGGGAGCAGAAGTAGCTGCTCCTTACTCCCTGGTTCCTGCAGGTGGGGCACTGCAGGATGGCTGGTCAGGTGCATCCCTCGGTGGTACACTCCTGGCTTAGGGGATGAGAGGTGCAGGCTGCCACATTAGCCCGCTTACTCTCATAATATTCCAGAAAAGAGTGGCTAGGTCGGTCGCCCAGACGATCCTTCCCCAAAAAGGTCCTGAGGTCGGGTTGGAAGTCTGGGCTTCCGAACACCTGGACCAGTAGATCCACAAAGACCGAAACTGTCTGGAGCTTCGTGGATCTACTGAGGTGAAGCTCTGCCCATTGGCGAGCAGAGCCGACCAGACGAGAGAGGAGGAACCCCAACTACTGTTCTTCGTCAGGCTTGGGGTCCTCCAAACTCAAAAAATAAATCTGCACCTGCAAAAAAAAACATTGTGGCCAAGTGGCAAAGCCGTCATAATTATCTGGAGGATAGATGAAAGTCCACTGAGGGAAAAACACAGAGTTAATAGGAGGCATTTCCATTGTAGCGTGGCAGGGCGTGGCGTGGCGTCGCTTTCCCCGCTGCATCCATTTTTTGGCGGAGTATTCTGTTACGACCCGTAGGATGAAAGAGATGAGCAGGATGCAAGTGCAGGGGAAAGTGTTCAGTTTATTAGGTATGGTAAACAAAACAAAACATAAAGGACTTCGCTCAACATAATCATAAACATAAATGTACTTAAACTCATTAACGATAGACTAACGCTCGAAGGGTGATCTGGAAATCACCGGAACAAATCACAAGGTTAAACTTTAATACACAAGAATCTACTTTCCTAACGCTCGAAGGGTGATCTGGAAATCACCGGAACAAAATGCACGGTATCTAAGCCATAATAATACTCCGCCCCGAAGCGGAGACGGAGTGGCGTATTTAAGCACATACTAATTCACACACACAATTAAAGACACCTGGACATGATAATTACATTAAACAGAGAACCAATGAAGAAACGGGGCAAAGACATGACACAAAACAAAAACAAAAGCACATGGGGAAACACAGGAGGCGGAGACATGACGTGACTATGACAACACCAAGCACATGGCAAAAGTAAACAAAACATGAGTCCATGAATGAATTGCGCTGGAATGCGGAAGCACGCCCCTCGTCACACTTTGCAGCGTAACGAGGGCTGGAGAAGAGGAAACCTAACAAAAAGGTTAAACAATAAATAATTTTTCACAGCCTTCTTTGCTCATATTTACCAAGAGAGCCAATATTAGTGAAGGGCACTGTAGGATTTATTGTACAATTATGAAAGAGTCGGGGGATTCTTCAGGGCATGGGCAATTTCTTGATCTACATCCCAGTGACAAAACAGGATTCCAGGAGTAATGTCTTTTATTGCTTCAGGGTGAGTATTGCTTGCTTAAAGGCATAAAGTGGCATCAGCTTTGGTATTTTTTGGATCTGTGTGATAAGAAGTGTTAAGCTGAAAATTTGAGAATGACCACTTGCACTTAAGGTGTTCGGTGGGATTGAGGTATTCTAGATTTCTGCAGTCTATGTAAATGATGCAATTGTTTTAAGGCAAAGGTGACCACAATTAACTCCAGTAGGTGTGAGTTTACATGAAAGGAAAGCTGGTCACAGAAAGCTGACCGAAAGGCTACAGTAACATAATCTCAGAAAGCACATCACTTCAATATTTGAGGTGGATGGGCTACAAAAGCAAGCAGAAGACCACATCAGGTTCCATTCCTGTCAGTCAAGAACAGGATTCTGGGGCTACAGTGGGCACAGGCCAACCGAAACTGGACAGGTGAATATTGGAAAAAACAAAACAAAACAAAACAAAAAAACAAAAAGCAACTGTCCAGTTTAACAAAGAAATACTTTCTCCTGTTGTTTGAGTAGAAAATTTTGAATATTGTGTTCATTTATTTTAAATTTGTACATACTGTCAGGTCTACAAGGACAGTGATACTATTTTCATATTTTTTCCTCTGTACACCACCACAATGGATTTTGGTTTACCTCAAGATGCAGACCACTGGTAACACTCAATAACAGAAAGGCCAGATTAGATTTTGCTAAAATAATAATAATAATAATAATAATAATAATAATAATAATAATAATAATAATAATAATAATTAAATAAATAAATAAATAAATAAATAAATAAATAAAAATAAAAATAAAAAAACTCTTTAAAAAAAGCCTGACCAGTTCTGATGCAAGATTAACTTGTACCAGTATAATGGGAAGAGAAGAGTATGGAGAAGGAAAGGAAGAGCTTGTGTTCCAAAGAAGCAGGATGAATTCTAAGGTGTATAAAGCTATACTTTCTGTTCAGATTCAGTCAAATGCTACAAAACTGAGCTTCACAATACAGATGTATAATGACTCAAACAAAATTGAAAGCAGAAAGACCCACAAACAAGCAGCAACTGAAGGCAGTTAAAGTAAAGGCCTGGCAAAGCATCTCAAGGGAGGAACCTCAGCATTTGGTGACGTCCATGGGTTCCAGATTTCATGCAGTCATTGACTGCAAAAGGTTTTGCATCCAAGTATTAAAAATCCTAATATTTATGATTGTTAGTTTGTCCAAATACTTTTGAGCTTGTGAAAATGGAGGGACTCAGAAAATGGCTGTAATTCCTAGATGGTTAAGGCAATAGTTTTGTTAAAGCCCTTGAATTAAAGCTGAAAGTCTACAGTTCAATCACACCTTGATTGCTTCATTTCAAATCCATCGTGGTGGTGTACAGAGGCAAAATTACGAAAATTGTCACTGTCTAAATACTTATGGACCTGACTGTATTTATTTACACATTTTGTAATTATAATTTTTGCTCATTTTTTTTTTTTATAAAAGGTGACAATAATTCTGGAGGGCACTGTACAGTGGATGTAAAAAGTTAATACACCTCTGTTAAAATTGCAGGTTGTGATGTAAAAAATGAACTCAAGATAAATCATGTCAGATCTTTTTCCACCTTTAATGTGATATAGCAAACAACAAAATTCAAGTGAAAACAAATATAAACATTTTAGAAAAAAGAAAAAGAAGGGGAAAAAAGCTTCCAATAACCTGGTTGCATAAGTGCGTACACCCTTTTATAATGGGAATGTTCATGCTCAGAATTAACCAATCACATTCAAACTCATCTTCAAAACCCATCACATACCTTACACAACTCTGAGCCATCTGGACACCAGGAAGGGAACTTATGTTAAAATGCTGTTTGTTGACTACAGTTCAGCATTTAACACTATAATTCCCTCCAAATTCACCACCAAGTTGGAGAACCTGGGACATAGCCCTTCCCTGTGTCAGTGGATCTCCAACTTCCTTACAGACAGACCTCAAGCAGTATGGATGGGCAGATATGTCTCACCCTCCCTCACCCTCAGCACTGGAGCCCCCTAGAGTTGTGTCCTGAGCCCTCTGCTGTACTCATTGTATACTTATGACTTTGTGACCACTTCCAACTCTACCACAGTTGTTAGGTTTGCTGACGACACTGTTGTGGTGGATCTGATCTCTGATAACAATGAGAAGGCCTACCTGGAAGAGATTAAAAGCCTGGAGAACTGGTGCCAGGAGAACAACCTCCTTCTGAACATCAGCAAAACAAAGGAGTTGATAGTGGACTTCAGAATGAAGCAGGAGAGGAGCTACCACCCTCTTAAGATCAACAGGACCCCAGTGGAGAGAGTGGACAGTTTTCGGTACCCTGGTGTTCACGCAGGACCTGTCATGGTCCTGTTACATCAACATCCTTGTGAAGAAGGCCTAGCAGCATCTTTACCACCTTAGATGTTTAAGAGACTTTAAACTGCCCTCTAACGTACTAAGGAACTTTTACACCTGCACCATCGAGAGCATCCTGATGGGAAGCATTGCCAATCCCAATTTTAGTCAGACTGTTGCTACTACCTATCTTTTTATGTCCTATGTTATATTTTTATACTTTTTTAAAATACTTTTTAAATACTTTTAATTTTTTTTAACCGTATACAAGTAAATTCTGGTCTATGTAAATTCTATTTTTGTCACAGACAGTTGTAAAAAGCATTTCACTACACTACTACTGTGTATGGTTGTGTGTGTGACAAATAAAATTTGAATTTGAAAAGTAACTTTCATACAGCTATCCTCAATGAAGTGATTCTGATTAACCCCAAATAAAGATCAGCGGTTTCTGTAGGATTTTCTTGACTTCCTTGATCTTCTTGGTTTCAGCTGACTGCTGAAACCATAGTCTTCAAAGAACTTACAAAGCATGTACAGGATCTCATTGTCGAAAGGTATCCATCAGGAGAGGGGTACAAAGGAATTTCCAAAACATTAGATGTACCATGGAACACTGTGAAGACCATGATCAACAAGTGGAGAAAATGGGGCACCATAATGACATTACCAAGAACAGGACGTGGCTCCAAAACTGACAAGGTGAAAATTTAAGAGGGAGGCTGCCAAGAGATCTACAGCAACAGTAAAGGAGCTGCAGGAATATCTGGAGTTCTGGTCACTCCTTGTATGTGACAACAATCTCTTGTATTCTTCACATGTCTGGGCTATAGGATAGGGTTGCTAGACAGAAGCCCTGTCTCATGAAAAAAAAAAAAACATCCAAGCCTGCCTAAATTTTGCCAAACCATGTGGCAAAATGTGGTATGGCCTGATGAGACCAAGGTAGAACATTTTGTGCATAATTCTAAAAGATCTGTTTGGTGTAAAAACAAGAGAGCTTATAATCTAAAAAACACCATACCCATGGTGAAGCATGGTGGTGGCAGTATCATGCTGTCGTCCTGCTTCTCTTCAGCTGGGACTGCAGTTCTAGTCAAGATAGAAGGAATCATGGATAGCTCTAAATACCAATCCATTCTGGTACAAAATAGGTGTCTGTTAGACAGCTGGAAAAAAAAATTCACCTTCCAGCATGATAACAATCCACAAATATAAGTCAACAAAGTGGCTTCAGAAGAAGGTCAACAGGTCAACATTTTGGAATGGCCTAGTCAGAGCCCAGAGCCCGAAGAGGGCTGTGCACAGGAAATCCCCTCACAGTTTAATAGTTTATGTTTAATTTTTGCAAGGAAGAGTGGAATCAAATTGCCAAATCAAGACGTTTGAGATGGTAGACTCTTACTCAGAAATACTGTGCTGTAAAAGGTGCTTGTAAAAAAGTTTTTGGTTTTTTTTTCCCTAAAATGTTTCTATTTGTTTTTCACTTAAATTTTGTTGTTTGCTATATCACTTTAAAGATGGTAAAAGATCTGACATTATTTATTTTTTGCATCACAAAAACCTGCGATTTTAACAGAGGTGTGTAGACGTATTATAGCCACTGCGTATGGATTGGGTATTGGGTAAGTGTTTTGGGTAATACTGGCATTGTGCTGTACGTTTCAGGATCTGTGATGTACTGTATGTTTTACATATTTTTTTTGGATTAGTGCTGTCACTGCTTATACAGTAAGTGATGTGGTGTTGGCTTGTTGTGGCTTGATGTGGAAAATTAATTGTTATTACTGAGCAGCGGAAACACTGAACTGTAGAAAATAGTGACTTTGGTTTGAAAACAGTAACCTAATATCATTTGCATAGTGTTTAACTCTTGCTTCATGAATACCTGCAGTCTACAGTCTACAAAATGCAGGTGTTTTAACAGTTAAAAAATAACCACATTGTAAATTCAGACCAAATAAAAACAATATTTTATTTATATGTTATATCCTTATTTAGTCCTTTTGTTTCAGTTTATTGCTTTAGTTATCAGTGCCCTAATTTTGAACATGTGCCTGCTTTACAACATATTCTGACAAAGATCTACTGTTTATGCGCTTTAAAATGAAAACAAAAATAAACTTGTTGTCTACATCCTGAAGAAAAGCAAGAAGAGGTGGAAGAAACTCTGCTGTGTTCTAGTTCTCATGCACATCAATACACCAGTTACATAAACACACACAAACAAGCACTTACTATGGCTCCAGTATGGTGAAATGAGAGGTCCCATATTTGAGCTGCAGCTACAATACATCTACAAGATGATAAAAATTTTTAGTAGCATCCTCCATAGAGACATAATTTGTTTAAAACTTGCAGGTCTACTTCAAGTTTACTCTGGACTTTAATTTGGAAATTATCTGTTGTAAGGAAACCAGAGTACCCAGAGGAAACCCCCAAAGCACGGGGAGAACAAGCAAACTCGCTCATACAGGGCAGAAGTAGGATTTGAACCTCCAACCCTGGAGGTGCAAGGCAACTGTGCTAACTATTAAGCCACTGTGCCCCCTTTGCATTTATATAAATTCATAAAAATTAAGTCCTCCTGTTTTAACAGCATAAATTCAGTAAAAAAAAAAAAAAATATATATATATATATATTATTTTCAGTAAAAATAAGTCCAGTGTTTCACAAATTGATTGCCAGGAATCCACAGATGTTTAAAATTTCTTGCTCTCTTCCAGCTCCCCACGCACTTGAACCCCCCTAGGTATTCGGTGTTCCTGAATGTTTGGTTAAGCTGGGTTAAAGAAAACAAACAACAAAAACCCCAAACAAAACAAAAAAATCCTGTGTGATTTGTGAAACAAATCAGCTAAAGTAACAGATTTTATTATTTTCTAAATATTCACAATCCATATTTATTAAACTGTCAAAATTTAGCTTGTGATGAAATCACCCATCCCATTGGTTTGCTACAAATGGAAAAAAATACATGAAAAAATTATTTAAAATATTTAACTAAAATACAAATTTGTAATATTTAAATTATTTCCCATGTTCTTACATTTTCTAGTAGATGGAGCAAAGAGTAATAATAATAATAATAATAATAATAATAATAATAATAATAATAATAATAAAAATAAACTCCAGGACACTCTTCATTCATTAGAAGCTAAATGCTATTTGAAGTATTTGACAATTAGATATAAAATTAAAGCTAAATGAATGCTAAAGTGTTATTACCTTTTTCAAGTGTGGAGCTCACTGGTCCTCATCAACAAGAATAAAACAAGTGATGGGGAGACAGAATAAAAGACATCTGTCACCTCTCATATATCTCTCTCTCTCTCTCTCTCTCTCTCTCTCTCTCTCTCTCTCTCACACACACACACACACACACACACACACACACACACACACACACACACACTCCTCCCCTTCTGTAATTGATTACAGAAAAAATGTGGATATTTTGGTAAACAATTGTAATTGGCAGATTGCTGCAAAAATTATAGACATTTGGACAATCAACTATTACTGTTTAAAAACGTTCAATAACCTGGTTTCATAAGTGTACACTGCTTAACTAATACTTAACAAGCTAAGAATTAAAACACCTTTTGCTTGTAATACAGCACTCATGTTTTTTTTTCTTGTTTTTTTTTTTCGTTTGTTTGTTTTGTAACAGTCTACGGACTTGATTTGGCAATTTTATTCCACTCTTCCTTGCATAAATGCTACAGATCTATCAAACGGTGATGGGATCTCCTGTGTAAGCCATCTTCATGTCCTTTCATAGGTTCTCGGAAGTCTGGGCTCTGACTGGTCTATTCTAAAACTTTGAGCTTCTTCTTCTGAAGCCATTGTTTTGTTGACTTGTGCTTTGGGTCATTATTGTGTTATACTGTACAGTGCTGTGAAAAAAGTATTTGCCCTGATTTCTTCTGTTTTTATTTATATCTCATACTAAATAGTTTTAGATCTTTAAACGAAATACAACATAAAACAAAGGCATCCTGTGTAAACACACAATGCAGTTTTTATTAGGGGCCAAGCACCGAAGGTGTGATGGCACATATTGTATCCGTTAGTTTACTTCTTCTTCTTCTTCCGTTCAGGAGTCTATGGCAGCCCATAGAACCACTTGTGGGAAAGTTATAAAATTTGGCACACAGATAGAGGACAGTCTGAACTGTTAATACAGCCAATTTGGACTCTGTAACTCAAGCCCTCTAGCGCCACCAACTGTCCAAACCTGTACTCATGTTTATGCTAATAATTTTTGAACCGTAAGGGCTAGAAACAAAATTTTTCCTCTGATTTCTTGGCTCAAGACGATTCTCCCGACTAGATTTTCCACCATTTTGAACTTTTTCGAACTCCTCCTAGACCGTTTGTCTGATGTTCACAAAAATCGAATCAGATCATCATCAGACCATGCCAACAAAAAGTTATGGAATTCAAGTTGATTAGTCAACCTGTTGTCGAATAACACGTGAATGAATCCGACAGCGAGCACGCCAAAATGGGCATGAGGCTATATCTCAGAAACGCTTCAGCATATTCATACCAAGCTTAGTATATGTCATAGCCATCATGACTTCTGGGTACCTGTAGAGTTTCAGAGCAGCGCCACCTAGTGATCATGAGATATGAAAAAAGCACCTTATTGCTTATAACCTATGAATGGTTATGCCTAAAATCATGAAACTGGTCTCTTCAGATTCAGTGGGGCATAACATGTTGTTTGATATTACATTTTTGAATTTCAGCCATTTTGTTGGTCGGCCATGTTGAATTTAGCCTTAAATGAGGTATTTTATGAACCACTTGGCGCATTGTTACAAAAATTGGTATGTGTCATCAGGATCATGCCCCAAAAGTACTCAAACTGTTTCAGGACAGTGCCACCTTGTTGTCAACAATTATAATGCAGTTACAAAAAATGCTAATAGCTTTTGACTACTTTTTGATGTCGACAGATTTCCTTGGTCATGCAGAGAATAATGATACCAATTATGCCATGGTACACTAAAATTCTCGTTCGCCATTTTGAATTTTCTGAAAAACATCAGCTACAAGGGTAGCTGCACAGTTTCGGTGCAGTGCCACCTAGTGGTCACAAGATATTTAAAAATTGTAATTTTGCTTATAACTTTTGAACAGATTGACCAAAAATCACAAAACTGATCTCTTTCAATACAGCGTAGCATATCAAGTCAAACAATATCCAATTTTTCCTTGTCGGCCATTGTGGGCGTTGGCCATTTCAAATTATGTCATAAAATGCTATATTTTACAGACGCATTGACATATCACTATGAAACTCTGTCATTGTTTTTGGCACGATGCCTGGAAGGTACTCAAAAAGTTTCAAGACAGCACCACCTTATGTTATGATTGATTTATTTGATGATGATTGAATTATGATGAAATTTTTTTAAAATACTAATATCTTTTGATTAGTTTGGCCTACAGTCATGTGACTGGTCTTGATAGATTCCCTGCATCATGCAAAGAACAATGATACCAATTAGGTAGGCTAGGCTAAAATTCTTGTCTGCTATTTTGAATTTTCTGAAAAAACCTACTTTTTCAAACTCATCCCAGATCGTTTGTCCAATTTTGATGAAATTCGTAAGAGATCGTCTTCAGACTATGCCGGCAAAAAATCGAAAGACGATTTAGATGACGATCATGCCAAAACGGATATGAGGCTATATCTCTGTAGTGCATTAACATATTCAGACCAAACTTTAGTACCTGTCATTGGCATCATGACTTGAGGGTACCTGCATTGTTTCGGAACAGCGCCGCCTAGTGTTCACGAGACATGAAAAAAGCACATTTTTGCTTATACCTTCTGAACGGTTTGTCATAAAATCATGACCATGCTAAAATCATGCTTGCTTATCTCCTTACTTTGCCTCTTTGGAGCTTGGCCCCTTAATTGCTGCTTGCAGCTATATTTATTATTATTTTTTATTGAAGCAAAAAAAAGTGATCCAACACCCATCACCCATGTGAAACACCAGACATTCTCCTTTAGGATTTTCTGCTAGAGTGGTTTTTCCCTCAATTATTGCAAGTTGCCCAGGCCCTGAAGCAGCAAAGCACACTCACAGTGCCACCACCACTTCTTTTTGTGGAATTCTGTGTTTGGTTTACGCCAGATGTAACAGGACCTGTCTTCCAAACAGCTCCAATTTCGACTCATCAGTCCACAGAACATTCTCCCAAAAGGTGTGAGGATCATCAAGGTGTGTTTTGGCCTTAATGTTCTTCTGGGTTAGCAGTGGTTTTCACCTTGGATGCCATTTTTGCCCAGTCTCTTTTTGATAGTGATGAACAGTCAGGAACAGTGACCTTTATTGATGCAAGAGAGGCCCGTAGTTCCTTTGGTGTTATTCTTGGGTCTTTTGTTATTTGCTGGATGAATTGTTGAAGAATTTTGGAAGGTTGGCCGACTTCTGGGAAGGTTCACTACTGTGTTGAGTTTGTCCATTTGGAGATAACACATTTTGCCACATGGTTTGGCAAAATTTATGTGGCATTGGAATGGAATGCTTTTTGGCACTATATAGAACCATTTAAAAACATTTGTTAAAGAAACATATGCAACACATTTCCCATGGAATCTTTAAGGGGCAATAAAGATTTTTAAATTTACTTGCTCCAAATGGATTTCCCCTTTAATATCACACTTGTGATATATTTTATTTTGCATAGACTTTCATAAAACAAATATTCACCTTGTTTTTACCCAGATTAATATGCAGTCCTAAAAATATTTCTATCACATATTGTGTACACACACACACACACACACACACAGATCTGTAACAGAGAGCCGATTCTGAAAACAAAAGAGACATTCTGAAAAAGCATATTCATTGCTCCAGCATTTCCTGCTAGATCATAAAGAAGAAGAATAGTATATTATTATACCTCATTAAGTAGACAAGAAAAAAAAAACAAAGTTGAATTTACAAATCTAAACATTCCAAACAGTAAGCTGAATGAAAAAGTGGGGGGCAAATTTCATTATGAGGTTGTTCATTTATTCTGTAAAAACTGTTCTCATTAGTTGAACAACCAAATGTCTATTTCATGGAACTTTGAAGGTTACATGAACATACTCCAGGTTTTACAAAGACCACTATGGATTATTATGGCAATACAGGCTGAACTGGCAAACTGAAGCACCATTGCTTCAGTTTTAAAATGTGTTCAAATGAAACACTTATCATAAAGGCATATTTCTTCAACACACAAGCTTTATGTGATGAAACCCTGTAATGAGAAATAAACCCTAACTTTGAACAGAAACAGACACCAGTGCTATATTTCTTTTTTTTTTCTCTTTAAGGCATGTTATCACTTCCAATATACCAAAATTTCTCTCACCAAATATTAAAATCAACAAATAAAGAAAGATAAGCAATTAGTCAAAATGCTAAGTCTTGCTGTCAGCAGACTTATTATAGCAGACAGTATTATAGCAAATATTGCAGTCAATTACTTGAAAGTGATCATGCTAGAATATTCTCTGGCAAATATTAGGATAGCTATTTAGCTAACTAATTTTTTTATATATATATATATATAAAAACATTCTTAGTCTATAAACATATTAAACTCTGAATTAAACATATCAGAAAATTTGGTTAGAATGCCAGATTATCAGCTAATGCTAGCTAGTTTAGCTAGCTTTTAGTTAACGTTACCTAACCTGAATCAACAAATTGGTGATAACATCACACATATAAAGCCTTTTTTTTTTTTTTTTTTTCCAATTGTTAAAATGATACTATCACTATGAATATGTAGCTAAAATTAAACATTTAAGAAACAATACACAAACTTTAAGCTCTAAACATATACATAGATCTACAAATACATGTCAAAATAAATTGAAGATGGGATTATTATCTATAATATTCAAACAATTAGAGCTGTATAAGAGTTATAAAATTCCACGTGAAAGCCGAAGGAAGGTTTTTGTATCGTATGAAACATACATTTCACAAAAACACCACATTTTTTGGAGTAACTGTTAACTTGCTCAGTAAAACTAGTATGATCTGGTCTCTCTCTCTCTCTCTCTGGAGTGTGATATATGACACCAGAGGCTTTTAATTCCAGTGTAAAAACAAATGCATCTCTAGACTGAGATTAATAATGCATACCACTAATTGAGTTGAATGCATGCTTTTAGTGATGGTGAGACCATACAGTGACACACACAGAGACCACGTTATTATGTAGAGTGAACCTCTATAGTGAATGTATCCGTTCACTTTAATAATGAGACCTTCTCATAGCAGGAGTAAACTGTTGGTGAGATCAGTCGATTGTTTTGACACTGACTATTCCAAAGATGCTTAGCCCCCCATTTCATCCACATCTCCCTCATCCCTTAGCAAATCTGGCAATCCCTCTCTTTCTAAGCCTCTCTGCTAATTCCTCTTCATGCTGAGAACAGACAAGTTTTAATAACGAGTACAAGGTCATGCTGCTTGTCTTAAAGACTGAATCCTTTTAGTACTGAAGAGGATGAAGTTGCCGGTGTGTTTGTGCAGGGTCAGTGAGCCTTTACACTAAGCAGGTCTTATGGGGACATACCCCCTATAATGCTTACAGAAGGCTTTTGAGTCTTTGTGCACGTTTCAGTAGGATATGTGTGATACTGATCACTCTGTGTGTGTGTGTTGGAGGAGTGCATGCTAGAAAGGACCAGCTTATCAAAGCCACTTAAACAGAGCTATAGGGGGAAAACACACCCGCACTTCTCTCCTTCTCCTGTCTCTCTTAGGGTTACATTCTTTGTCTGTATCTGTTCCCTTTCTTCCATTAATGCCGACTTTTCTCTTTTACCCCCTCCTACTTCTTTCTCTCGGTTATCTCCTGAGCTAAGGGATTTGTGGTTTCTGAAAGCTTTTTGTATGTTTCCCACCTCTCTTACTCTCTTTGTCTTAGGAGAAAATACATCTGCATGAAACAAGACAAGTATGTGTGTCTGAGAAAAAAACAAATTTTCCTAAAATCTGAATAAATGTCAAAGTAAATTAGTGAACGTGTGTGAATAAAGAAAGCACAGTGACTAAAATGACTGTTTTCTTATTTTTATATTGTCATTAAGTGCCTTCATGCCTTGTAACAAACTAATCATTTGCAAACAAACTCAGAGAAAAGCCTCATTCTTGTCTCATTGCTCTTGGCATAAATAAGATTGGTATCAGTACTTATACGCATAAAGCATACAGTTTAGGACACTAGGCACCTCTGCACCTGGATTCAGGGATAAAACAATGAGATGTTTAATCTAAACAGCCATCATATTTCAGAGTAAGCATGAAACAGAATGAAAAATTCATACATTTTTAGTGACATTATTTATACTAATACAGGACAATGTTAATATCTTATATTTTCTAATCACTGTAAACCATCACACCACTAATCACAAAGCAGTATGCATTTCAGCAGTGTAAACCCAGAACCCAGTCTTGCAGCACTTCCTCATTCAGTGACACCACTTTTTGTACATGACCTTCAGTAAGCCTTAAACCAAATCAGTTCTTGGTGATTCTTTGCTAACTTTGTTCACTATGTTTTTACAGGAGACATCTATTCATCATTTAGAACAATAGTTTTCACTCCCAGTCCTGCACTTTTGAACTTCATACAATGTATCAGAGGCAACAAAGGGTTAAAAGAATCAGGTGTGTCAGAACAGAGATGTTGCTAATCACAGCACAGAAATCATGCATTTTCCTCACAAAATCGTAGATAAAGACCAACAATTCACAACTGTCATTTTACTAACGGGTCATTCCATCTCAAGTCGTCCAATACAGGTTGCTCAACTGTTTTTAATTGTTCTAATTTTTTTTCAGAGTGTTTACCTCTATGTACAATGCCACAGCTCTGTGGATGACACTATTCATTTGTAAAACACCCAACTGAACACTGTAATTCCATATTTGGATAATCTATTCATGCATACCAGCTGTACACCTGTACCAACATGATAGATCAGGCTGGTTCTTCAAATCTGGCCCTGGAGCTCCACTGTCCTGCAGAGTTTACCTGCAACCTAATACTCACAATTTTACTTTTAAAATCACTTTTACAGCAGAATCTTACTACAGATGACTTATTTCTGTGAAAATTTCAGGTTAGTTTCTGGTCCCCCACCAGAGATATTCAACCCGAAAGTGAGGGGAAAAATAGCACTTTTAAAAAGTGAGGGAAAAAATGGCACTTCTAAAAAATAAAAAATAGCACTTTCTTGCCCATGTAAAAAAAAAAGATAAGTCTCAAACCTGAAATGTTCTGCATGCACAGTATACTTACCCTACTTGCCTGGGTACCCCCTAAAAAATTTAAGACAGAGATTCGAACCCTTCCCATTATAAATTGACCATAATTGTGGAACTGTGAACAATCTTGAGCATTACAATTGGACTTAAGTTTTAAGTCTAAGGAACACGAATGTGCAAAATGTTTATATATGTACCTGTACCTTGTAATGTGCACTAGAGATCAGTTTTTGTTCCAAGGAGCTAGTCTGAGCTGAGATATTGAGGTTTCCATAAACAGCTGTATAACCAAAATTTGTTGTGTGCCATGACACAAAGATGGCCGTTGTAGTTAAACCAAGTTTTAAAAAATTTTTTTTATTTTTTTTATTTTTTTTTTGAACAGTCAAGCAACCATCTTTGCAATTATTGGACCACTTGAGATGGAATGACACTATAGAGATCCTGCAAACCTGCTAGGCTTAAGAGTGAAAAACACTGAGGGGAAAAATGTAGCCTACCTACATAAAGTACTCTCCATATTTAGGCACACATGGTGCACTGAGCCAATGGGATATTAAGGAACAGCAAAACATTCTGCAAGGGTTTTTAAATTTTAAAAAAATTAAGAGGTGCCTAAATCCTAAACTGAACTTTAACAAAAACATACATGTGATTAGCACATTTCATATGACCACAGCTGTATCATATTCAAGTTAATGGCATTACAAATGTCATGTAATGCAGACTTCAACATCATCCTTCAGATCATAAATAATAAGAGAATGCTTTAAGCACTGTAGTCCAAGTCAGGGGTTTTTAGATTACAATAATTATTCACATGGTTAGTACATGAACACTAACTTAAAAAATTCTGTAGTGTTTTCAAGGAAATGTTAGTTCCTCTTAAGTGCAGTGGCATGGTCATTAAAAGAATAACAAATAGTCACCCTGAAAAACAAAAAGAATTTAAAAAATGACTGTCTACAGAAAAAAACAAAAACAAACTGGGAATGTAAGACTATTCATCCAGGTAAGTAAATATATCAGAATCATAAAATGGGATTTTTTTAAGCATGAGAAGGTTTTGTACTATGTGAACGCAGAGCACAAACTAAAATTGCATTACTACAGCACCCCCTTTTGGAATTTAGTATGTTGGTGACAAGATTCTGTATGTACATGTGTGCAATTCTTATATGAAATTTATTAGCAATCATGCTTACTGACTATATTAGGCTGTTAATTGTTTCACATATACCTGAAGTCAAAGTGCATAAAAAATTGGTGACTGATTTTTTGTACCATGTCTGGAAAGCATGTGAATACAAATTAACAAGCACTGTGGGACTTTTGCCCTGAATTCTCAATCACTGATTTATGGAATTTATTAGGTCCCAAAATGTCATAATATATGGCAATTTTTGGATTAATGCTAACTAATTTAATATCAAGATATAGTTATGCCTATGTATAATCACAGATTAGGAGTAAGTATGTGATTATAAGGTCATATGGACTGAGAGTGGAGGTGTGTGGATGGGTGTGTTGAAGCAGAGCCCCACTGTATAGGACACACAGCAGTCTCTCTCTGTCTCCGTCTCTCTCAGGCCTCTTGATGCTTTGGACTGAAGATGCACCGATAGACAGCATTCACAAATGCACTTATTCTAACATTTATGACTGTAAATTACATCAAAACAACTAATCAGTCAAGACTAAACTCAAGTTGACACCTCTGGTGCTCTCGTGTTGAGGCAAATTTCCAGTTATGCCTTCAAACACAGTCCATGGATTACAAGCGTGAGGGTATGTGTCTGTCAGATAGTATCTCAACTGTGCCAAATAATCTGCTACACTCCTACCACCATCGATGACACAGTGCCAGAGTCTTTGATATGAGTATGTGTTATGTGCAAGATTAAAATATTCAGGGCCACTGGAATTTGGTGTCTGTATGGTGTCAGTAGGTTTGCACACAGTCATTGGTAAAACCACTGGATCCAATGTGCAGCTAAATAAATATTTACTTAAAACAAATAACTATTTTCAGCCCGATCCTTCAATCCAGTCATCCATCCGCCTCAGCACACCATTCTATTATCTTTTTTCATTAGTCATTCTTCTACATGGCTTAATGCTTTCTTTCAACCCTTGCAATTTACCACCAGTCTGACTTTGTCCCTTACTCTCTTCCTGCTACCATTCTCTCTCTCTCTCTCTGTCTCTCTTTCTCTCTCTCTATGTGAAGCTCTGCAGGGGTTGGCTGACCCGTAGGCAGGTCCAGTAGAGTGCTCGGGCCAGAGTCACCATGACCAGTACCAGCATGACCACCCAAGCAGCATAGATCCCTCCATACACCTGCGCCTTAGACCACGTTCCCGCCTGCAGAGAGAGTGAGTTATTAAAATGAAGGAATATCAGGGAAGGGGAGAAGCAAAGAAAAGAAGGCCAGAGAAAACCTTGAGAGGAGAGAGCATTCATGTCTATTTACACTTACAATCAGTCCAGCAGCCGAGATGCTGAACAGCAAGCAGAGGAGGAAACACCATAGACTCCGCCTCCTCGGGTATGTCTGGCCAATTGAAGAACTGCAGCAGGAGAGATTCATTGTTAAAGCATTAAATGTTGGTGGTGATTTCCAGCCAGATGAGACTACAGGTAGGTGAGACTACACCAAAAAAAAAAGCTTTTTAACAAAATCTGACCCCTCTGGTGACCAGATGTGAAGAGCATGATGGGGTGAAAGTGAATGAACAGGAAGCAATATGCCAGTGGACTGACTGGCAAACAGGCCTGGTTAATCAGTGACAATCCAGAGCCATGACCAGGGAGCAGACAAACAGGCTAACCCAACAGTCTGCTAACTGCCTGAGCTCACTGAGCTAATCAAAAATGTAGAAATACTCAGAAAGTTTGTTTTACTAATCTAATTAACATAAAATTTGATTACACTGAATGTGCAGCCAGCACCTTTGATCAGAAGGTAGGACTACTAAATATTAGATCTCTTATGTCTAAAGTGTAAATGAAACTATTACTGATCAGGAGTTTAATGTACTATGTCTAAGAAACTTGGATTAGACCAAATGAGTATGCAGCATTACATGAAGCCCCTCTGGATACAAAACTGGCAGAGGAGGAGACGTTCTAGTTATTTATAAAGATATACTTTGGCGTGATACTGTCATACTGATTTTAATACTGACATTTGGATTAAATATAGAAAACAGTCATACTACCCCTACCTATCTCTGATCATTACCTCTTCTCATTTAAAATGTTTCTTAGTCTTAATCACATGTCTTATAATAATATATGCACTCCAAATCAAGTATATAATCACGTCAGCTATTAAACAGTTTTATTTTAAAAATCTCCCAGTGTTGTCGACCTTGATTGGTTCACTGTCTAACCCCAAAGAACTTGATCAAGACCGAATGCTTAGTGTCAATATTTTACTACACTCTAAATAATGTAGCCCCGCTTAAAAGAAAAATACTAAAATACTAGAAAAAGACTCGCACCCTGGTATAATGATGTCAAACTAAATTGGTAGTATTCCAAATTGCCTTCTTAGCTATAGAAAGGCTCTTAGTCTTGCTAAACCAACATATCTCTCCAGCCTAATATAGCAACAATAAACCTAGATTCTTATTTAATACAATAGCAAAGTTAAGTAGGAATAAGACCACAAAAGCACACAAAAAAAACAGTATATATTAACAACGACAAAACTGAACATAGTAGGCAAAAGAATTCAAAGTATTAAAGTCATTTGAAACCTATCTAAGAAGAAAACAACATATGTCACATATCACACATATCAGTAGAACAACTGGAATCTTTTTGCAAACAATTAGAATCAGTTTGTAGATGTAAATGGTGACTTATCTATTGTTATGTCCCAGGGCATAATTGTTTTTATTTTCTTTTACTATTTATGTGCAGTTTTTTTTGTGTTTTGCGCTCTGTCCACAGTGCAAAGCTTAATGGAGACCAGCTGACTCTAGTTATCATCAACTACTGGCTTGCTCTGATTGGCTGCTGGAGGGAGGGCTTGAGGATAAAGCCAGAGAGGAAACGCAGTCTGGGGAGGCCTTTTTGTCTCCATGCTGCTGAGATTGGTTTCTCCAGTCCCAGACACTAGCAAGTGTGCTGTTGGTTTCTTCCTCATTTCATCTCAGAGAGCTTCTCCTTGCCACCACTGCCTTTGGTTTGCTCATTAGGGATGAATCTAAATCTATATAAATAAAATCTAATTGAATTGAGTAACTGAACACTCACACTTTTCTGCAGTGGGGGCATCGGGCCAGTGTCCTGTCAGTAAACTCTGTCCACTGCAAAGTTGAGACAACAATAACTGTTATTAATGAACATCATGATGATGATGGTAAAGGAATGTACAGCAGTAGCACAATGCAAAAACAAATTATGGGGATGACAATGAAGTTGAGTAATAATAAAACAATTGATAATGATGAATCACTGTTGCTGATAATTAAGAGCTGTCGCATGAACCACAACATAATTTGCTGAATTACACAGTGAAAAATAGCTGAAAAAAGGGCATGATTCTTTAATTTTTATTTTAATTGTGTTGCTGTTGTTTATATCACCTACACTGTTTGTTTATTGGGAGTCCTTTAGAAGAAACAGAAGGTAGTGTGAGATCCTGCAGGATTAAACCGGCCATTATAATGAACTACAGTTGTTTAAAGCCTCACACTTTATTTAATATTTATAGTAACACAATATCATGTATGTAGATTTCCATAAATAAACCCATTATACCATAATGCAATCATATTGCCGTGTGTGAAGCAAACATGAAATGCAGGGGGAAAACTTGCTTGTGGTATTTATACTAGCTCTTCAGAGCAAGAGTTTTCATAGGAGCAATTTTTATTAAAAACACCAGTCTGAGAAACTACCAGCGCAAATATGTTTTAAACTGAGATTTTTACAGAGCATTTTTCATCAGTTTCTGTCACGAGCTGCTTTAAGGTTTTTTAACAGACTATTCTTTCAGAAAGCAGTATCGGAGCAAACACATCTACAGAAAACGGAAAGTACTGGATTCAATGAGGGAAAAGTTTTGTTTACACTTCATTGTTTAGCAATTTATTGCTTAACTTCCAATGTATTTTGAACAGTATTACTCTGAATTTGTTCTGAATCTGAATTTAGACCCATGGAAGAAATGTCACAACTTCTCAAACTGTTTCCATGTATGCACCCAAACACACCTCTCTACCAACTAGTGTTTGCCCAACACATAGCACCACAGGTATGCACAACACTGTTTTTTTTTTGCCCTAAAAAGTCAGCATGTCATTGACCAATGTTTCAGCTACAGTGCCCTCCACTAATATTGGCACCCTTGGTAAATATGAGCAAAGAAGGCTGTGAAAAATTGTCTTTACTGTTTAACCTTTTGATCCACACACAGAGAGGTAGCCATATGGAAAAGTACCTCATGTCTACGGTTAAATATGGTGGTGGCTCTTTAATGTGTTGGGTCTGTTTCTCTGCCAGAGGACGTGGACATTTTGTTAGGATACGTGGCATCCTTAAAATGGGCCGTGGTTGGATCTTCCAGCAGGACAATGATCCAAAACATACATCAAAATCAACACAAAAATGGTTTACTGACCACAAAATCAAGGTCCTGCCATGGCCATCCCAGTCCCCTGACTTGAAACCCATAGAAAACCTGCAGGGTGAACTGTAGAGGAGAGTCCACCAGCGTGGACCTCGAAATTTGAAGGATCCGGAGAGATTCTGTATGGAGGAATGGTCTCAGATCCCTTGCCATGTATTTTCCAACCCCATCAGGCATTATAGGAGAAGACTCAGAGCTGTTATCTTGGCAAAGGGAGGTAGCACAAAGTATTGACTAAAAGGGTGCCAATAATTGTTGCACACCTATATTTAACAAAGCTTTTTTTGGTATAAACCTGTGTTTTGTTTGCAATTGCAATAATTTTTGTGATTTTTTTTTTTTTTTTAACAAAAGATCAAAAGGTTAAACAACAAAGAATTATTCACAGCCTTCTTTGCTCATACTTACCATGGGTGCCGATATTAGTGGAGGGGACTGTATCTTTGTGACGCATAAATGCAAATACACAAGCTCATGATAATGTAGTTGTGTTTTTGCCCTCAAAAATCAGCCATTGCCAATGTTTCAGCTATGATCTGCTTTGTTCTCTCCTCACAAAGAAATTATTTGAGTCTGGATAACGTAATTATGACTGTATGTTATGCTAGCATGAATGTTATATCGTAGCATTGTGTGGGATTTATTTTTCTCAGTGCATACCACAGATGGCTGCCTCAGTGTGTTGTGTTGCTACCTGTTGTTTTTGTTTGTTAATGTTATCTATGGCATGGAAAACTCAATAAATTGGAGCAGGGAACACGTACTGATGCTTAATTTGGCTTTGCTAAATACAGGCTGGAGGAATCAAAGCAGCAAAGCAAAAATACTCAGACTAGTTGAGAAGCCACATTACTGCTAACAACCCAACATCAGTATGGAAAGGCATCCAGGAGATGACCCCTTCTCCTGAAGGACCGCCAACTCACCAATGATATGAATGCATTCTACTGTAGATTTGGAAATGCAATGGAAACTCTCTTGCCCTCTCCTCCACCATCCTGACTCTCGTACCTCACCCCCCTTCTCATTGCACTATCAACAAGCAGCACGTTTACAGGCTCTTCAAGCAACAAAAGGTGAGAAAAGCTCCAGGCCCAGATCTGGTCTGACAAACCACCCTAAAGCATTGATTTGAATAATTAGCACTGGTTTTCACAGACATTTTCAACAAATCATTGGAACTCTGCTCTGTTCCCACTTCCTTCAAGACCTGCTTTCATCCCAGTCACCAAAATGTCGAACAGTACAAGACTGAATGACTACAGGCCAGTCGCCCTGCTCTCTGCAGTCATGAAAGTCTTTGAATGTCTGGTCCTAACTCACCTGAAGGCTATCACAGATCCCCTGCTGGATCCCCTGCAGTTTATATACAGAGCAAACAAGCCTGTTGATGATGTGGTCAACTTGGCCCTGCACCACATGCTACAGCTTCTTGACAGTCCAGAGACCTACAGTGCCCTCCACTAATATTGGCCCCCTTGGTAAATATGAGCAAAGAAGGCTGTGAAAAATTTTCATTGTTTAAGCTTTTGTTAAAAGAAATTCACAAAAATATTCTGCTCTCAAGGATAGCAAACAATTGAAAACAACACAGGTTTATAAAAAAATATCTTTGTTAAATATAGGTGTGCAACAATTATTGGCACCCCTATGAATTCATATGAGGAAAATATATTTGAAGTATATTTCCATTGATATTTAAAACATTTTTTAGTACACCTGGGTGACTAGGAATAGGAAATTGTTCAACCATGACTTTCTGTTTCACAGGAGTATAAATATGAGGTAACACATAGGCCAAATTCCCTTAGTTATTCATAACAATGGGTAAGACCAAGGAATATAGCTGTAATGTGCAGCAAAAGGTTGTTGAGCTTCACAAACTGGGAAGTCACTATAAGAAAATAGCACAAGAATTGAAAATGCCAATTTCCACCATCAGGGCAATAATTAAGAAGTCCCAGTCAACTGAAAATGTTATGAATCAACCTGGAATTGGACGTGTGTCTATATTGTCTCGACACACTGTGAAGAGGATGGTTCGAGTGGCCAAAAAATCTCCAAGGATCACAGCTGGAGAATTGCAGAAGTCAGAAAGTCTCCAAAGCTACAATCCGAAGTCACCTACATCACCACAAGTTGTTTGGAAGCCTCTATTCTCATTCAGAAACATACTCAAGCGTCTTCAGTTTGCCAGACACTACTGGAACCTCAAATGGGATCGGGTTCTATGGTCAGATAAAACCAAAATAGAGCTTTTTGGCAATAAACACCAGAGGTGGTTTTGGCGCACACAGAGAGGTAGCCATATGGAAAAGTACCTCATGCCTACGGTTAAATATGATGGTGGTTCTTTAATGTTTTGGGGCTGTTTTTCTGCCAGAGGACCTGGACATTTTGTTAGGATACATGGCATCATGGACTGAATATCAACAGATATTAAATGAAAATCTGACTTCCTCTGCCAGAAACCTTAAAATGGGCCGTGGTTGGATCTACCAGCAGGACAATGATCCAAAACATACAGGTGCATCTCAATAAATTAGAATGTCATGGAAAAGTTCATTTATTTCAGTAATTCAACTACTTCAGTCTGTGTGCATTGAATTTATTTAATACACGAGTTTCACAACTTGAGTTGAATTACTGAAATAAATGAACTTTTCCACGACATTCTAATTTACTGAGATTCACCTGTACATCAAAATCAACACAAAAATGGTTTACTGACTACAAAATCAAGGTCCTGCCATGGCCATCCCAGTCCCCTGACTTGAAACCCATAGAAAATGTGTGGGGTGAACTGAAGAAGAGAGTCCACCAGCATGGACCTTGAAATTTGAAGAATCTGGAGAGATTCTGTATGGAGGAATGGTTTCAGATCCCTTGCCATGTATTCTCCAACCTCATCACTCATTACAGGAGAAGACTCAGAGCTGTTATCTTGGCAAAGGTAAGTAGTGACTAAAAGGGTGCCTTTTTTTGGATAAACCTGTGTTTTATTTGCAATTGTTTGATATCCATGAGAGCAGAGTATTTTTGTGAATTTTCTTAACAGAAGATCAAAAGGTTAAACAATAGATTATAAAATTTTATAAGAGAATAAGATTTTTCACAGCCTTCTTTTGCTCATATTTACCAAGGGTGCCAATATTACTGGAGGGCACTGTATGCTAGAGTGCTGTTTGTGGATTTCAACTCTGCTTTTAAAACCATAGTGCCAGAGCTCCTCCAGGTCAACCTGTCCCAGCTATCTGTGCCAGATCCCATCTGCTGGGGGATCAGAGATTTCAGGACAAATAGGAGACAGCAGGTGCAGCTATGAAAACACATATCAGACACCTGGACCAGCACAAGGCTGTGTGCTCTCGCCCCTTCTTTTCAGTCTCTACACCAATGACTGTGTCTCCAAGGAACCGTCTATGAAGATCCTAAAGTTTGAGTATGACACCACTGCTTTTGGCCTCCTAACCAATGGTGATGAGTCTGCCTACAGAAAGGAAGTTGAGAAGCTGATGTCCTGGTGTAGTCACAACCACCTGGTGCTTAACACCAAAAAGACCGTGCAGATGGTGGTGGGTTTCAGACACAACCACTCCCTCCCCCGCCATGTTCCTGATTCTGAAAAGAGTGTCTGTCATCCATGCACGCTAATTAATCTGCCTACTAAAAATCTTTCAAACATCAATGAGACTTGTGGCCTATGTGTGTAGTACAGCAGATGACAGGAGCTGTAACTAGTAGATTGTGCTCTAGTTACAGCATCAATGTGACACCACCATGAAGCACATCAAGCTCAAACACAAATTACATCCCAAAGGAAAATGTTTAATTTGTGAAAGTCAATAAAGGAGTACTTTTTTCTTTTTCTAGTTGTACATACAGTGCTGTGAAAAATTATTTGCCCTCATCCTGAATTCTTCTGTTTTTGTGTACATCTCTGTGTATATAAAATATACAGAAGATATTTAGATATTCAAACGAAATACAACATACAACAAAGGCAAAAAAAAAAGTTATCCAACACCTATCAACAATTGCCCCCTTAAACTTAAAATCTGGTTGTGCCACCTTTAGCAGCAATAACTGCAACCAAACGCTTCCGATAATTGGAGATCAGTCTTTCACTTACTTCTAGGACTAGGACTTACACTTATGCTATGGATCGTTGTCTTGCTGCATAATCCAGTTGTGCTTGAGTTTCAACTTACGGACTGAAGACCTGATATGCTCCTTTAGGATTTTCTGGTAGAGAGCAGAATTCATGTTTCCCTTAATTATTGCAAGTTGCCCAGGCCCTGAAGCAGCAAAGGATCCCCACACCATCACACTTCCACCACCATGCTTGACCGTAGGAATGATGTTCTTTTTGTGGAATTCTGTGTTTGGTTTACACCAGATGTAATGGGACCCCAATGGGTCTTCCAAACAGTTCCACTTTTGACTCATCAATCCACAGAACATTCTCCCAAAAGGTTTGAGGATTATCAAGGTGTGTTTTGGCAAAATCCAGACAATCCTTAATGTTCTTCTGGGTTAGCAGTGGTTTTCGCCTCACAGCTCTTCCATGGATGCCATTTTTGCCCAGTGACATTCTGATAGTGGAGTCATGAACCTTTATTGATGCAAGAGAGGCCTGTAGGTCCTTTGATGTTGTCCTTGGCTCCTTTGTGACTTGCTGGATGAGTAGTTGCTGCACTCTTAGAGGAATTTTGGAAGGTCAACCACTTCTGGGAAGGTTCACTACTGTGCCAAGTGTTTCCATTTGGAGATAATGGCTCTCACTGTGGTTCTTTGGAGTCCCAGAGCCTTTGAAATAGCTTTGTAACCCTTCCCAGACTGATGTATTTCAATCACCTCCTCATCATTTCTGGAATTTCTTTCAACTTTGGCATAGTGTGTTACTGGGTAAGAGCTTTTAACCAACTTCATGCTGTTGAAAAATTCTATTTAAGTGTTGATTTGATTGAACAGGGTTTGCAGTAATCAGGCCTGGTTGTGTTTAGTCCAGCTGAACCCCATTATGAATGCAGTTTCATAGATTTGGGGAATTAGTAACTACAAATACATTTTCACAGAGGCCCAGTTGGTATCAGATCACTTTTTTGCTTCAATAAATACAGTATCTCACAAAAGTGAGTACAGGGATCTGAGTAATAAATTGTTTCAGAAGTTAAAAAAAAACAAAGATAAAACAAATGCAACCTGAGTAAACACAAAATACAATGAAAATGATAGTTACAGTATCTCACAAAAGTGAGTACACCCCTCACATTTCTGTAAATATTTTATTATATCTTTTCATGGGACAACACTGAAGAAATGTCACTTTGCTACAATGTAAAGTAGTGAGTGTACAGCTTGTATAACTGTGTAAATTTGCTGTCCCCTCAAAATAACTCAACACACAGCCATTAATGTCTAAACCGCTGGCAACAAAAGTGAGTACACCCCAAGTGAAAATGTCCAAATTGGGCCCAATTAGCCATTTTCCCTCCCCGGTGTCATGTGAGTCGTTAGTGTTACAAGGTCTCAGGTGTGAATGGGGAGCAGGTGTGTTAAGTTTGGTGTTATCGCTCTCACACTCTCTCATACTGGTCACTGGAAGTTCAACATGGCACCTCATGGCAAAGAACTCTCTGAGGATCTGAAAAAAAGAAGTGTTGCTCTACATAAAGATGGCCTAGGCTATAAGAAGATTGCCAACACCCTGAAACTGAGCTGCAGCACGGTGGCCAAGACCATACAGCGGTTTAACAGGACAGGTTCCACTCAGAACAGACCTTGCCATGGTCGACCAAAGAAGTTGAGTGCACGTGCTCAGCATCATATCCAGAGGTTGGCTTTGCAGAATAGACGTATGAGTGCTGCCAGCATTGCTGCAGAGGTACACTACTTTACATTGTAGCAAAGTGTCATTTCTTCAGTGTTGTCCCATGAAAAGAAAACTTCTGAAACAATTTAGTATGAGATATACACAAAAACAGAAGAAATCAGGATGGGGAAAATACTTTTCCATAGCACTTGTACACGGGGCAACCATAAATAAAAATCTAACATGAAATCTGCCCCTCCCAGGCACCTAGACTAGTGATTGGTTCACCGCTGCTGTTGCTACAGTAGGGCAGAACAGACTTCATCAGTGTGTTGAACATAGCTGTGCATGAAATCTCTGAACATTGTACAGTTCGACTTGGAAACCTGACAAATAGGGATGTTTTGGACCTGCCATCTAGTGCCTGTCACATTTAGTCCTCCAGATGCACATAATATAGAGGCAAACAAATGCTGCTCGCATTGCCACTGCTTCTACACGTGCACGCAAAGTCACGTTACAAGTATAAACCGATATATATCCACACCATATGGGTGTGGATTATTTTCCTATAACATGCCCTGTCGTGTTTTATTCCTTATGTATCTTACGAAGCTGGATGAGAGTGCGTGTGTATGCGCGTGTGTGAGAAGCAGAGTGTGTGTGTGTGTGTGTGTGTGTGTGTGTGTGTGTGTGTGTGTGTGTGTGTGTGTGTGTGTGTGTGTGTGTGCATGGTGCCCTGCAATGGACTGGCATCCCATCCAGTGTGTATTCATGCCTGGATCCACCATGACCCTGATCATCATCAAGTACTTAGTACTTACTGTAGATGAATGAATGCTGCTACAGTAAATGATCTACTGTCTGTGATGATGATTACAGTGGTTGTTTAATGGTGTTACCACAGTGTTATGTGAAATGAATGATGATACTGTTAAAGAGTATCGTACCAAGAAGGTGTTGCTACAGTGACCACATGACACTCGGGCCCCAGTAGGCTGAGGGTCTGGACTAGCTGGCCCAGGGTGTACTGGACCCAAATTAATGATCCTCTTACTGCAACACACACAGACACACAAAACATGCATCAAACACTGTCCATTCATGTGATTATCCTATCATGTGGCAGCAGCACAATGCATTAAATCGTGCAGATACAGGTGAAGAGCTTCAGTTAACATTCACATCAAATATAAGAAATGGGAAAAAATGTGATCTCAGTAACTATGACCATTGCATTGTTAGTATGCGGTCATTCCATCTCAAGTGGTCCAATGCAGGTTGCTTGACCGTTTTTTAATTTTCCTAATTTTTTTTGATTGATTGCCTCTATGTATTGTTCTTGAAAAACCACCAGTTTTTTTATTTGTATTTTATTTTACTTGGTTTAACTACAGTGGCCACCTTTGTGTCATGCCACACAACTAAAGGTGCATCTCAATAAATTAGAATGTCGTGGAAAAGTTAATTTATTTCAGTAATTCAACTCAAATTGTGAAACTCGTGTATAAAATAAATTCAATGCACACAGACTGAAGTAGTTTTAGTCTTTGTTTCTTTTAATTGTGATGATTTTGGCTCACATTTAACAAAAACCCACCAATTCACTATCTCAACAAATTAGAATACTTCATAAGACCAATAAAAAAAACATTTTTAGTGAATTGTTGGCCTTCTGGAAAGTATGTTCATTTACTGTACATGTACTCAATACTTGGTAGGGGCACCTTTTGCTTTAATTGCTGCCTCAATTCGGCGTGGCATGGAGGTGATCAGTTTGTGGCACTGCTGAGGTGGTATGGAAGCCCAGGTTTCTTTGACAGTGGCCTTCAGCTCATCTGCATTTTTTGGTCTCCTGTTTCTCATTTTCCTCTTGACAATACCCCATAGATTCTCTATGGGGTTCAGGTCTGGTGAGTTTGCTGGCCAGTCAAGCACACCAACACCATGGTCATTTAACCAACTTTTGGTGCTTTTGGCAGTGTGGGCAGGTGCCAAATCCTGCTGGAAAATGAAATCAGCATCTTCAAAAAGCTGGTCAGCAGAAGGAAGCATGAAGTGCTCCAAAATTTCTTGGTAAACGGGTGCAGTGACTTTGGTTTTCAAAAAACACAATGGACCAACACCAGCAGATGACATTGCACCCCAAATCATCACAGACTGTGGAAACTTAACACTGGACTTCAAGAAACTTGGGCTATGAGCTTCTCCACCCTTCCTCCAGACTCTAGGACCTTGGTTTCCAAATGAAATACAAAACTTGCTCTCATCTGAAAAGAGGATATTGGATCACTGGGCAACAGTCCAGTTCTTCTTCTCCTTAGCCCAGGTAAGACGCCTCTGACGTTGTCTGTGGTTCAGGAGTGGCTTAACAAGAGGAATACGACAACTGTAGCCAAATTCCTTGACACGTCTGTGTGTGGTGGCTCTTGATGCCTTGACCCCAGCCTCAGTCCATTCCTTGTGAAGTTCACTCAAATTCTTGAATCGATTTTGCTTGACAATCCTCATAAGGCTGCGGTTCTCTCGGTTGGTTGTGCATCTTTTTCTTCCACAATTTTTCCTTCCACTCAACTTTCTGTTAACATGCTTGGATACAGCACTCTGTGAACAGCCAGCTTCTTTGGCAATGAATGTTTGTGGCTTACCTAGTGAACCAAACTGAGAGACCATTTTGAAGGCTCAGGAAACCTTTGCAGGTGTTTTGAGTTGATTAGCTGATTGGCATGTCACCATATTCTAATTTGTTGAGATAGTGAATTGGTGGGTTTTTGTTAAATGTGAGCCAAAATCATCACAATTAAAAGAACCAAAGACTTAAACTACTTCAGTCTGTGTGCATTGAATTTATTTAATACACGAGTTTCACAATTTGAGTTGAATTACTGAAATAAATGAACTTTTCCACGACATTCTAATTTATTGAGATGCACCTGTAATTTTGGTTATACAGCTGTTTACGGAAAACTTGGCTAAGGATGGTCCTAGCTCCTTGAAACAAAAACTGACCGCTTGAGGACATTAGAAGGTACATGTACATATATAAACATTTTATACATGTGCGTGTTCCTTAGATTTAGAACTTAAGTGCAAATGTAATGCTCAAGATCACTCACAGTTCCACTTTTAGGGTCAATTTATAATGGGAAGTGTTCAAGTCTCAGTCTGAATTATTTTTAGGAGGTACCAAGGAAAGTATAATGTGCATGCAGAACATTTCAGGTTTGAGAATTCTTTTGAGAAGATTTTTATGGGGGCGAGAATTTACAATATATATGTTTATTATATATGGGTTTTTTTTTTTTGTTTGTTTGTTTTTTTTTTTTACATTTTCCTCACTATCTCTGGTGGGGACTATAGTCATGGCCAAAAGTATTGGCAGTGACATAAATTTTGTGTTTTGCAAAATTTGCTCATTAAGTTGTTGTGGTGTTGATTCACATTGTTTCTAGATTATTGTGCAAAGTGATCAGATGCATTTTAAATAATGCAAAAAGCTTCATTGGCCAAAAAAATGAACTTTATCACAAAAACCCAAATTTCACTGTTTTTTGGCCCGGGCACAAAATGACCAGAAAACATCATTTCACTAATCATATCATCAGCACATGGGAAAGTGTGAATGAGTACTAGTCAGATAAAATCACTCTATCATTCTGATTGGATTATAAGAGCACACACACACACACACACACACACACACACACACACACACACACACACACACACACATACATATATATACATACACACACACATACAAACAAACACATTGGGTATAGAAAAGAATCACCTTTTGTTTCTTTGCAACTTATAACATCCAAGTGAAAGATAGAACACCAACATGTCAGAAATTTAAAATAAATAAATAAATAAATAAATAAATTTTAAAAATCACTGAGTTGGAAAAAGGATCACTCCCCTCCTAAAATTGACTTGTAAACTCAATAAGGTGTAGCTAATCACCTTCTCGATGGCACACAAAGCTATTTGACTTTCAACTGTGATCAGCTGTGGTCATTTTGATTACCTCAGCATGAAAAGAGCTTTCCTGGAGCATTTTGTAGTGCAACTGAAGCAAACAATCAACTATGGGTGGCAAGGCACTGTCAAAAGATCTCCGGGATAAAGTTGTGGACAGGCACAAGTCAGGAGATGGATACAAAAAAAATTCAAAGACTTTATCAATGCCTAGAAGCACAGTGAAGTCTATTATTAAGAAGTGGAAGGTATTTGGTACAACACAGACCCTCCCTGGATCAGGACGTCACTCCAAACTGGATGAAAGAGCCAGGAGGAAACTGGTCAGAGAGGCTACCAAGAGGCCTACAGCAACTCTGAAGCAGTTGCAGGAATTTATGACAAAGAGTGGTCATTGTGTGCATGTGACAACAATATCACAAATTCTACACAAATGTGGCTTGTATGGGAGGGTTGCAAGAGAAAAGCCACTCCTCAAGAAAGGCCACATGAACACACCTTGAAGATTCTGAGGCCACATGGAAAAAGGTGTTATGGTCAGATGAAATTTAATTATTTGGCCTCAACACCAAACGATATATCTGGCAGAAATCCAATACAGTTCACCATCCAAATAACACCATTCCTACAGTAAAGCATGGAGGTGGTAATATCCTGTTATGGGGGTGTTTCTCTGCAGCAGGGACTGGAGCACTTGTCAGGATAGAAGGAAAATGGATGGGGCAAAATACCGTCAAATTCTTGAGGAAAATCTGCTGCCCTCTGCCAGAAAGTTGTCAATGGGAAGAAGGTTTATCTTCCAACATGACAATGACCCAAAGCACACAGCAAAACTGACCACACAGTGGTTGAAGGAGAAAAAGGTGAATGTCCTTGCATGGCCTAGTCAGAGCCCAGACTTAAACCCCATTGAAAATCTGTGGAACGAATTGAAGACTGCAGTCCACAAACGGTCCCCATCAAATTTAACTGAACTTGAGCAGTTCTGCAAAGAAGAGTGGGCAAATATTGCAAAGTCTAGATGTGCAAAGTTAGTAGAGACATATTAGACTAAAGACTAAAGACCCAACAGACTAAAGGCTGTAATTAAAAAAATGAGGCAAATTAAAGTAAGGGGGTGATCCTTTTTCCAACTCAGTGATTCTGTTTTTATTTTTTAATTTCTGACATGTTGGTGTTATATCTGTCACTTGGATGTTATAAGTTACACTGAGTAAATAAAGCTGGATAAAACAAAAACTGTGTCCGTCTTCATTTCAGGCTGAAAAGCAACAAAATGTGATTATTTTAAAGGGGGGTGATTCTTTTCTATACCCACTGTATAATAAATAAACAAACAAACAAATGTTGATGTTTTAGGTCACATTTATGCAGAAATATAGAAAATTCTAAAGGGTTCACAAACTTTCAAGCCCCACTGTAAGTTCTAAGTCTAAGGAACAAGAATCTGCAATGATTATATATGTACATGTACCTTGCAATGTGCTCTAGAGAGCAGTTTTTGTTACAAGGAGCTAGGCTCACCCTGAGCAGAGATATTGAGGTTTCTGTAAACAGCTGTATATCCAAAATTTGTTGTGTGCCATGACACAAATATGGCCATTGTAGTTAAACCAAGAAAAATAAATATTTTTTAAAAACTGGTGCTTTTGCAATGCCAATACATAGATGTAATCACTCAAAAAAAAATTTGAAAAATTACAAATGGACAAGCAACCAACTTGCAATTATCGGACCACTTGAGATGGAATGACCCTATGACAGGCTGGCTTGAGTGTTTCAGAAACTGCTGATCTCCTGGGATTTTCACACACAACAGTCTCTTGTGGAGATGCATTTAAATTTTTTCCCATAATGCCCACTTCCCAGTTTTTTTGAGAACTTAAAATAAGATTCTAGTTTTTGGGGGGGAGAGAGGGGGAATATGAAAATATTCTAACATTCTAAGGAATGCTTTAACTGTTGTCTGAAATGGGATTTTGTCCCTGTCTCACCAGTAAGGACGTGGACAGGCGATGCGCTGAGATGTGACCTTGCAGATGAGCAGACAGTTACAGGGACAGCGCACATACTTCTTCCCAGCCGGAGCATTCTTTATGGGCTAAGGGAGGAGAAAGTAAGAGCGAAGGGCAAAATAGAAAAAAACAGATGAAGTATTAGGAAGACTGTGTGAGGAAAAAAGGAGGGAGTGGACTTAATTTCAATAGCAGTTGATCTTCAAACATGAAGTCCAACTTCCACTTATTTCACCCTATCCTGCTTCATGGAATAGAAAGTAAACAGCACATTTTTATTTGGATTAGCAGTGGTAGCTCAGTGGTGAAGATGTTGGTATACTGACTGGAAGGTCTGAAGGCTGTGAGTTAAAATCCCAGCACCACCAACCTGCCACTGCTGGGCCCTTGAGCAAAGTCCTTAAGTCGCTCTGGATAAGTGTGTCTGCCAAATGCTGTTATTGTAACTGTAAAATGGATAGTACGAACAGCACCAATGAACCAGACTACTGTCTTTTAATTATGCATTTTCTTCCAGTGTGTGTGCATATAATATTACACATTGTGTTATGTGGTATGAGTAAATGATCAGGAATAAAAAAAAATGCTGTTAGTACAACCAAACACCATTAGTTCCTATTGGCTCCAATCTTCAGCAGGTACCAAAGACCATATAACAGGGATCTTTGGTACAGCATTGGTATGAGCTTTTATGCGGTTTCGTGGACTTACTGTCGCTTCGTTGCACACACCACACTTGACTACGTGCTGGTGGATCTTGCCCTCAACACTGATAAGAGACTGACACACGCGGCAGCTGATGACAGGGGCACTGCCACTCTCAGGTGATGTCAGGGGTGAGTAGGGCGGAGGATCCTCGCCCAAAAGCACAGAGGGCTGAGATGGGCTTGGAAATGGTGGGAAACCTGAAGGACAGAGATTTGACTTAACATTTCTTCATTTCATCACTCTGGTGTAAAGACTGTTGTAACATTATAAACAAAATTCATTGTTCCATAAGATGCTAATAACAACAAATCCATACATCATAAAGAAAAACTGTGGAAAAGACAGTAAATCTGTCTTAAATATGTACTATCTGTTTGTGTGTGATACATTTAATGTTAATTTGCAAATTGATTAAGTGAATAAAAGTCATTAATCAAAATAAGTCAAGACCATATTCTCTCTGAAAAAGTAGATTCCTCTTCATCTCAAATCAAGCAAGAGTGTACAAGGGCTTAAAAAATGCCTCTCCTAAACAGCCTGTTTTAGTATTAATTCAAGAAAATGAGCACTACAAAAATTCCCCAAATCTTTAATTCCCCCACATCTTTATGGTGTATGGGAGCACTGTGGGGGCATGGCGGCTTAGTGGTTAGCACGTTTGCCTCGCATTTCCAGGGTTGATTGTTCGATTTCCACCTCTGTGTGACCCCTGACCAATTCTCTCATATCACTTAATTGCAAATGGTACATTGAAACTTCATCCTGTTTGATATTTTAAAACACTGAAACTCAAAATCAATTATTGTAAGGTGACATTCGATTTATGTTGGGAAATATTTTTATGAAAAATAACTGAAATAACTTGCTTGCATAAGTATCCAACCCTCACACATTAATATTTGGTAGAGCCACCTTTTGCTGCAATAACAGTTTTAAGTCTTTTGGGATATGCATGTACCAGCTTTGCACACAGTGTTGGAGTGATTTTGGTCCATTCTTCTTGGCAGATTTGCTCCAGGTGGTTCAGATTGGTTGGGTGATGCTTGTGGACAGCAATTTTCAAACAGTGCCACATATTCTCAATGGGATTGAGATCAGGACTTTGACTGGGCCACTGTAGGACATTTACTTTTTTGTTCTTGAGACACTCCAATGTTGCTTTGACCTTGTGCTTGGGATCACTGTCCTGCTGAAAGGTAAATTTCCTCTCAAGTTTTTTTTTTTTTTTTCCGCAGACTACTTTTCGCGGTCCCTGCTGATGAGAAGCATCCCCACAGCATGATGCTGATACCACCATACTTTACTGTAGGGATGGTGTGCCTTGAGGCATGGGAAGTTTTAGGTTTGCGCCACACATACTGCTTTGAGTTTTGGCCAAAAAGCTCTTTCTTGCTCTCATCTGACCACAAAACCTTTTCCCACCTCACAGCTGGGTCACTCTCATGCTTTCTCGCAAACTCCAGGTGTGCTTTCAGAAGGTACTTTTTGAGTAGCAGCCTCTTTATTGGCACCCTAACATAGAAGCCAGTGTTATGCAGTGCTCTTGATATGGTTTACTAGTACACCATTACTCCACTCCCAGCCACTGAACTCTGTAGCTCCTTCAAAGTGATTGTTGGCCTTTCTGTGGCTTCTCTCACAAGTCTCCTTGTTTGAGCACTGAGTTTTGAGGGGCAGCCTTTTCTTGGCAGTGCCTGGGTGGTGTGATGCAGCTTCCACTTCCTGATTATTAATCCAACTGTGCTCACTGGGATATCCAAACACTTGGATATTATTTTGTACCCTTTCCCTAATCTATGCATTTGCATTACTTTTTCTCTAACTTCTGTAGAATGCTCTCTGGTCTTCATTTTCCGTTAGATTCACAGCCTGACCAATGAGCCTTCAACAATGGGATTTTTAGCCAGAAAAGGTGACAGAACCTTTAATGATTCACAGCTGCATACCAATGGAAAGGTAATTGTGTCCTTGTTAGGGCAATTTTTTCATCAGTGTAAACTGGGAGCTTCTGCAGTAGAGTGGTTGAATACTTATGCAAGTATTTTTCTTAAAAATTTCTCAACATAAATCCAATGTCTTTTAAAATAACATATCAAACAGAATGAAATTTCAGTGTACCATTTGTAATTCAGTAATATGAGAAAATTGGTCAGGGATCTGAATACTTTTGCAAGGCACTGTGTGTATATACACTGATCAGCCATAACATTAAAACCACTGACAGGTGAATAACATTGGTTATCTTGTTACAATGTGGGATATATTAGGCAGCAAGTGAACAGTCAGTTCTCAAAGTTGATGTGTTGGAGGCAGGAAGACTGGGCAAGTGTAAGGATCTGAGCGACTTTGATAAGGGCCAAATTGTGATAGCTAGACGACTGGGCCAGAGCATCTCCAAAACAGCAGGTCTTGTGGGGTGTTCCAGGTATACAGTGGTTAGTACCTACCAGAAGTGGACCAAGGAAGGACAACTGGTGACCCGGTGGCAGGGTCATGGGCACCCAAGTCTCACTGATGCATGTGGCGAGCAAAGACTAGCCCGTCTGGTCTGATCCCAGACCTGTAGCACAAATTGCTGAAAACGTTAACGCTGGCTATGATACAAAGGTGTCAGAACACACAGTGCATTGCAGCTTGCTGCGCATGAGGCTGTGTAGCCACAGACCAGTCAGAGTGCACTGGCCCCAGTTCACTGCTGAAAGTGCCTACAATGGGCATGTGAGCATCAGAACTAGACCATGGAGCAATGGAAGAAGGTGGCCTGGTCTGATGAATCATGTATTCTTTTCAATCATGTAGCTGGCCAGGTGTGTGTGCGCGCATCACTTACCTGGGGAAGAGATGGCACTGGGATGCACTATGGGAAGAAGGCAAGCTGGCAGAGGCAGTGCGATGCTCTGGGCAATGTTCTGCTGGGAAAGCTTGGGTCCACACCTTCATGTGGATGTTACTTTGACACATACCACCTACCTAAACATTGTTTCAGACCAAATACACCCCTTCATGGCATAATGGATAATGTGCCCTGCCACACTGCAAAAATTGTTCAAGAATGGTTTGAGGAACATGACAAAGAGTTCAAGGTGTTGACTTGGCCTCCAGGTCTCAATCCAAGCATCTGTGGTATGTGCTGGTGAAACAAGTCAGATCCATGCAAAACATTCAGGGGTCTGCTAGTAAGCTGACGATGAAAAGGCATTTCACCTTTCAGCATGACAGTGACCCAAAGCATTCATCCAAATCAACAAAGGAATGGTTTTTCTTTATATCTCTGATCATTAAACAGTCTGACCTTGGACTGAATTTGCTGGAACACCCACTCCAGGGAAGATTGGCAACTGTCTTGAAGGCTCTCCATTTGTAAACAATTCTTCTCGCTGTAAAATGGTGAATTTCAAATTGTTTGGAGATGGCCTTATAACCCTTCCCAGATTGATAAGCAGCAACAATTGTCATAGCTGATGTCCTTTCTTCTTGGCATGATGTAGACACACACCTGCATGCTCCAGAGCACCAAACCCCCAAAAGTTCTGCTTTTATAGAGGCAGGCACACTTCTTGGTGATTAATTCTATGCATTTCATTAGTAACACTTGGCTGCTAACTGCTCAGTATTATTACTTAATAATTCGTGGAAGTAGGAAGTGTGTACTTATTTTTTCCCCACCTAGTTTTTGAATGTTTCATGAGAAATTTTTTTGGGGAAAATGAATACATATTGAAATCTGTCGTGTTTTTTTGTTGTCACCTGAAATTATTTCTTTTTAGAAGATGGAGAGGACCACACAATTGTTATTTAGGCCTTGATAAAAAAGGATAGAACTGAAGATGGTGTACTTTTTTTCTTTTTATAAAAATATATAAATATATAAAAAGGTATACACAGTCAGTGTCAATATTTAACTGTCTACCACAATATATTAGTCATGTAAAAAAATAAGTACACCCCATGGAAACTTAGTTTTTTGGACATATTTGTACAAGCAAACATTTTATCCTCTTTGAAACAGTGCCTATTAAAAGTTGATACACTATCAAATGACACATAAAATTGACATTTTGTAGTAATTTTCACAATTTAAATTAATAAAAAAAAAACAGATCAGTCACATGGATAAAGTAAGTACACCCCTACATTTATCACACCTTCAAATCCATAAAATTAGAATCAGGTGTTCAAGACTGGGTGCAAGTGATTAGAACCTGCTTAGGGAGTGCAGGTGGAACCCGTCTTATTTATACTCCTCTCATATCTAGTGTCTGGTGTTCACTTTGTTATTGAGGTGTGTAGAGTTCTCTAAAGAGTTCTGTAAGGCCTTCAGAAAAAAAGTTTGTGGATGTCTATGAGTCTGGCAAGGGATTTAAAAAGATCTCCAAATTATTTGAAATACATCATTCCACTGTACAGTAAATAATCTACAAATGACGCAGATTTCAAATGAATGCCAATTTGTCCAGGACTGGCCGCCCCAGCAAATTCAGCCCAAGAGCAGACCATCTGATTAAAAAAAAAAGAAGTCTCCAAGAACCCCAAAATTTCAAGACAGGATCTTCTAGGAAATCTTGCAACTGTTGGTGTCAAAGTACATGCTTCTACAATCAGAAAGAGATTGCACAAATTTGACCTGCATGGGAGGCGTGCCAGGAAAAAGCCTTTGCAAGACTACAGTTTGACAATGAGCATATAGGCAAAGACCAGGCCTTTTGGAATAATGTGCTCTGGACAGACGAATCAAAGATAGAGCTGTTTGGCCACAGTAACAGCAGACATGTTTGGCGTAGACCAAAGACAGCTTTTCAGGAGAAGCACCTCATACCAACTGTGAAGCACGGTGTTGGAAATGTTATGGTTTGGGGTTGCTTCGCTGCCTCAGGGTCTGGACAGCTTGCATTCATTGATTCAACTATGAATTCTGCATCATATCAAAGAGTGCTTGGAGATAATGTGAGGCCATCTGTCCGAAAATTGAAGCTGAACTGAAAGTGGACCTTTCAACAGGATAATGATCCTGTTCACACTAGCAAATCCACCAAGGAATGGCTGAAAAAGAAGAAATGGAATGGCCTTGTCAAAGCCCGGATTTGAATTCCACTGAAATGTTGTGGGGGGATTTGAAACAGGCAGTACATGCAAGAAAACCCTCAGACATCTTGCAGCTGAAAGAATATTGCATGGAAGAGTGGTCAAAAATTTCAGCAAGCCTGGTGGACAATTATGCAAAGCACCTACAAGAAGTTATTTCTGCTAAAGGGGGCAATACTAGTTTCTGAGGCCAAGGGTGTACTTACTTTTTCCACAGAAGAACATCACATCTATTGATATTTCTGTTGAATAAATGATTGAAAAAACAAATTTTCCTTGTGGGTTTGTTCAACTATATCAGCTTTATTAACAGGCACTGTTTCAAAGATGATCAAATGTGTGCTTGTCAAAATATTAAAGGTGGGGGATTTTTTTTTAAAAATCGATGCGATTCTTTCTCAAACGATTCTGAATTGATTCTCAAATTCAGAATCGATTCTGCGTTCAATTCAAATCAGGACTGCGCGCTGTAATGGTCACTTATAAGGATTACGGTACTTATGGGGTAGAGATACAACTGCGCATGTGAGAGCGCAGCTGAGAGAGCACAGAGAGAATGAAGACAGATGGTGAATGTGAGGAGATAGCTGCTCTTCACTTACATTTCTTTTTGTTCCCTTTTATTTTGTGACTGAGTTGGTTGTTAAACAATTCCCTGCTCGTCTGCATGTATGTGGAGGAGGTAGCACTTTTTTCCCCCTGGACATTTCATTAAATACAGGATGAAATGCTAATTCCTGTTTGTCTCGTGTCTCCTTCAAGTGAGTTATGTCAACTTCTTTCCTCTTTGAGACACCTATAACATCCAACGTCCATTACAGGGAGCACCAGAAACAGAAAAAATAAACGTTGACAGACACACATATGTATGCTGACAAATTCTTCATCATCATAACGCTACCTCCTCCACATACATGAAGATGAGCAGGGAAGCGTTTAACAACCAACTCAGTCACAAAATAAAAGGGAATAAAAAGAAATTAGCAGCTATCTGCTCACACTCCCCATCTCTCTGCATTCTCTCACCTGTGCAGTTGTATCTCTCCCCCATAAGTACCGTAATCCTTATAAGTGACTATTATACAGAGATTCCAACTATAAACAAAAAGTATAAAAACACCAATTTTGGTTAAAATGTAAAGTTGATGTATTTGCACAGCAGAAGAATTAATTAGGAAAATTAATTCCAAAATATCGTTTTGGAATCAGATCGTGACTCTTAGAATCTATATCTATCTATCTATTTATTTATTAGGGGTGGGAATCTTTAGGCACTTCACAATCCTATATATATATATATATATATATATATATATATATATATATATATATATATATATATATATATATACACACACACACACACACACACACAGTATCTCACAAAAGTGAGTACACCCCTCACATTTTTGTAAATATTTTATTATATCTTTTCGTGGGACAACACTGAAGAAATGACACTTTGCTACAATGTAAAGTAGTGAGTGTACAGCTTGTATAACAGTGTAAATTTACTGTCCCCTCAAAATAACTCAACACACAGCCATTAATGTCTAAACTGCTGGCAACAAAAGTGAGTACACCCCTAAGTGAAAATGTCCAAATTGGGCCCAATTAGCCATTTTCCCTCCCCGGTGTCATGTGACTCGTTAGTGTTACAAGGTCTCAGGTGTGAATGGGGAGCAGGTGTGTTAAGTTTGGTGTTATCGCTCTCACACTCTCTCATACTGGTCACTGGAAGTTCAACATGGCACTTCATGGCAAAGAACTCTCTGAGGATCTGAAAAAAAGAATTGTTGCTCTACATAAAGATGGCCTAGGCTATAAGAAGATTGCCAACACCCTGAAACTGAGCTGCAGCACGGTGGCCAAGACCATACAGCGGTTTAACAGGACAGGTTCCACTCAGAACAGGCCTCGCCATGGTCGACCAAAGAAGTTGAGTGCACGTGCTCAGCATCATATCCAGAGGTTGGCTTTGCAGAATAGACGTATGAGTGCTGCCAGCATTGCTGCAGAGGTTGAAGGGGTGGGGGGTCAGCCTGTCAGTGCTCAGACCATACGCCACACACTGCATCAAATTGGTCTGCATGGCTGTCGTCCCAGAAGGAAGCCTCTTCTAAAGATGATGCACAAGAAAGCCCACAAACAGTTTGCTGAAGACAAGCAGACTATGGACATGGATTACTGGAACTATGTCCTGTGGTCTGATGAGACCAAGATAAACTTATTTGGTTCAGATGGTGTCAAGCGTGTGTGGCGGCAACCAGGTGAGGAGTACAAAGACAAGTGTGTCTTGCCTACAGTCAAGCATGGTGGTGGGAGTGTCATGGTCTGGGGCTGCATGAGTGCTGCCGGCACTGGGGAGCTAATGCCAACATGTACTGTGACATACTGAAGCAGAGCATGATCCCCTCCCTTTCGGAAACTGGGCCGCAGGGCAGTATTCCAACATGATAACGACCCCAAACACACTTCCAAGTCGACCACTGCCTTGCTAAAGAAGCTGAGGGTAAAGGTGATGGACTGGCCAAGCATGTCTCCAGACCTAAACCCTATTGAGCATCTGTGGGGCATCCTCAAATGGAAGGTGGAGGAGCGCAAGGTCTCTTACATCCACCAGCTCTGTGATGTCATCATGGAGGAGTGGAAGAGGACTCCAGTGGCAACCTGTGAAGCTCTGGTGAACTCTATGCCCAACAGGGTTAAGGCAGTGCTGGAAAATAATGATGGCCACACAAAATATTGACACTTTGGGCCCAATTTGGACATTTTCACTTAGGGGTGTACTCACTTTTGTTGCCAGCGGTTTAGACATTAATGGGTGTGTGTTGAGTTATTTTGAGGGGACAGCAAATTTACACTGTTATACAAGCTGTACACTCACTACTTTACATTGTAGCAAAGTGTCATTTCTTCAGTGTTGTCCCATGAAAAGATATAATAAAATATTTATAAAAATGCGAGGGGTGTACTCAATTTTGTGAGATATATATATATATATATATATATATATATATACATATATATACACACATATACATATATACACACACACATACACACACATACACACACATACATACACATACATACACACACACACACAGAGTTGCAAAACTATTCAACCCCCATTGCAAATCAGGTTTATTGTCAAATTTTACAGACTTTCAGCTGTTTGCAATGAACAAGTCAAACAAAAGCAATTGAAATAGTTCAACACAAAGAATGCTCCAAGTGGTTTCCCCAAATTCAACTGAAAATGCAACTTATAATGACTTCTCCTGTCTCAAAATTATTCACACCCTGAAATACTGCCTAGGGGCAGAAAATACATGAAATACCTGGACGGGGTAGAAAAAAAAGCTATCAACGGCTGCAACCGGATTTCTGAGAAGGCAGGTTGTGAAAAACCCTCGAGTGACTGCAAAAGACCTGCAGCAAGACTTGGTGGCAACAGGCACTGAGGTTTCAGTGAGCACAGTATTGCGCATACTAAATGCAGAAGGTTTCCATGCAAGAACTCCATATACCACAACTGACCCAAAAGCACAAGAAAAGTCGGCTCAAAATCATATAAATAAGCCACAGAAGTTTTGGGATTCTGTTCTGTGGAGTGATGAAACGAAATTGGAACTTTTCGGCATGATAGATCAGCAGTATGTCTGGAGAAAGAAGAATGAAGAAAGAACACTCTGTCCACAGTCAAGCATGGTGGTGGCTTGGTGATGCTCTGGAGCTGCTTTGCATCCTCTGGCACTGGAAACCTGCAGTGTGTGGAAGGTAAGATGGATTCATTGAAGTATCAGGAAATCCCAGGAGAAAACGTCATGCCGTCTGTGAGGAAGCTGAAGCTTGCGCATCATTGGACTTTCCAACAGGACAATGATCCCAAGCATACCTCAAATGCCACCAAGGCTTGGTTGCAGAAGTAGTCCTGGAAGATTCTACAGGGCCATCACTTGAATCTCTGGTGGGATTTGAAGAAAGCAGTTGCAGCACACAAACCCAAGAACATTACTTAACTGGCGGCCACTGCTCATGAGGAATGGGCTAAGATTCCTCAGGAACGCTGTCAGAATCTTGTTTGCAGCAGGTCATAACAGCAAAAGGGTCTCTACTAAGTACTAAAGTTGCTTGCCATGAAGGGGTTGAATAATTTTGAGACTGGAGAAGTCATTATAAGTTGCATTTTCAGTTGAATTTGGGGAAACCACTTGAAGCACTCGCTGTGTTGAACTATTTCAATTGCTTTTGTTTGATTTGTTCATTGCAAACAGCTGAAAGTCTGTAAATTTTGACAATAAACCTGATTTGCAGTGGGGGTTGAATAATTCTGATTTCAACAGTATTATATATATATATATATATACACATACACACTCACATTAGGGTGTGAGGAATTTCTGGTCAAAAAAAAAAAAAAAAGAAGAAGAAGAGGTTTCCTGTGGGATGTGCTTGATCACCTGGGTACCGTAGATACGCAGATACATGACTTTATGCATTGCACTGCTACCACACGATTGGCTGATTACATAATTCCATGAAAGAGTATGTGCATAGGTGTTCCTAATAAAGTGCTCTGTGAGTGTATATAGTTTCTCTGTTTTCACGTGGTATCAGTTCACCTCAATTAATTCACATGGAATTTGCCCTAAATTTTCTCCCTTAATCTATTTTTACTGGCATAGACGTTGCTCAAATTAACTTCCACTTCTTCTCATCCACCTTATTTTCAGCATTCTGACGGCCTCTGGTCTGTTTGAAGGTTTTGTGTAAGTCATTTCCGGTTATTTCAACCGAATACCTTGTATTCGTCACAGCATCTACTAACAGTCAATGAACATCCTATAGTAAACGTTAATAGTTATGGATTTGCGGATAAAATTGTATTGTTTGTGCAGTTAGCGGTTACCATAATAACTGGTACAAACAAAAAGCCTTCTTAAGCCCTATTCAGATTCGAGTAGATTATCAGGAGGATGTCGGTAATACATTTTAGATAAAATAGATTTTCTTCTCCTCAGTGATAAAAATCTTGCATCCAGATAGCAATAAAATGACCACAGGAGCAGTGAGTTTCTTGTGGGCTGTTTTCTCTATGGACCTGTATGTTTGCATCACATGGTCATATGATCACACTCCATTCACAACCTGGTGTCCAAGCAGTCAGAGAGAGATTTGAGTAGAGAAGAGACTCTGGCTCTTATTTCACTTTGAGACAAATCAAAATTCCAGCAACAACTTGATAATACAATAAAATAATCAAAACATATGAGAAGCATCCATTTTTCATTTTGCAACTCAGGAAGTGTTTAATATCTGCCGCAGCGTCACTGATGTGTCTGCTACGAGACAATATATGGCATGTAGCAGCAGTCGAATGTCTTTGTTTCTGAGGTGACATCTGCATAGAAAATCATGGACATGAGTGCATCTAAATGGGACTGAAATTATCAGATGACCACTGAGTTTGGTGAAAAACAACAGGTAATTAAAGTCCCAGAAGAGCACCTGTAAAGTAGGAAATTAGCCCAGGACCGCATGTAAATTTAATCCCATCCAGATAGGGCTGGACAGCAGGTGTTTTTTGACCATAAACCGTGCACCAGAGCTGAACATGGTTGTGAGGTGCAGTACAATCTCCAACTGCCTCCTAAAAATGAAGACGCTCTTCTGCTTTAATTAAAAGCTTTGAATCTAAAGAAATCACTAGTCCCCATACGTTTGCTCTTTTCACTTTGTGGACAGAAGCCCTATAGAGGAGCATCTGTATCCAGAGAAGTGTTTATCAACTCATAAATACAAGTTAAACTGCATGGGAATTAAGTTAAATGTTACTGTGATTAGCAAGTTGTTTGATAGCCCAGTGGTATCCAGTGTTACTAAACAGCAGCTGATGAAGACAAAGTTGTTTGTTCTCTGTTTTAACTGTGAGACTGGCTAGCTACAGTAGCTAGCTTTTAGCTACATCTGTTTACAATATCAGCTGGCACAGTCACATAGCTATGCCAATAGTTCAAAAAGTAGAGGTTGTCTATTTATATTTCTATTTGAGTTAAAGTACAAAAATACTTGGAAAAGAACGTAGGTGTCAAAGTTTATAGTACTGTGAGTATTGCAGTTAATGAACAATATTTATAAAGGACACCTGAGTGACTGTAGACATGAGTTAGCTTCCCCCACATACGTTTCCTTAACAGAAAAAAATTAATAATAATAATAATAACCATGTTATTACAATAATGTATTATTGTAATTATTATTACAATTAATAATAATAATAATAATAATAATAATAATAATAATAATAATAATAACAACAATAATAATAACTAGATAGATAAATTTCATCATGATAAACTTTGATGCTGGCTTGACAACCGGTCTGAAAGATTGAAATAGTTATTAATTTGAAATCTGAAGGTAATGTGCAGTTTTAAGAAAGAAAGAGAGAGAGATAGATAGGTTGCCAATATTTGTAGCATTAGATAGATAGACAGAGAGGGTGGCAATATTTGTAGCATTAGATATACAGAGAGGGTGCCAATACTTGTAGCATTAGACAGATAGAGAGGGTGCCAGTACTTAAAGATGGATGGATAGATAGATAGATAGATAGATAGATAGATAGATAGATAGATAGATAGATAGATAGATAGATAGATAGATAGATAGATAGATAGATGGATGGATGGACGGACGGACGGACAGATGAAGTGAGAGTGTCTGTTACAGGTACATTGACAGAGTGAGAGGGAGAGAGGAGGGGCTTCAGGTTGTGTGCACACAGGTGTGAGAGAGTTTTGACACAAACACTTAAACATTCCAAACCAGGCTCTGAACATTATGTCACTGTAAGTGAATGGGAGTTTTTGGGATGTTTGATCATCCGCTACGGAAATACCAGGAGTCTGATCAGTTAGGAAAAATAGAGCATGACCAGTCTGAAGGTCTGAAGGTCTGAAGGACTGTGCTGAGTTTGGTGGAAGTGGCTTGAAAGCCCAAGGAGTTATAAGTCAGAAATTTTTAATGCAAGTCAATGGGAATTTTGGCCACTTTAATTCCGTAATTCTGATCACTTAGAAAAGTCATAACAACATTGCAGGGAGGTTTTTATTATACCAACCTAAAGAGAACCTATAAAGAACGTTTATTCGTTCGAAAGAACGTATAAAGGTTATTTTTTAGGTCAATTTAGAGAACTGACATTTCTTTCAAGCACTAGCAGATGCAGGGGTGGGGCCAGAGGGGCACTGGACGGCCCCAGCTGAAATATCTCGTAATGGCAGGTGTATAGACGGTGCGTTTTAATCGTCCTCGTCCACTTAAACTTCAATGGTAAGTACCTATTCAACACTTTAACTAACGTCTCAAAGGACATTAGTGTTGCTGTCACTTCTCTTTTTCTAACGATAGGAAGCTAGTTAGTTTATTAGCTAGTTACCTTGGCTAAGCAATGTTGGATGGTAGCTAGCTAGCTGGCTAATTAGTTAGGTTTCACACATTAGTTCACAGTTGCACAATTCAGGGAAGTAAAATATAGCAGCTGACAAGTAAAACCTATAATGTTTGGTCGTGCCACACAGCCACAGTCATTAACTTTTGCAAATAAAACAAATGCTGCGTCCCATACAAATGGCAGCTGGGAAGTGCACAGAGACTTCAACACGGAGCTCTGATTTGAATGGAGTGCAGCAAAGCACTAACGTTAATCAGTGAAACTAATTTTTAAAATGAGCATTTTTGTTTTAACCACAGAGTTTGCCGGAGGTAGTGGTTTCTGAGCACCAGAAGCCCAGCCTGCCTGTCACTGACCATGAGAGCAGTCAGTGTGAGAAGCGGGAGAGAAACAGGGAGAGAATAAGGGCAATCTGCTTTTATTAAATAATCTCAGCCGGTTTTGTATATAGTTAAACTAAAATATCAGCTCAAGTCAATATCAAAATCACTTCATATTGTGACCCTGCACTTGAGCTATAATCAGTGTGTTAGTCTTCTTTTTCAGTATAAATATATAAACATCTTTAAAAATGAATAACTTAACCTGAGAACCAAACTGCAGAGGATTAAGTGTATTTCATTGAGAAGATTTACGAGAAAATACATGAAACAAGTCTTAATATCCAATGCATTTCTGCTTTTCATGTTAATTTATATTTTTAAGACGATTTCAGGTTTTTTTGGTGTCGCGTGTAACATCTGACCACTAGACACAGCTGTGCGCAAACCTCATGATATTAAAGGCATATATAGTAAAGTTTATTTACTTAATTGTTCATCTAACTCTGATTGTTTAATCTAATGTACATGTAACTTGCATTTATTTTATTTCTTTGTTAAATTTGCAGACGACAGTGGTGAAAGAAGTGAACCTGTTTTTTCAAGTGGAGAGGTTGATCAGAAGTTGTAAAATGTATCCGTTTTTATAGTTACAGTTTGTTTTTATTTTTTTAAAGATACAGTGTTCTTGCAATTTTTTATTTTTTTTTTAATTAAATGACAAGTACTGTTTTGAATGTCCCGAGATTCATGGCTTGTTATTTTATGTAAACAGTGGATCAACAAAAACATGGCTTGTGTGCTGATTTATTTATTTATATAGACTGATTTGTTTTATTTATGATTAATGGTGCATGAACGTATGACTATTAAAAATAAATGATTAAGAGTTAAGAGAACGTTAAGAGAACGTTAGGGGAATGTTAGGGGACCGTTAGGGGAACGTTAGGGGAATGTTAGGGGACCGTTAGGGGACCGTTAGGGGACCGTTAGGGGAATGTTAGGGGACCGTTAGGGGAATGTTAGGGGAATGTTAGGGGACCGTTAGGGGAATGTTAGGGGACCGTTAGGGGAATGTTAGGGGACCGTTAGGGGAATGTTAGGTGAACGTTAGGGGAATGTTAGGGGAATGTTAGGGGACCGTTAGGGGACCGTTAGGGGAATGTTAGGGGAATGTTAGGGGAATGTTAGGGGACCGTTAGGGGAATGTTAGGGGAATGTTAGGGGAATGTTCTACAAACCTAAAAACATTCTATTTCTGTAAAGAAAACTTCACTGGCTAAACAAAAACAAACCTTAAAGATGTATGTTCTGCGAACTAAAAATTGTTAGCCGGTTATGTCTAACTGCAGTGATTATAAAACAGTACCGTATCGCTCCTTTAAACAGGCGAGAGATCACAACCGAACATTCAGTGTGCAGCTGAGGAATTTCTATAGGTAGCTAATGCTGGTACACATGAACACACTGATGACTGCAGAACAAGCAGATTATGAGCATACTTTTACTTTGCTAAACTGTTTGATTCAATAGATGTTAGCCAGGCACGCATCTAATCGCTGCACACCGGATGCGGAAGTAGCTAGCCTTCTAAGCAATTAGCCAAAATCATCCGAGCAACCGGCATGCTCACAAATAAACGTACCTTCCGCTGTGCGGTGCAAGAAACGCCGCAGTTGCTTACGCAGCCAACCGCTAATTACCTTCATACAACACGAAAATGAACAATAAAATACACAAAAAGAATCTGATTACAGGTCTACCTTTCTTTACACAACCCCTATCTCAGGCCTATCTATGACAGCACCGCTAGAGGGATTGGCTCCGAGGGAACCACTAGGCTAGCTATCAATACTCACTCTGCGGTTTGTTCGGTTGCGAAAACGGACTTGGTCCAGGAGAAACACCGCTGATTCCGCTGCCGGCAGCTCCATCGCCGAGATCTGAGAGTAATGGTGAACGCTCGCCGTCCGCCATGGCGACAGCGAGGCACTGAGAAACGGGGCGCGCACTGCCAAGCCACCGAGGAGCGCAGCTGGACGCGCTTTCGTCACATGGTTACAGGCCGGCTACCTTGGCAACGTGAGCGCACGCGCGTTTTGCCGCGAGAGCTCGTCCCAGAACCGTGAGCATCTTTCGAACTTAACGAAATAAACTTATGTTTTTAAACGATAAATCAGTAATCAGTCTAGTAACGTAGTAATGCAGGCGCGGCTCTTAAGGGAGATCTAGTGTTTGTTTTTGTTTTTAATGGGAGACCAAAGCTAATTCGAATTTGAGTTTATCAGCTACGTCTTGTCTCTGCTGACATTGTATCCTCGTGTATCCTAAACTACGCCACCCTGGTAATGTCTGTGTAAAACTGCCCCTCTAATAATGAATACATTAATGAACAAATTTATGAGCACGGAATTAATAAAAAAAAGAACCAATAAATTGGTCAGAAGATTGAACACAGTTGCTAACATTAAAAATCTCAACACATTTGAAAGTCATTCTTTAAGGCATAACTAGGTGATTAATGATCTATTATTTATTTCTCAGCTGTTCAGGTTATTGCTCTTACTGTTATCAGGTTGTCCACTGTGCCAGGATGTGAAACTCAAACTGCAGACAATCATATTACGAGTTTTTAATGAAAAGCAGTCAGTGGTCAAGGCTTTAGACAGCAATCATACTGGAGGCGGAGTAGTAGTTAATTAACATAATCATCTCAAAAGAAAAATGTCTGACTTGTCTCGTCTTCAGACAAAAGCATGATACAGTGGACAAATTGGTGGTTTGTTGATTGCAATTTCAATTAAACATTCAAATTCACTATATTTAAAAACATAGTAACTTGCAATTTTACTTCAAGTATCCATCTAAAAGAGTATTCACGGGACAAGCCCAAAACAAATGACTGTGGCTGCAAATACTTGGAAACAATCCATAGGTGAATGTGCCTTGAAAATTTCTGTCCTGTGAACTCTTCCTTTTCCAGCCGATGAGACAGTTCTTTTACTTCAGAGGCAGCCCATGAGTTCTACATTCCCTATCTTCAGGTGAGGTTGATGGAGTCCAGAGGTCTGTTCATGGGCAGCGTGATTTCCAGTTCATATCTCTCTGTAATGAATCGGGCTGTGCCTTCCCTACTGCGCACTGAGTGGGGCAGATGCAGGCCTAGCTTGCTGTGGACAGAAGAGAGCGATTGTGCTTTAGACCGAAACTATGCTGCAGTTTTTACTACTGCTGTATTTATTACTAAAATACGCTGCAGTTACACCATGGATTCCTCTACACACATACACACATATACAGTACAAGTGAGTCAATGCTAGGACAGCTTTTCTTGGGGCTTTTGACACAACTAAGCTATTGTACACAATAAATTATGTCTAACTGCTTGCATGGAATATAAACACACACTGGCACTTTCTTGGAGTGACTGTGGATGGAGGGTGTGAGGTGGAAGTAGCTAGGTTGATTGATTGGCTTATTAAAATGTTTTAGCACTGTTTAAATAAATATTATCGTACAAATAAGGCTACTCCAAATTGAATTGTTGGTACATAAGAAAAGAGGGGGAAATGGCATAAAAAGAAAGAAGAGGAAAAGAGCTGAGATCATGATTCTCACAATTCTTTGACCAATTTTGTAACAAACAATATCTGTATTTATTTATTATGGTTGCTACATTTGCATACCAGATATTTGTGAATGATCAAGGTTTTATACTAAATACCATATTTCTGCTTAGGATTTAGGCTGTTGCAGTACCATGCAAGCAGCCCCACAGGGTGCAGCCTAAAGATCATTGAGATTACAGTGGAGAAGTTCAACAAAACAGACTTCATATAAAAACTGTAATGAATTTTTCATGGTCTCACAACTGCTATCTGACCGTGTGGTGCTGGTACATTTATAGAAGAGATTTATTTATTTATAATCGCACTATCCGGTGTCACCCAGATGAGGATGGGTTCCCTTTTGAGTCTGGTTCCTCTCAAGGTTTCTTCCTTATATCATCACAGGGAGTTTTTCCTTGCCACCGTCGCCTCTGGCTCGCTCATTGGGGATAAATTCATACATTTAAAATCTATGTCCTGAATTTATATATTTCTGTAAAGCTGCTTTGGGACAATGTCCACTGTTAAAAGTGCCATACAAATAAACTGAACTTGAACTTGAACAAATGTGGCAGTAAATCAGTAATTACTGAATACATTTGTATTGCTAGCCTAAATCTTGAGCAATAATATGGCATTTAGTATAAAACCTTGATCATATTAGAGTGGCAAGCACACAGTGTGCCCTCCCAATATTAAAAGGAAATCAGCAGTATTAATGGCTGGTAAAATCATTAGTCATTGTTTATGTTCGTATTTCAATAGCAACTCATAAGCTTTCTGTGGACAAAAATTGCTCTGTGCATAATGCATCCCTAGCAACATTTGAGTGAGACGAAGTAAATAAACACAGGCTTATTTAATTTAATGTCTTTTTCTCTCTATGTAGCATATATCAATACTCAGAATCCTACTATTTTGGAGTTCTTAGATCAACAAATCTCTCCTTCACATCCAGCACAAGATCAGAAGCCTGAGTTTCCGGTAGCTTCACCCTCACCTGCAGGAGACAGAGAGTGAGGTAGAGAGATGTTAAAAGTAAAATAAAAAAAGGCTAATTTAAAATGAATGTAAGTGAGTCTTGAATTCAATCATTCTAGTGCAGGTGTATTTATAGATAGTGCAGGATAGTGTTGTTAATACGTGTAAGGCTTAACATGTTGGTAGGTTGCGGTTATTGTAACTGAGGTAAACAGAGCATACCAGCATGCTCTCACAGCACATGGAGGATGGATCCTTTTGGCCCATGCCCAGAAACAAGTCCTCAGTACCCACACTCTGCTTCAAGATAATCTCATACCTACACACACACATTTTCATAAACAGCCTTTCAGAAGCACAGACACTGCTCTCATACATTCAGTTACATTATATAGGATTGTATCCTGTGAGCTCTACTGGTTCTTTTCTGCTTATATACTACAATAAACACGCTCTTGCTATGCAAGCATTAACCTTCTACAATATATGCAACCAGTCTGGCCAATATCTACAAACTGGAGCAGTTTGTCAATACATAATTAAACGTCAGAAAAAGAAGACGACACTGTTGTAATTCTGTATCTTCAGTGAACGGAGTGTTGTATTTTATTATCAGGGCCAGGGTGCAAAACCCCCCTGAAAGTCAATGTATAATTCGCACACTGATCACGGCCATTCCACTGGATGGGTGCCATTTGCTTGTTGTAATTCTTCCAAATTAAACTTAATTTTTTATCTTTTTTCAACACTGAATCTAATAACACACATATTTAACTATTCAAAATGTGTACACATATATACACACTCAGATAATGTTATTTCATTTTTTACAAAGTTTCCTAGCGGAAGATGGTTGCATTTTTCTCAGTCTTGTTACCAAAACTCATGTGTCATTTAAAAAAACATGTTTCAAAGCTTCTCAAATAATTCCTTTATTTTCCCCTCAAGAATATATATATATATTTAAAGAAATGGTTGGTTACATGTTCAAATAATTAATTTGTGACTAAAGAAATCACTATATATGCACATAAGTAGTATTTTTTTTTTTTTATGCAAAGCTATTTTTTCCTTTTAATGGAGACCCAAACCTCAAGTTTACATTTTTTTTATCATGTAATTTACTAAACCAATTGAATAAATGATGAATCAAACATAATTGAAAAATAGTTTTTTAACTTTATTTTTTAGAGAAAGAAATACTTTTTAGTAACAGGAATGAACACTGGGTAAAAGGAATGAACAGGAATGTGTGTCCGTATGTGCACGTGCGTATGTGTGTGTGAGTGTGCATGTGTGTGTGTGTGTGTGTGTGTGTGTGTGTGTGTGTGTGAGATTTCTGTATTGAAGGGATGTGCTATGTGCTTGTTGTTCTTCACAGCAAAGGAGGTGGAAAGAGAAAGAAGGAGAGAGAGGGGAAGAGATGGGGAGAGAGAAAGAGGGAGAGAGAGGGAAGGGGAGAGAGAGAGAGGGAGGGAGAGACAGAGAGAGGGGAGATGGTTGGAGAAGGGTGGTGGGTGGGTCTCGCTCCTTCCCCTGCAGCATGCCATGGGTGGGTGTTTCTGGCTCCTGCATAGTATTGGTTCTCTCCATCTTCTTCTACAAAAGGTAAGAAAGACAAAGACAAAAAGTTGAAGATATTATGCAGGTCCTCAGATCTCTGCATTAACTACCAGTACCTAAGATCAATCTGAATATATTCTAGCTTGTCTACAAAACACTAAATGGTTCAGCTGCAAAAACTACATCCAATAGTGTTTTTAGATAGAATTGCATTAAATTCATGAAAACAAACTTGTCTGACCCTTTCTATGAAGCCTTCTCTTTATATAAGTAACAGGACTGACTTTTTTTTGCATAGAATTAGCAAATACATGAAATATAGTCACATGGCGTACATGCTAATAGCATGACACTGAGCACGTTCTTTTAATTTATTTTTAAAATAAACAAATAACATCTAAGAAATAATTTAGGTAACAGGACTGTACGTTGAGATTGACCTTCTCCGTCATCGTTACAATATCATCAAATATACAGAAAATAAAATGAGAGAACTTACTTTTGGTCTTCCCATTGCCTTCAGAAGATCCAGATAATACAACTTCCAGGTGAACATGTGAAATGTTCCAAATTTCAGAGGGAGTAATATGTTATGGTAGTAGGACTGAGTGAAAACCTGAGGACACAACTAAAATGTGTATTTTAAGTAAAATATTATGGATTTCTTGAAAAAAATGATTTAAATCATAGATGAGATATGGAGTCACACAACAATGCAAAAAAAAAAAAAAGATTTCTGAAGGACTTTAATCGTTATATTTAATGGTAAAATGTAGTAAACAGGTAACAAATGTTTTGTTTTTTTAGTGTTCTAGGTAGTTTTCATTAATGTTTTAAATTACATATTTTAAATTTGGAGTTAGATTAATGTGCGGGACACTTTGCTTAATAATCAAATGTATTTTTAAGTTAATTTTCATGCATATTTATACATATAATGTCCTGGGGACGGAAATGGCACCTATTCGATGGAATGGCTCATCAGTGAATGGAAGCAAGACCGATCAGACAGGGTTAACAGGAAAATAGGTTGAAATGTTTATGTCTTATTGGCTGACAGGTTTCAATTCTGCCAAACACTGGCTCAGTTAGTGTGAGGGGAAAATGGATATACGCCGATCTACAGGGGCTGAAACTGAAACACTAACATTCGCTCATGCTGAGGCAGGAAATCAAGGTGTGTAAATGTCTATATGAGTTCCAAGTTATGTGAACATGATATGAGCAGAGCATAAGGACAGCCAACGTACTTTGCATGGCACTGTAGGCAGCTAAACTCATACAATGATAGTGTAGTTGTGCCTCCCCTTGGATAGCGACACCAAACTAGCCTAGTCTCGTGTTAGATAGCCAAAATGTTTTATATTTAATCAGTGTGGTAGTCCTACAAACAGTTTTTGATAGCTCTACAAACAGAGGCAAGTTTTATGATGAATCCAATTTTTTTGTCCAAATTTCAAATTTTCACATTAGCCCTCACATGCAAGAAAAAATGCATGGAAGCTGTATATTTAGAAGTACATTTAAAAAGGTTTTTGATGGAGAAGGATCTTGGCTCAGCCCCGGATGATTAACAGTCCAGCTAACGCCCTTATCTTCCCCCAGGAAGACAATCGGAAGATCACTTTAGGTTACTAGATGGAGCCTTTTTTCTAAGTGTGCAGATTGGGCATGCATGCACTCTAAAAAACACTGGGTTAAAAACAACCCAAATTGGGTTATTTTTTGCCCAGATGCTGGGTAAATATAGGACAGAACAGATTTTGGGCTAAACTAACCCATGATATTCACTTTTTAAGCCATCAAGATAGGTAAAGTTAAATATCACTTGCTGAGTTACTGTTTTGCAATGAATAAATTATTGAGAGCTCCCTGCCTAAATATCACAAACTTGGCCGGGCATTTTCAGCAGCCTTAACGCTAAATAGTGATGAACACTAACTTACCTGTGGACTCCGACTCCGCTGTCACAATCAAAAGGTGAAAGCAACGAACATTCACTTTCTGGCGAGTTTAGATTTGAATGATGACGTCGGCACCGTAGTCCACAACGTGACTGGACAATAATTTCATAAATGTTGTGCTGGTCACTCGTGTGAATTTCTTTTCTTTTTTAAACACATTTATTGGATAATTTAACACAACATGTTGAAATAGTAATAACAAAAAGTGTGTAGGATATTAACACATCCTTTCTGAGTGTGTTTCTCAAAATAAATCTAACAGTCTGTCCGTGTGAAAACCGCTACCTCCACCTGAGGCGAATTCAAACAGTCCACGCTGAGTTGATTTGACCCAAGGAGCTGGGCTGATGCGTCGGGGTGGGGGAGGGGTGCATTGATTCAACTGTCAATGAAAATGACCCAGCCACTAACCCAGTGGTTGGGTTCCACAAAACTACCCAAAAACTACCCAAGACTGAGAAAATAACCCAATTAAATGACCCAAAAGGCTCAACCCAGCGTTTGGGTAGAAAAAATAACCCAGCATTTTTTAGTGTGTGTGTCTCTCCAAGACTAGAGTTCTAGACAGCAGGTTACTCCACAACACACTACTCACTCGGGCTGAGGACGTGGATCTGAAAGGTCATCAAAGTGTGTCCCTTCAGTCACCTCCTCCACATCCCAGATGTCTTTGGAGTTCTTCACGTAGGCACTATTGACTTTCCATTTCAATATGCGCATGTGTGTGAGAGGGAGAGAAAGACAGACAGACTAAATTACAGAAATAAACATTCTTGTCTTCTATGAACACTATTCCCAAGGGTTCCCAGATTGGCCTTAGCAGATAGCTGAGTCATAATATAAATTATAATTTCAAAGACGTGCAAATATGCAAACACAAATATAGTCTATGTTCATGTCAGACACCGTAAGTTGTCTTAAGTTACACTGAATCAGAACTCCTTATGATAATGATGGATAGTAGAGCTCACCTGCATTCTTGTCTTGCCTAGAAGCAGAAGAAGAAGCACCAATGTGTCCAGGACCAATTTTTGCCAGTGGATTTACATTCTACATAGATAAAGAAAAAATGACTTTCACATTCAATTCAATTCAGCAATTCAAACATAACTTTTCTAAAGTTATGATTTACAGACCCTCAGTTGTGCAAGGGTGTGCACAATCAGGGAAAATTCATTATAACAGAATAAGAATGTCTTTATGATTCCAACAGCAGTTTTAGAAGGTTTTAGAAGTCTACAGTATGCACGTGAGATTATGCACTGAAGAAGGTGAGACTTGGGCATAAAATGTTGTTGGGAAGTTAACATTTTCATGGCATCCATGTGGGACTGTCCACAGCAGCAGAAGCTGAATCACAAGTGCAGAAGCTCCAAGCAGAAGAAGTGCATTGGAATGAATCAGGACTGGAGAGCGAAAAGAGCCAGCTCAGATGAAGTTTATCAGGATCTGGCACTTGCATCACATGAGGTTATAACACATTACCATTTTGAAATAGTGCAGCTCTTGCGTTTCTGACAGCAATTGTTTACATTCGTCAGTACAGTGAGACAGCAACTTGTCCTTCAGGTTTCTCTATCTCTATATTTATATATGGTATTTATATATTATATATAAAATAGTCATTTTATTACCTTTATAGGCTGAAAAAAATTGCATATAGAGTTTACTCCATGTTTTATTGAGTAAAGTTTAACCTATTTTAGTAAGTATAATCTGCAGTGCACATGTGGTAAAGCCTACCTAATATTTTTTTAGTTCATTAATACATTTTACCCCATTACTTATTGCAAAGGTACTTTTAACATTTGAGTAATAAAAATTCCAAATTGTTGGTATTATGCCTAATTATTTCAGTTTTGGTTTTTGCATATTTTATAGGCTATGAATTAAATTCGAATTCTGTAATCTAATTCAGTAATCATGTCAATATTTTATTGTTATTGAACAGAAAACAGGAGCATCTCCAGCACAAGTTCAATTCAATTCAGTTTTATTTGTATATTGCTTTTGGACATTGTCACAAAGCAGCTTTACAGAAATTTGTAAATTTCAGATATAAATTTTTAATTCATAAATTTATCCTAATGAGCAAGCCAGAAGCGACGGTGGCAAGTAAAAACTCTCTGAGCCAATATAAGGAAGAAACCATGAGAGGAACCAGAATCAAAAGGGAACCCATCCTCATCTGGGTGACACCGGATAGTGTGATTGTAAATATATTCTCTTCAATATCTGTATACTATATAGTCAAAATGTGCAATTGTGTAACCAGGAGCATATTAACAACTTATGAATATGAGTATCAGAGTTATTTCTGAATTCATTATAGGTTTAACTTGGTGTGTATTTTGTTGAAGTTATCAGCTTTTCAATGATGGAGACTTGAGTGCAAAACTGTTCATAGCAATTGAAGTCCTAAGGCTACCATAGCAGTTGTAGTTGGAAGCCATTTTTATGGTTTCTAAGTGTAATCAGTAATCTCATTGATCTTTAGATTGTCCATGTGGCGCCATCCTCAGCAGCAGTGAGTGGTTTTCAGGCAGTGAGAACTCCAACCAGAAGTAGGGCATTAGGGTGGATCAGGCAGGTCCAGAGAGCAGAACACTTTTAGGGTAACGTCTATCAAGTCTCAGGGGGGACACCCTGGACGTGGTGCCAACCCATCGCAGGGCACAATTGCACACACACTCACACACCCATCCACTACAGACAATTTTAGAGATGCCAGTCAGCCTACAACGCATTCCACGACTGGGGAAGACAAGGGGAGCTGTAGCTCTCCAGATCAGTGTTTTGCATTACTAACCAAAACTGCAAAGTATTTGCATTTATAGTTCTTTCATAATTCATTAACAAAAGTTGTCTGAAGTCATTTTATGGAATAATGTCTTATGCCACCATTATGAAAAGGGCTTTTGAAACTTTTATATTGAAAACAATTCAATGACAAAAAGTGGCATAGAGAAACATTTCAATGATCCTTGGAAACCTCTAGATCAGGAGTGTCAAACATACAAACATTCAAATCTGCCCTACCAATTGAAGGGCAAATCATACCCAGCTACTGAAAAAAAAAAACAAATGATAATTTATTTTACACTATCAAGCTTTGTGTGTGTATCCATGTCTCTTTCCTCCCTGCCACCTCCTGCAATTAGACCTTGGGTTAGATATTACTACCCCAATGCTTCCCCTTTCTCCTCACGCAGAGCGAAAAGCTGCTTTTCTCTGCCTCTTCAGACAGGTCTTTCAGGGCCTTCCGTTGGTTTGCTCCAGTTATTCCCATATCCCTCAGGAGGGGAATAGTTGATGGTCCAACGAAGCCATGGCATCCTACTTCTACCGGGTAGATGATGGTTCTCCAGGCAGCCTCCTTGCACTTGGTGATGAGATCTGAGTACTTCAGCCTCTTCCTCTAAAAGGCAGCTTCTATTCCTTCCTCCCATGGGACAGTTAGCTCGATGACGAGCACAGTCTTGGTGCCACTGGACCACATCACTACAGCAGGGTGGAGACTTGTGTTGGTGATCTCACTAAGGAACTGGAACTTCGTGCCAAGATCGACTCTCATTCTCCAGTCCTGGGTGAAAGGAATTATCCTTGATGGAACTCTTGGCATGGCACTTGTGTTGTACTGAGACACTGGTGGAGGATGACCACTGCTAATGACCTGTCTATGCCCCTCCAGCACCTCGGCCAAACTGCTCAGGACTTGATTGTGTCACCACCTGTAGCACCCTTGGGAGAGCACAATTTTGCAGCCTGAAAAGATGCGCTGGAGACTTGCATTTGGACTGCTGCAGAGAGGGCAGAATTCTTCCTGGCCAAACCACTGGTGGAGGTTCAATGGGCAGGGGAGAGTGTTGCATGTTGCCCTGATAAGAAAACTAAGCCTTGCTTGTGGGCTTTTCCTCAGGTCTGCCATGCTGTTTCTGCCAACAATGCCTTCCCATGTTGCCCAGCCCCCCTGTTGTCCCTGTGCTACAGCCTTGATCTTATATCACTCATCCTCCATCCTTGTCACCTCTGACACTACCAGTTCCTTCCTTTCTTTCCTGCTGGCCGTGGAACCCACCGTGGAGCTTCTCCCAACCCAGGACCTGTCCTTCCTGTCTGGACTCTGCCAATGATCTTTTCAGTCTGCTAATTGCCAGACTGACTTCAGCATGGGCTTTCCATTTGCACTCCACACTGCCTTATCAGTGGACTCCCTCAGCTCCAACACTAGCCTGATCTTCTCCTGCTTGTAGACCATGCTGATGGATTGTTCCAAAGAACATTGCGCTGAACCCAGCCACTTTTGGATGAAGAGTTGGCTTTCCCATCCATCTTGCTTACTGTGGATAAGGGGATTTCACACAACTTCAATGGCAACATTATTCTCTGATACAGTGTGGTGTGGTAGCACCACACCTTGAACTTTCCTGGAAGCTGGCTTTGGTCAATCCTTGCCAGACCATCAGAAAGCTGCTTCAGCATGCTCTTCTCCATGTGCTTATCAGAGAGCTCAGCCATGTAGTGTCTCCCAAGGCTTTTGATGGACTGTTCAGTAGCAGTGGGATTTTCTCACCACCCACAACAAAGATAGTGTTGGCATTCTTAACCCCTTTCCTGAGCGAGAGACTTCGGGACTTAGTGGGCTTGATCTTCATCCTTGACCAGGACATCAGTTCATCCATCCTTTTTAGTAGTCTAGCTGTACATGGCGCTGCTGGCAGGAGGCTAGTAACATCATCCATGTAACTTCTGTCCATATGGCACTCTGACTTCTCCCACCATCTTTCTTACTCCAATGAGTATTACCACAAAGGCAGCCACAAACACAAATGGGGGAGATTGAGCATCCCATGGCAAGTCCTACCTCCAACTGCTGCCATCCAGTTGCATGAGGGTCCACAGCAGCTTCAGCACTGCAGGGCAGATCTTATAGAGCTTCTAGGGTATCCCACTGGGGCCTGGAGATGCTGATGATCTGGCCTTTCTTACAATCTCTTTGACTTCACTGAGCTTGGGGGGCAAGATACTAAACTGGGACAGGAGAGGGCTGGACGAGGCACCTAATGGTTAACCTAATGGCTCATTCCTTGCTGGGTTGCTGTACTGCCTTCTGATCAAGTCAAGTCAAGTTTATTTATAAAGCACATTTAAAGACAACAGCAGTTTATCCAAAGTGCTGTACAAAACATTAAAATTCATCACATTAAATAACATTGTAATACAAAGAATAAAAATACATTTTAAGAGAAGAATTAAAAATAGCTAAAGATGGAGTGGCGCTCACGTGAAAAGGGAGACAGTTCCAAAGTTTGGGACCAACCACAGAAAAGTCTCGATCACCCTTTGTCTTAGTACGACAACGAGGAACAGATAAAAGAAGTTGTTTACATGATCTTAATGCTCTAGTACGAGAGTAAAGGTGAAGAAGGTCAATGATGTACTGTGGAGCAGAAACAGAAAGAGCTTTGTATACAAAAATTGGAATATTAATGCCCAGAGACACACACACAACAGAAACAAGAAGGAGAGTGCTGGAAATGTGGGGAAAAATATGGAGCTCCAACCCGGACCATGACAGTAACCCCCTCTCAGTGGGAGCCTCTTGGCAACCTGCCAGGCCAGTCAGGGTGGGCCCAGTGGAATTCCCGGATGAGAGACGGGTCCAGGATCAGAGGGCTGACATGAACCAGTTTGAGCTGGGAGACATGGAAGGTGGGATGGATGCGCAGGGATCTGGGGAGCCTGAGTTTCACGGCGGTGGAATTGATAATACTTTCAATCATGAAGGGTCCCAGATAACGGGGGGAGAGTTTCTTGGCGTCCATTTTGAGCGGAATGTCTTTGGCCGCCAGCCACACCTTTTGGCCTGGCTGGAAGTTGGAGGCTGGAACCCAACAACGGTCAGCCGGGTGACAGTTGCGCTCGGTGGAACAGAGTATGGCAGAGTGGGCATCTCTCCACACCTTGCAGCAATGACAGAGGTGAGCCTGCACAGAGGGAACAGCAATGTCACTTTCCTGGGCTGGAAACAAGGGAGGCTGATAGCCCAGGGAGCACACGAAGGGGAACATGCCATTGGTAGTGCTGGTTAGGGAGTTGTGGGCGTATTCGACCCAGGGTAGCTGGGAGCTCCAAGTGGTGGGGTTCCAGTTCCTGATTGGCCCACTCTGCCTGGCCATTGGTCTGGGGGTGAAATCCCAAGGACAGGCTGATTGTGGCCCCAACAGACTTAGAGAAGGCCCTCCAGAATTGGGAAATGAACTGGGGTCCACGGTCAGAGACATGCAGCCGGAAGACGTGGCTGATGAGGAGAAGGCCCATTACCTGGGTCAGGCTGGGTGCGCTGTGCTCTCCGGACTATGGACTCAATCTCCCACGTGGCGGCCCCCACCACGCAGGCCAGAGGGACAATGGGGTCGGGGGTTGAGGTGTCCTCTTCTTCCGAGGAGAACTGGCAATTGAGGGCATCGGGTTTAGTACTCTTGGAGCTGGGAGGATAGGTGATTGTGAAATTAAAATTCCCGAAGAATAGAGCCCAACGAGCTTGGAGGGAATTGAGGTGCTTGACGGTCTGGATGTAGTTGTGCTCCGCGGAAGAGAGCCGATGAGAAAAGAAGGCACAGGGATGGATCTTCTGGTCAGGGCCAGATTGCTGGGAAAGCTCCACACCCACCTCAGAGTGTCCACTTCTACGATGAACTGTTGGGAGGGGTCAGGCTGGATCAACATGGGGGTTGAGGTAAACAGCTCTTTAAGTCTGGTGAAGGTGGATTCGGCCTCAGGGGTCCACACAAAGGGGATAGAGGTGGAGGTGAGCCTAGTGAGTGGCAAAGTGACTCGACTGTAGTCCCGAATGAACTGCCGGTAGAAGTTGGCAAACCCCAGGAGCCATTGGAGTTGCTTCTGGGTGGTCGGTCTGGGCCAATCAATGACTGTCTGGATCAGCCCTTACTTGCCCACTTTCAATAATGAATCCCAGGAACCTGGCTGAGCTGACGTGAAACTCTGGAGTAATCTCTGGAGTACCTAGAAGATCGGAATGTCGTCCAGATAGACAAAGGAAATCCTGGAGAATGTCACTGATTATGGCTTGGAATACAGCTGGGGCATTGGTGAGGCCGAACGGCATGATCAGATATTCAAAGTGGCCCAGGGGGGTATTGAATGCTGTCTTCCACTCGTCCCCCTCTCTGATCCTGACAAGGTGGTACGCATTCCACAGGTCCAACTTAGTAAAGATGGTGGCCCCATGCAACAACTCAAAGGTGGAGTTCAGGAGTGGCAGGGGGTGCTTGGTTTTGACAGTGATGTTTTTGAGGCCCCAATAGACGATGCAAGGACAGAGAGTCTTGAAAAACCCGGCACCCAGGGGTGAGGAGGATGGTCAAATGATTCCTGTGGCAGGGGAATCATTAATATATTCCTCCATGGCCTTTCTCTCAGGACAGGACAGGTTATACAATCGCCCGGATGGCAGAGTGGCCCTGGGAAGAAGGTCGATGGTGCAAACGTAGGGGCAGTGAGGTTCTAAGCAGGAGGGCTTGGTCCTTGCTGAAGACCTCTCCCAGGCAAGGCGATAAAACACTGTGAGCACAGGGAAATAGCACGAGGGATAATAACGCAGAGTACTGACATAAAGAAAACGCAAGTAAAGCCAGAAGTCACCGTACTGAAAGCCGGAACAATCTGGCAGTGAGTGGCTGAAGAACCGGGGTTTATATACACTGCTGATGAGGTGAGTAGATGAGGAGCAGGTGAAGCAATTAGCCAAGGAGCACCACGCCCAGACACACACACACACACACACACACACACACACACACACACACACACACACACACACACTGAGTGCTGGAAATGTGGGGAAAAACATGGGGCTCCGAACTGGACCATGACACAAATATAATTGGGTATCATCCACATAGCAGTGAAAGGAAATATCATATTTCCAAAAAATAGAACCCAGGGGAAGCATATAAAAGGAAAACAACAGAGGACCCAATATGGAGCCCAGAGGAACACCACACGATAAGGGGGCCGATGAAGAAGAGAAATTCCCAATGTTTACTGTGAAAGTCCTGTCTGCAGGATGCAAACCACTATATATAGATATAGACCCTTCATACCAACCTCAGACTCTAAGCGATTTAAAAGAATACCATGATAGTACCAAAGGCAGCGCTAAGATCCAATAAGACTAACACAGCACAAGTGAGTCCAGTGACATTAAAATATCATTAGTAACCTTTAACAGGGCAGATTCAGTGCTATGTAAAGATCTTAAACCTGACTGGAACTTGACTGAAATATATGAAAATTCAAATGAGAATATAACTGTGCATAAACAACTTTTTCCAGCAAATTCGAGATAATAGGCAATTTGGAAATAGGCCTATAGTTGTTGTGTAAAGTTGGATTAAGATAAGGTTTTTTAAGCAAAGGCTGCACAATTGCATGTTTGAAGCTGGCTGGTACAACTCCGGTAGTTAAAGAGTTATTAATAATGGTTGTCACAACTGGACTGACAGTTTCAAAAACCTCTTTCAAAAGATGTGCAGGAAGAACGTCCATCATACAGCTTGAACACTTCATCTGTGAGATTAAATCAGAAAGCTGGGCTGAGGAGACTGATTGAAAGTTAGTTAAATACCTGAGTGGAGGTGAATCATCTAGAGGATCAAATCTTGAAGGCATAATACAAGAATTGATCACTTCAATTTTGTTGATGAAAAATTTCAGGGACACTACTCCTATCCATTAGAGAACTCACGACACAGCTCTCATCAGTGACCAAAGAAAACAAACAAATGAAATAAACCAAACTGGATCTACAAGCGCGCAGCATGAGGGACAATATAGTATTTTCCGGGATCCCAGAACAGCCATCCAAAGACCCAGAAAATATAATTAAGGACTTCAGGATCAGTAAACTAAAAATCTCACCCGAAACAGCAACGAATATAGCGTTCCTCCAAGTTCATCGCTTAGGAGGGAAAAATCCCCAAAGTAAAGGACCAAGACCCATCGTCGCGAAAGTTGAACGATACAAACACAAGGAACTCATCATGAGTAAAGGAAGAGAACTACGAGGAACAGACTACGGGATTAACGACCAATTTCCACGAGAAATTATAATCAGAAGGAAGAAACTGCTAAATATAAGAAAAGAAATGATAAAAGAAGGAAGAAGAGCAATTCTATCAGTAGATAAACTTTTCATAGACGGACATCTTTACCGAGATAAAAACATAACCCCGTGGTTATACTAAACTCTTTACCAGTCTCTCTCTCACACACACACACACACACACACACACACACACATCTGACCACATTGATTTTGAACTGAGAAAATTGATAAATAAAGCCCTTATGAAATTTGGGGTGCTTGTACAACAGAGCACAAACAGGACCCAAAATCTCAATCTTTACAATTTGACCTCAAAGCTCGAGAACCTGTTGTCAGGTATTGCGGGTGATGGAGGCGAAGACGGATGCAAATGCAGATAAAAGTCAGTATATTAGGAGCACCAGTCAGTTTATTAGGAACAGCAGTGAAATCCAACACATGACGCAGATATCGTGGTAGGCATGGGTCGGGCGATCTACTAACAACATGAAATGGGCTAGGCAAGAATCAAAAACATGAAGCAGAAACAGGATCAAAACCAGGAAACGGGAAACAAGCTCAAAAGGCTTGGCAATAGACAGACCACTAAGGAAACTGCGCTAATACTTCGCGATCAGATAGAGAAACACGGGGGTTTAAATACACACAGTAATCAAGATGGTTAGCACAAAACAGCTGAGACACATTAGGAAGAAACCAATGATAATACCGGGGTGGAGACAGGACAGAAACCAAAACAAAACACATGTTGAAAAGTAAACAGTGTCAATATCACTGAACCTGAAGTGCTCTGCTCGCACGGCTCACTTCAGCGATCAGTGCGAGGGGGAATCATAACACCTGTACATGGACAGGATCCTGCATTTGAATTTATTACTGAAAACTGTGGCAACACCACCACCAAGTCCAGAGGTCCTTGGAGTACTAAAGAAGGTACAGTCTGGGGGACAGAGTTCGCCTAGAGCAGTGAAGTCGCCAGGGCTGAACCAAGTCTCAGTCACAAATAAAAAGTCTAATGACTGTGAAATAAAAAAGTAATTTAATATAAAAGACTTGTTTGAAAGCCACCATGTGTTCACTAAGGTAAATTTAATTTTCAAAGGCTCCAAATTATTTGCTGTGCTTGAAGATGCATACTTAAGAAATCTCGGATTAACCTCTCACCTGGATGGGCCAGGAGACGGCGAGATGAGGACCAGATTGCCGGAATGTAATGAGATTCTAAGGAGACAGCCGATGTCCACTTGAAATGATTACGACGAGATCCTCGATGAAGCATGCGCTCAGCCCTCCGCAGGCTGGCAAGCCTCTGCTTGACCTCCTTCCAAAGCACTTTGAGATCGGTGTTGCCTTCCTCCAGTTCCTTCAGAGTTGTGGTCGATGTTACATCAGTTGCTCAGTCTCTCTCTCTCACCTCTTTTTATGTCTCGGCACAGTGGTAATTGTGTCGAACTTGACTTTACACTCTTGTTAGAGAATTTCTCCAAACAGGTTGAGCCGAGCCTCCACACCCTCTTGCAGTAATCTCTCCAGTATTCCACTAAGGTCTACAACAACTCTTTGCCAAGCAATTGCCTCACTGGCCTTTGGATGGGTGGGTGTGTCTCTTTGTTGCTCACAAGACAGGTCGCACTTCACTACAGAGTCTTCCCTCCTCACCTCCCTGCCTTCCCTCAGCAACAATGGGTCCTTCGGCACTGTGGTTTCTGACCAGGCTTTTGGTCCCTCTTGTCTGACGTTGCAGTGCAAGGTTGCTGTTGGCTTTTCCCTCCACCTCTTGCTCTTCCCTGTTGGATTCGCTGATTAGGAGAAGTCCCATGTAAGGTGAATTCTCCTGCCTTGCACCCAATATTACTGGTATAGTTTTTGGATCCACTATGATCTTGACTAGGGCAAAGAGGTTACTGAAGATGAATTAATGAATGATTAGGATAATTTTTAGCATGTTTAATGTGCCCCTATTCTACATTTTCCCACTCAGGTCCACTTGTTACATTATAATGTGTGGTTTTCTGTACCAAAAGCATTAATTTTCACACAACCATTTTCCAATCTTGCTTCAATAGGCTATTTTTGTTTCCTTTGCCTTTAGATATACGATATACAACCCCAATTCTGAAAAAGTTGGGACAGTTTGGAAAATGCAAATAAAAACAAAGAGGAGTGATTTGTAAATGTACTTTGACTTATATTTAAACAAAAAAACATATAAAGACAAGGTATTACAAGGTACTACATCTGCGTAGTTTTTTTAAAGATAAAGCTTTATTGTGAAATTGATGCCTGCAACACGTTCCAAAGAAGTTGGGACTTTAGAATTTAGGACTAATAGCGATATGACAATTTGAAATAAGAAGATGTTGTGAAACAGGTGAGGCAATCATCTAATCATAATATATAAGGAGCCTCCAAAAAAGGCCTAGTCCTTCAAGAGCAAGGATGGGTCGAAGCTCACCAATCTGCCAACAGATGCGTCAGCGATTAATCAAACACTTTAAGAACAACATTCCCAAATCAGTAGGATTTTGGGCATGTCATCTTCTACAGTGCACAATATAATTAAAAGATTCAAGGAATCCGGTCAAATCTCGGTGCATAAAGGACAAGGCTGAAAACCACTTATGAATGTGCGTGACAACGCCAAACCACATTCTGCCCGGATTACAAGCGCATGGTTGCGTAAGCAGAGAGTGCGGGTGCATGGCCTGCCTGCAGTCCTGACCTGTCTCCAATTGAGAATGTGTCACGCATTATGAAGCGTAATATAAGGCGACGAAGGCCCCGTACAGTTGCGCAGCTGAAGAAATACATAATGGATGAATGGGGGAAAATTCAGCTTGTTAAACATAACCAACTGGTGTCTTCAGTGCCCAAACGCTTAACAAGTGTTATTAAAAGAAAAGGTGATGTTACACAGTGGTAAACAGTCGACTGTCCCAACTTTTTTGGAGTGTGTTGCAGTCATCAGATTTGAAATGAGTGTATCACAAAGTAAAACATCAAATAATGTGCTAATAATATGTTTTCAATATAGTACAGGGTGAACTGAATTTTCAAATGACTCTTTTTGTTTGTTTTTTTGCATTTTCCATACTGTCCTAACTTTTTCGGAATTGGGGTTGTATGTACAATGGTCTCTGTTCTGATTGCTGCCCTGTATTACGCTTCATTAAAAAACTAGTCTAGGATAATCACTTCAACGTAAATAAGTATGTGTAAAATTCTATGAACCGAATAGTGCTGATATGTAAATGTCACAACTATTAATAATTAAAGGGTTGTTTTGCAGCTTAGTTTCCACACATGGACTGTAAGGATTGGGGGTGAAGGAAATTTGACAATGTTTACATGTGTCATGTCATAGCCTGTTATGCTTTATTATAATTGAAACTTGAAATATTTTTTTTTAAATGGAAGTATGTGTACAAAAAAAATAGTCTCGCTTTTGAACATATATAAAATAAACAAGAAATCTCCCATTTGAACAAAAGAAATTAGGATGAAAAAAAGAGCAGGACCGATTAAATAAAACAAAAACAGACAATATTGAGTCTAATATGTAAGTCACTTAATATTAACTTATTGTTTACATGTTAACATATCATGTTAAACTAACTACTAAAAATAACATCAGCTTTGTGAGCTTTTAAAATAATGTCCTATGATTATTAACATACAGTGCCCTCCACTAATATTGGCACCCTTGGTAAATATGAGCAAAGAAGTCTGTGAAAATTTGTCTTTATTGTTTAACCTTTTGATCTTTTGTTAACAAAATTCACAAAAATACTCTGCTCTGATGGATATCAAACAATTGCAAACAAAACACAGGTTTATCCACAAATATATATATTTGTTAAATATAGGTGTGCAACAATTATGGCACCCTTTTAGTCAATACTTTGTGCTACCTCCCTTTGCCAAGATAACAGCTCTGAATCTTCTCCTATAATGCCTGATGAGGTTGGAGAATACATGGCAAGGGATCTGAGACCATTCCTCCATACAGAATCTCTCCAGATCCTTCAAATTTCGAGGTCCACGCTGGTGGACTCTCCTTTTCAGTTCACCCCACAGGTTTTCTATGGGTTTCAAGTCAGGGGACTGGGATGGCCAGGGCAGGACCATGATTTTGTGGTCAGTAAACCATTTTTGTGTTGATTTTGATGTATGCTTTGGATCATTGTCCTGCTGGTAGATCCAATCAGATATTCATTTAATATTTGTTGATTTTTTGAGTCCATGAGGCCATGTATCCCAGGTCCTCTGGCAGAAAAACAGCCCCAAAACATTAAAGAGCCACCACCATATTTAACCATATCTGACCATAGAACCCAATCCCATTTAATGTTGCAATAGTGTCTGACAAACTGAAGACACTTGAGTTTGTTTTTGGATGAGAGTAGAGGCGTTTTTCTTGAAACCCTTCCAAACAACTTGTGGTGATGTAGGTGACTTTGGATTGTAGTTTTGGAGACATTCTGACCCCAAGATACAACTAAATTCTGCAATTCTCCAGCTTGGTCCTTGGAGATTTTTTGGCCACTTGAACAGTGCGTTGAGACACACGTCCGATTCCAGGTTGATTCATAACATTTCCAGTTGACTGGAGCTTCTTAATTATTGCCCTGACGGTGGAAATGGGCATTTTCAATGCTTGTGCTATTTTCTTGTAGCCATTTCCCATTTTTGTGAAGCTCAACAACCTTTTGCCACACATCACAGCTATAACACTTGGTCTAACCCATTGTTGTGAATGACTAAGGGAATTTGGCCTATGTGTTACCTCATATTTATACACCTGTGAAACAGGAAGTCATGGTTGAACAGTTTCCTGTTCCTAGTCACCCAGGTGTACTAAAAAATGTAAAATATCAGTGCGAATATACTTCAAATATATTTTTCTCAAATGAATTCATAGGGGTGCCAATAATTGTTGTACACCTATATTTAACAAAGTTTTTTTTTTTTTTTTGATAAACCTGTGTTGTGTTTGTAATTGTTTGATATCCATGTATTTTTGTGATTTCTTTTAACAAAATATCAAAAGGTTAAACTGTTATGACACTGAAGGAGGGGCTGGATACAAGCACAGGGGAAAGTCAATTTATTAGGGATATAACCAAAAATAACAGAACAGTTCCAAATAATAGGAACAGGTCAAAAAATAAGGAATACTCAAAACTAATGGGACAGTTCAAAAACGGCAGGCTAAGGCAAAGTCAAAACCAGGCAAAGTTCTTAACAGGAGCAAACAGTGATATCCAGGGCAAGGCAATAATCCAACAACAAGAGACGTAGCAAAGATCCGATTAAACAGTATACACAGTCCAAGAAACGAGGCTTGGTACGAGGCAGAGACACAAAGTAAGTACGCTAATATTTCGCGATGACGCGAAGAAACAAAAGGGCTTAAATACATGAATGAAACGATGGGTTAACATAAAACACCTGAAACACATAGTGACACATAAGGCAGAGAACCAATGAACATACTGGGGCGGAGACATAGCATAAACCAAAACAAAGATGCATGTGGCGAAATAAACAAAACAAGAGTCCATGAATGTGGAAGTGCGCTGCTCGCCCGCTTCAGAGAACAGCATGAGGGGAAACCCTAACAAACAATAAAGACAATTTTTCACATCTCATATTTACCAAAGGTGCCAATATTAGTGGAGGGCACTGTATGTTTCCATCCATGTATTTTTATGCAAATTTTGGGATATCACATATAAAAAACATTGGATGGAAACACCAGATGCGAATAAAATCTCTAAAATCTGCATAAAAAAAACTTATGCGCTCAGTTGAGGCAGATAATTTTTTTTTTATTCCATAAGAAGGCATGCACATAAACTAAGATGGAAACACATTTACCTAATAAATTCCTTGATGCGCATCAAGAAAGTCATGTGACATTGGGTCAACAATTCATGTGATTGGATAATTGGCTGATGTGATTGCATATACAGCGCATGTGGCAGTGCGTTTTTCTGTGGGAACTGGGGCGCAGTGGGTCGCATAACTGGACTAACCATCGGACCAATCTCGCTGCACAGCATCTCAAATGTTGTTTTTGTCATTCTGAAATGCCTGAGCCAAAGTCTGTCATCAAAATGATTTGGGTATAATTACCTCCCAGAACTGTCTCACACGATTCCCTTCCCAAATATCAGGCATCCGCCTCTGATCACAAGATAACATGAGGTTTATGATATTGTTTTTTCTGAAGCGCAAGTAATTTATGGCTAGTATGTGTGTGTGTGTGTGTGTGTGTGTGTGTGTGTGTGTGTGTGTGTGTTTATAAGTGATAGGTTACCGAACGGAAAGACAGTGCAGATTTAGCCAGAATGTACATGGTATGATAACCGTCAATTTTCATACCGTGGTATACCATGAAACCGGTATACCGCTGCAACCCTACCCAGAACACACACATGCTTCCCCGCTCATAATCACCTAGCTTCTAACACAGCAGGGTTCAATCAGGCTCACACTCACAATATAAAAGGACATTCAGTCAGTATACTCTTTGCGAAGTATACCTTTAGTTCTGTCAATACCTTCTTCTTAGCGTTATTCCTGCGCTATAGCAGTGTCTGCTTTTTAGATTCTTGACTTGGCACAGGTTTTACACCGGATGCCCTTCCTGATACAACCCTCCCATTTTCTCTGGGCTTAGGACCGACACTGAGTCCAACTCCCAATGGCTGGGTCACACACACACTCACACACCCATTCACACAGATGCCAATCAACCTACAACGCATTTAGAGATGCCAATCAACCTACAACACATGTCTTTGGACTGGGGGAGGAAACCAGAGTACCCAGAGGAAACCCCCAAAGCACAGGGAGAACATGCAAACGCCACACACACAGGGTTAATTCAACACCTACATATTACATGTCATTGTAATGTAATCTTCAATGACATGTAATCTTCAAGTGACCTGCCAAAAGCAGACATGAAGAAACACAAACAGAAATGAAGGGATGCAAACTGAGCTTTGTGGAACTTTACTTTGTATACATATAGAAGTCACCATTACCATTTACAAACTGATAATGATGCCAGGAAAGATATGTTCCCTTAAATCCTACACAATTTTCTAATCTATCTACAAGAATCTTGTCATTTATGGTATCAAAAGTCATGTGGCAGCAGCACAATGCAGAAAATCATGTGGATACAAGGCAAGAGCTTCAGTTGATATTCACATCAAACATAGAATGGGGGGGGAAATGTGATCTCAGTAACTTTAATCATGTCATGGATGTTGGTGCCAGATGGGCTGGTTTGAGTATTTGAGAAACTGCAGATCTCCTGGGATTTTCACACACACAACAGTCATTAGAGTTTACACAGAAGGGTGCAAAAAGCAAAAAGCACCCTGTGTTTGAAGTGTCTGCAGGCTGAAACACCTTGTTGATGAGAGTGATCAAAGGAGAATGACCAGACTGCTTTGAGCTGGCAGGAAGTCTATAGTAATTCAAACAAGCACTCTTTACAACAGTGGTGAGCAGAAAAGCATCTCAGAATGCACAACATATCAAAAAAAGGGTGTAATGATCCATCGATATGGATCGATGTATCGATCAAATAACCAACGATCCGATGAATCGATGCATAAATATCGATACATGTATAATTTTTAAGATGGACCCTAGCCAGAGAGACTTATTGGAAGAATCTGGAGAATTCCAGGTGGGCCACTCATAAACTGGTCCGGCAGATGTACCAGTCGCCCGCTTTGATACACAAGTTGATGGTTCTGAGAAGAAAATCAGCTAAACAAATTCACTCTGTTGGATTAGGGTAAAAGATTCTAAATTGTTTGACTGACGAAGTTATATTGGTCTCACACATCTAAGTATCAAACTGAATATAAACATATCTGAAATTTTTTAGAATAAGTCTGTCTAATATTTCAATGTTGTCAATATGGAAGTTGTGCTTACATTTTTTATGACCTATACAATAAAATATAATTTAAAAAATAAAAAAAAGTCTTTGTATTTATTTAGTTACTTTATAAATAGGTACAAATTCAAATGGTCAAAATGGCCGCTACGGTAACAGAGCACAGAAGTGATAGGAGTCAAAACCTTGACCACGCCTGAACACATTTAAGTGAATTACAGAATTAGAATTAAAATTATAAGAACTATAAGAATTATAAGCTAATATGTAATAAATTAGTCTTGTTGATTGATTGTGGATAGTTAAATATTAGGTTGTAATAATGAGAAAATATGTTACTATTAAGTCAAAATAATTATAAAAGAACAACAAAATGTATTGAAATAAGAGTTATTAAGTCGAATCAATGAGATATTAAGCCAAAATAACAGCATAATGTATTAAAATATTGAGCTATCATGTCTAAACAATGTTATTAAGTTAAAATAATGACATAACATGTTGAAATAACGAGTTATTACATCGAAACAGTCAAAATGACGACAACAAGCATTGATATAACGAGTTAATACGTCAAAATAATGAGATATTAAGTCGAGATAACGACATAACACGGTTCAGGATTTCCATATCAGGACTTCCGTGGAAAGATATACTGATTTACCGGCTTTTCACCGGCTGTTATATTAATTGTGAATTATTCGAACAGGTAAAATATAGTAGTAAAACACTGCATATACGCGTTACTCCAGCAATAAATAACTCATTTCTATGTACAGTGAGCAGACTAGCTAGCAAAATGTAAAAACGCTGGCTAGTTTACCTTGCAGTCTCCTGCGTCGCTTTCTTCACCGGCTGGTAGAGAGAGCAAGTCGGAGAGTGCCTTCAGATTTTGGAGAGATGACAGCTGCTCCATTTAATATTCATTACCCTTATGTAATTAGATGTATGGATCGGAAAAGTCCCAGAGGCTTCTGAGCCTTCTGTAGAACTGTTTAGGCTACGGTTTCCAAGGAGACTAACGGCTGTCACGTGTAACCAGGGGCGTTCCTAGAGTTTGAGCACTACTTGGGAACAGGCCCCCCAAGAATTTTACAAAAGTACTTCAAAATTTCTAGGAATACTAGCATTCAGTTTTGGTGACTTTGAGAGTAATATTTATTTATTTATTTTATTTTATTTTATTTAAACATATTATGTAACAAACATTACTGTATGTGCTGCACATCATTTCATTACTTCAGTTTTAAATTTTACTTTACTGTAAAGGGCTTTGCTAAAATTGTCTATGTAAACTTTATTTAGGTATCAAAACTCAAAACTGGTTACTGTTTAGTTGATGACAATGACAAACACCGTATTTTTATACCTTGGAACTCAGTTTTACCATGGTAACTTTAAACAAATCTGTGCCATGCAAATTAGATCTGGAAAACGGGATGTCCTCATTCAACTAAATATAAATTCACATACATTATGAATTATGCAAGTCCAGGTTTCCAGGGGGAAAAGTGAAGGGAGGAGGAGCACAGTGAGGGTGTGGGGCATTTTATTGAAGAGGATGCGCCGGATATTTTCACTTCAGCTGGCGTTACAATCAGCCTTCATGTTTTAAATAATTCAAATGATGTACAACTCCATTTCCATAAAAGTTGGGATTTTTTCTAAAATGTAGTAAAAACAAAAATCTGTGATTTGTCAAGTCTCTTGAAACTTTAATTAACTGACAAAAGTACTAAGAAAAGATATTCAGTGTTTTCACTGACCAACTTAATTGTATTTTGTAAATATAAACAAATTTAGAATTTGATGCCTTCAACACACTCAAAAAAAGTTGGGACAGAGGCAAAATAAGACTGAAAAGTTTATAGAATATTCAAGTAACACCATTTTTGAGGATCAGGTTAATTGGTAACAGGGGAGGGACTGCCTGAGAAATCGTCATGCTACTGTGATAAATATAACCACATGGGCTCGGGAGTACTTCGGAAAACCGTTGTCACTTAACACAGTCTGCCGCTGCATCCAGAAATGCAGCCCGTAACTCTGTTACACAAGGAGGAAGTCACACATCAACTCTATGCAGAAACACCGCCGAGTGCTCTGGGCCCGAGCTCATCTCAGATGGACTGAAAGGCAGTGGAAACGTGTGCTGTGGTCAGATGAGTCCACGTTTCAGCTTGTTTTCGGAAAAAACAGACATTGAGTTCCCTGTGCCAAAGATGAAAAAGACCAACCAGACTGTTATAAGCGAAAGGTGCAAAAGCCAGAATCTGTGATAGTAGGGCGTGTGCATCAGTGCCCAAAGCATGGGTGACTTGCATATGTGTGAAGATACCATTAACGTGGAGGTGTATATTGGGATTTTAGAGAGACATATGTGCCATCAAGGCAACATCTTTTCCCAGGTAGTCCCTAGGACAATGTCAGGCCTCATCCTGCACGTGTTACAACAGCGTGGTTTCGTAGACACAGAGTGTGTGTGCTTGACTGGCCTGCCAGCAGTCCAGATCTGTCTCCTATGATGCATCATGAAGAGGAGAATCAGACAGTGGCGACCAAGGACTGTTGAGAAGCTGAAGTCCTGTATCAAGCAAGAATGGGCAAAAATTCCACCTGCAAAACTACAACAATTAGTATCTTCAGTTCCCAAATGAATAAAAAGTGTAATTAAAAGGAAGGGTGATGTAACACAGTGGTAAACATGCCTCTGTCCCAACTTTTTTTTTGAGTGTGTTAAAGGCATCAAATTCTAAATTTGTTTACATTTACAAAATACAATTAAGTCGGTCAGTGAAAACATTGAATATCTTTTCTTTGTACTTTTGTCAGTTAATTAAAGTTTCAAGAGACTCGACAAATCACAGATTTTTGTTTTTATTGCATTTAGAAAAAATCCCAACTTTTATGGAAATGGAATTGTAAATGTTTACAATGTGCTTTACAGAAGACATATACAAGAAAATAAAATCAGTAAGCAATAAAAGTAATAAAAGAAATAAAAGACAATAAGAATAAATAAAAGAATACAAATAAAATCAAGTATGGAAAATTAACTGGTTTGAGGAAAGGCCCCAGTGAACAAATGTACCTGTCCTCCAGGAGTCACTGGACAAGGAGCTTCTGTCTCCTCACTCGGTCTCCTGCTCTGTTCCTGTGAATAGATAGCTTCATATATAGCAGTTAGTTATCACGTATATGCTCCTAGTTCCATTTGCAATTGTTCCAGCAGTGGTCCTGCATAAGGACCTCTCAGATATTGCACAGGCATGGGTCGACCCGTAAGCATTTCATGCGGTGTTAGATGCACATTTTTGTTAGTCTGCATGCAGTAGCTCATTAGTGCAAAAGGTAGAGCATCTACCCAATTAAGTTTAGTGTCAGCACAAATCTTATTAAGCTTAGCCTTAAGAGTACCATTCACCCTTTCCACCATTCCTTGTGACTGAGGGTGATACTCACATCTCAATCTCTGTTTTATTCTTAACTGCTGTAACACTGTTTTACTGTTTTCTGAACAAAAGCTGATCCATTATCAGAGCTTATTTGTGATGGTGTGCCAAATCTGGGTGTTACTTCTCTGGTGAAGAATTTAATTACCGTTCCTGCAGCCTGGTCGTTTGATGGTATTGCTTTAACCCGTCCACTGAATCTGTCAATTATCACTAACACATCTTTTTCCTCCCACACTTCTCACCATGTCTACATAATCTATCACCAGGTGTTTAAATGGTCCTTCTGGTACTGGTATGTGCCCTGTTGGTGCTGATGTTCCCTTTCTGACATTGTTCTGAGCATAAACTTCACACTCAGACAAAACACTATCCACCATTACTTGTAAATATGGAGACCAATATACATGTTGTTTTATTTTTCTTATCACTTCTCCCTTGCGCAATGGTCAAAACCATGCTCATCTGAGATAAGAATATTGATGTGTGATAGGTGCAATCGTATGTCCTTCACGTGAATGCCATATGCCATTTTCCTCTGTAGTAGCAACTCTCTATTGCCACACTGTTTGTTCAGAAACATTTGCCTGATATTGGACACATACTTTATCTTCTAAGTTGGGTTCAGGCTGGATAAGAACCATCAGTGCTAATACTGCTACCTGACAACCTGAGGCAGAGTTGGCTACCAAATCTGCAGTGTTATTACCCTTAATAACAAAGTCTCTTTTTTTTTTTTCCTGACATTTAATAATTGCTAACCGCCTAGGATGCATCATGGCAGAAATCAATTAAACTATTTGTTCAGCATGTTAAAATGGCATTCCTTCACTTTTGTAAAACTTCTTTGTTTTTAAACATCCCTAAACAGGCTGCACATGCCATGGGCATAAGCAGAGTCAGTATATATATTAGCAATTCTAGCCTTAATCAGTTGACACTATATAGTGAGAGCTTTTAATTCAGCCAATTGGGCAGTGCAGGGGTGCTCATAATGTTTGTGAAATTTCAGACACAAAATCTTTCAGATGAAAAGTTCAAACGTAGGCTCAGGGAAATGTGAATTTCGGCTAGGCAATCGTGAGTGTTCTCAGTGACTGGTTCAACAGAATTAATTAGGCAAAGCAACACTACAGTTGGTGTGTTAGGCACACTAGTAGGTTTGATAGTTAAATTTTGAGTGGCACAAAGAGTAACCTCATTTCCTGGTCTTCGTTGAGCTGTCATGTGTTGCATGTGGATGTTATTCAAATTGGCAGTGACCTGGTGTGATGAGTGTAAGATCAATGTGTGAAAGAGAGCAATTTTCCCAGTGGTCTGCACTAAGAGAGCAGCTGCAGCCATGGCACACAAACATGCTGGCAATCCTTGTGCCACCAAATCCAATGTTTTGGATAAATAAACTACAGGCCTGAAGCGCCCCCATACCCCTGAGCCAGGACCCCCCACAGCGGCTCCCCCTCCTTCAGTCACTTATAAGTGAAAGTCTTTGTTGTAGTTAGACATCCGCAGTACAGGTGCAGAGCAGGTAGCCTTCAATGCTTGGAAAGAGTTCACTGTGTGAGAAGTCCATTCAATCTCTGTTTTTTTCTTTAGAACAGCCAGCTCTCAGGATTTTGTCATGAAAAGGGCAATCAGTGATCCACTGACGACAATAGTTTATAATGTCCACGAGGCTTAACATTTTTTGTGTGGTACGGGGCGGAGGATGACCCCAATCATGTCCTGTCAGCCTTAGGAACATGAGAAATTCGAGGGAGTCTCTGACCACAGAGGAGAAGACCGCAGGGGAGTCCAGAACCCCTGAGGGAGACGCACCCAGGTGTATTGTTGATTTTGGAACGTGAAGGCGAGTAATGGCCTCGTGCTCTCACAGGCAGGCACACTGGGAAAAAAACCTGAATACATGTCAAGAGCAGAAAAATAATGATTATCATGTGCAATGGAAGAGGTTACATTAGGGACATCAGGCACTAATGGAGTTACTGGGATAACTAGTTCATTACTAGTTCATAGTTCAATTTTACAAATGACAAATTTTGTGTAAAATGCCATCCTCTTCCTCCAGCCATAGACATTGGTTAATGTGTTATATAGCAGAACTGTTGGTGCAATCACACCCTGCTGTAATAATGCTAGAATCCCTTCCTCCTCTTCTGAGGACAGAGGGTATTGTTTACAAAACACAGGACGACTACAGGTGCATCTCAATAAATTAGAATGTCGTGGAAAAGTTCATTTATTTCAGTAATTCAACTCAAATTGTGAAACTCGTGTATTAAATAAATTCAATGCACACAGACTGAAGTAGTTTAAGTCTTTGTTCTTTTAATTGTGATGATTTTGGCTCACATTTAACAAAAACCCACCAATTCACTATCTCAACAAATTAGAATACTTCATAAGACCAATAAAAAAACATTTTTAGTGAATTGTTGGCCTTCTGGAAAGTATGTTCATTTACTGTACATGTACTCAATACTTGGTAGGGGCTCCTTTTGCTTTAATTACTGCCTCAATTCGGCGTGGCATGGAGGTGATCAGTTTGTGGCACTGCTGAGGTGGTATGGAAGCCCAGGTTTCTTTGACAGTGGCCTTCAGCTCATCTGCATTTTTTGGTCTCTTGTTTCTCATTTTCCTCTTGACAATACCCCATAGATTCTCTAGTTCTCGAGTTTCACAATTTGAGTTGAATTACTGAAATAAATGAACTTTTCCACGACATTCTAATTTATTGAGATGCACCTGTACACTGGAGCGCACACACACACACACACACACACACACACAGGCACACACACACACACACACACACACACACACACACACACACACACACACACACAGCCACAGATTAGAACACACACAAAATCCTTCTCTCTGTATTCCACACACACACAGGCACAGATAAGGACACACTCGCAGGCACACACACACACACACACACACACACACACAGGCACAGATAAGGACACACTCGCAGGCACACACACACACACACACACACAGGCACACACACACACACACACACACACACACAGGCACACACACAAAAAAGTTCTCACTCAACCACAGGGATACACACACAAAGAAAGTTCTTCTCAGTCACTCACAGCGATACACAAATTCAGACACACACTCACACATGGGGGACCCCCTTCACTCACCACGCCCACAGTCACTCATGCAGTGTTTCCTTGTACGCCAGGGGATAATTCATATATAAACTCATGGGTTCTTCAGCAGAATGTTGGCCTTTTTTATCCACTTTATAGCTTTGACAACTAGAAGGGTGTGTAAGAAATCTACAAAACCATCTTTGGGATGAAAGCTCAGACAACTCTTGGTCTGGCTTACAACGAATACAATTAGGCAAATGGCCAAAATAACTACAAAACCAGTTTCTGGGCTGTTCTGTAGTTTTCAACACACACACAGCAACTGCAGTTTTTATTTCTGTTACATATGAATCCTCTGTCTCATATTTGCCCACACGACATCATAATTATACCCTTTTCACTCACTTCTTTTTTCCAATAAAAAGGTTTTGATTCATACATTCATACCAAGACACACGCTTATCTATATAACAGAGACTCCCTCGGTCGGGCTCCAAACAAGCCGCCCCCACCAAGTGGAACCAGCCAGGCAAGGACACCCACCTCACACCCCCAATCACACAACTGAGAAAACTCCAACTCCCATGCACCACACTTTATGGCAGTACCAGACACCACGAGACCGAGATCCTTAACACAAACGGACAACACACAAAACAGAGCACTCAGTGCCCAGCGAGTGACTCACTGAATGGTTAAATTGGTCCGTCCAATTTGCTAGATCAGTGTGGTGCTGGCAAGCCCAGATCAGTGACAGGAGATTCACAGAGCCCCACAGCCGGCGCTGAGAGTGATTTGAGATTAGGCAAACCAAACCCACCAGGAACTCACCCGGAAAGAGACAAACCTCTCCAGATCCCTTAAACCAGGGACAACACCTAAGAAATCAGATGATAGACTATTATCTACACAGAGTAAAGCTCCTTCAGCAGGATAAACAAATAACACATAAAGCGGACTCACAGGCAGGTTCCTAAATTTTGCGGCGTTTTTTATTCAATTCTTTGCGCCTCTTGCGCTGCTAATTTTTTATCTTTCACTTTAATTGTGCACCTCTTGCGCCCACGCCTCCTGCGTGTTTCCCGGGGTAACACCCGTCCACAAGGGTGTTCTTGCGCCTCTTGCGTGCACTCCTCTTGAGTGACCTGCCCTCTTAGCAGGATTTTACACTCCTCTTGAGTGACCTGCCCTCTTAGCAGGATTTTACACTCCTCTTGAGTGACCTGCCCTCTTAGCAGGATTTTACACATCTCTTGAGTGACCCGCCCTCTTAGCGGGATTTTACACTCCTCTTGAGTGACCCGCCCTCTTAGCAGGATTTAGCGCTTCTCTTCACTTTCCCCCTGTATTTTACTGATATCCTTCAAGGCCCACTTATCAGCAAAAATAGCTATTTATATACTTCACTGCAGTCCATCAAGGCCCTCTCAGCAATAAAATATATTCTACCCTATATACATTTTACTGTTATCCATCAAGGCCCACTTAACAGTAAAATATATTCTGCATGCAGTTTAAACCTTTTTGAGATCAAAAACCTCTGCTTAATTTGATTAGTTCAGTTTGAAGAAGCCTTATAAGAGTGTTTTTACCGTCGCAGGCTGACCTTCAGCGAACCACACAAACTAATTATCTAAAAGCAAAATTGCTTACCTATTTTAGTGGCCGCTGGTTTGTGCAGCTCACATTCGCATCAGCCCGCTGCGGCTCCCACTTCTTGGCTCCTTTCCAATCCTGTCTTCGTGACGCCAATTTTATGTCGTGGAAAATCATCTTCCGCGAGAATAAAAACTTCTGAGTCTCGAGGTTTTTGATAGCAAAAAGGTGTTAGACTTTATTACCATAGTAACAAGACGAGACGTCTGCAGATCGTCTGACAGGTACAATCAGTGCACCAGTTTTTATACAGTTCTAAAGCAATGATCTCATTTAGGCGGGGTTTCCCCATTTTTTCTTTAATCACACTTCTGACGACTCGCCTCACCGTTTGTTCTTTCTGCGGGTCTTATCTATAACTGTGGCGCGAGGTCAGAAGTTTCAAAAGTTTCATTTAATTGATTTACGGCATGAATTTCATGGATTTCAACAATACATCTTCAGTAATCATTAACAGTAGATTGGTAAAAAGTAAAAATAAAAGATACAGACTTAAAAAGTAAAAAGAATAAAAGATGCAGACTTAACCATGCAGCGTACAAACTCAGTGTCCCCCTGCACACACAGAGGATACATCAGAGCAGGCCACGCAAAAACAATCCATTGTAATTAGAGAGAGGACAGAGTGTACAGGCAGTGAGTTTCACACAGACTGAAGTCATACAACATCTCTTGACTGATCTACTTTTGATTTTAGGCCTTTAGGCCTTATGATTTGGGCCTTATGATCTTTTCATAATCATTACCTTATATTAATTAATCATTACCTGATTACTTATACATGATTATTTATACATCACATGAGTTGGTTACAACATAATTGATTTAGTCTTAATCTTACTTTGATTTCTTAGCTGAATAAATGAAAATACACTATAAGTGTTACGGCGGACACAGGGGAGCTGGGTGCAATCGCTGGGGAAAAGTAAGTTTATTTATAAATAACCACAAGTATAAGGACAGGGGAAAAAACGCAAAGAACCATAAGTATTTGGACAGGGGGGAAACGCAAAGAACCATACGCATTTGGACAGGGAAAAAGGGAACACAAAAGCAGGGTCAAAAAACAAACAATAATCCATCAGGTAGTAAATCCACAAAAAGAGGCATTAATCCACACAAGAACGAGGCATTAATCCACACAATATCAGGGCAAAAGTCCAAGGTCCAGGAACCACGAGGGAAGTGAAAAACCAACGAACATACATTCACATAGCTAAATCTAATACTCCACGTTGAAGCGGACAAAAGAATGGCTTTAAATACATGCATGAAAACAAGACACACCTGGAACTCATAATGAAACAATAAACGGTACACCAATGAACAGTCAGGGGCGGAGACATGACATGAACCAAAAACAAAGAACCAATAAACATACAGAGGCGGAGACATGACGTAAACCAAAACAAAGAGCACATGGTGAAGTAAACAAAACCAGAGTCTATGAATGGGATGTCCGACGGATTTTATGAATGGAATGTGGGAAATGCGGAAGTACGCTACTCGTTAGCTTTTGCGAGTAGCGCAGAGAGAGAGGAGGACACTAACAATAAGCTTAGGTTACTGTCTGTTTGGTCTTTCTGTCCAAACATGTCAGATAAATTGCTCCTAGGTGTGAGTGAATGTGTGTATAGTGCCCTGAGATGGACTGGTGTCCCAACCAGGGTGTATTCCTGCCTCATGCCTCAACCCTGACCAGGACAAGAGTTTACTGAAAGTGAGTGAGTCCACTACAGTGTGTTCCTCAACAAAATTAAAGCAAATACTGTCTTTCAAAATTCATATACACTGTATATATACAGTATCTCACAAAAGTGAGTACACCCCTCACATTTTTGTAAATATTTTATTATATCTTTTCATGGGACAACACTGAAGAAATGACACTTTGCTACAATGTAAAGTAGTGAGTGTACAGCTTGTATAACAGTGTAAATTTGCTGTCCCCTCAAAATAACTCAACACACAGCCATTGTGTTGAGTTAATGTGAGGGGTGTACTCACTTCTGTGAGATACTGTATCACGTAAAAAATAGACATTCTGGTAAATCAACTGTAAATCAGTTGTATGCTTTGACATCATTTAATTTTAAGATGATAAAACAGGTTACTTGTGCTACCGCTGCTAGCGGGAACATTCGCATGACACAGTTTGCAAATAACATTTTTCTGCTCTTTGTCAGATTTTGTAAACCCGAACCACGTCCATACCACCGATGTCACGCCTCTTTTCATAACAAGTTCCTCCTCCTGCTCAGGATTGGTTTGTGGGACTTCTTCACCAGCGTGCTTATCTTTCTCCATGTTTTTCTTCTCACAACTACTCTTATGTACAGCTTTCTATTGGTAAGTTTTTATTTTGTAACTCTTTTACCTTTCAGATACGATGTAAATTCCAAACTTCCAAAGTTCAGGAAGCTGTCCTCCGTAAAATGCGCTGTGCACAAGCAAACATTCGGGTTGTACTGCTCAGGAACAGCGTTATAAATAAACAGTAACCACTGATTTTGTCAGTTTTTGAAAGGCTAAACAAAGAGGTTTTGCTTTCGCACCGAAACACACAGCATCTCTGCAACATGGCGCCTGAATTCACTGAAGCCTCGCCGCCTTTCTTCGTGGCTGCCTTTGGGTGGGATTATGCTGATAGTGCACTTTGCGTGAATACAAGAATTTTTGGAAAGGTGTGAAAGGAATGATAGAGAAGATCCTTGATGTTAACATTCCACTGTCACCTTTAATTTTTTATTTCATTTATATCCTAAGGAGATCAAGTTGAAAAAGAAAGAGTATATATTTATAAATATATGTATTCCTCAAGCAAAATGGCTTATTTCTTTAAACTGGAAAAGTATTTGTGCACCAAATATAGGACGTTGGCTAAAAAAATGGTAACAAATATGTCAATGGAAAAGATAACATATTTTAAGGGATAAATATACCGTTTTTTATGGAGCTTGGGGACCATTCAGATTGTTCTTAAAATGTGGTGGAGTTGGAAAGGTGTTAATAGAAGACTAAGAAAAGATGGTATTGAATATCAATGTAAAATACTGAGAAGCTTTTTTTTGTTCTTATTTTTATGTTACATGGAAATGTACATATACATGTGTATAATTAAAATGTGGTTCTACAATTTCATGATTCAGCATTAACACTTTCATCGTGATTAAAGCACATTCAAAGTAATTCTTAGGCCTTTGACGAATTAACATTTCTTGTTAATTAATTCACATTTTTGATTGGACCTGGTGGATTACACAATAATCCTACTCATATCAGACTCTGATCAAGTTAAATATTCTATATATTTCCCCCCTTTGGGACTTACTAAGTCCCACCTACCTTAAGAAAGTAGTCTCACAATTCAGTACCATCAATGTACACTAACTACCATCCATCCCACTGACCACTCCATCTATTTACCAATGACCAGATCCTAAAACCACCCTCTTGTGGAGTACCAAACATCTCCCTCCAGACTTCACTAGGAAGGAGTAAAAGATCTCCCTAATCCCTGTACCCAGAAAAATCAAGCATTGTGTTATAAGCATGAGCATACATTTGGTTTAGCATTTGCCCATGATCGTCAAGGTTATGTAGAATACAATAGTGTTAGGTTTCCTCTTCTCCAGCCCTCGCTACGCTACAAAGAGTGGCGAGTGGCGTACTCCCGCATTCCACTGTGCACTTTCCGGCGCTATTAAAAAACTCTCCGATTCACAACATTCCATTTACAAAGACTCTCGTTTTGTTTACTTCTGCTATGTGCTCCTTTGTTTTTGTGTTGCGTCATGTCTCTGCCCCTGTTTCCTCATTGGTTTGCCTTTTAACAGATGATAATCGTGTCCAGGTGTCGCTCATTTAATCTTGTTCTGTTTGAATGAACTCTACTACTTAAATCCCTGTCTGTGTCCGCTTCGTTGCGGAGTATTATATTGGAATTTGTTAAGGGATGATCTAGTATTTATTTAGACGTAACTGAAAGTGTTTAAAATATAATTAAAGATAGCGACGAAGCAAAGAGCTTTCTCTGTTTTTTGTTTACCAGGCGTTCCCTGGTCCTTGCGCTTTGTCTTATGTTTTTGTTTACCCGTCGTTCCCGGGTTCTTGGATTCATGTCTCGATACTTCCTGGATTTTTGCCCTGAAGTCTTTGGATTACTGTTTCATGATTTCCTGGATTTTTGCCCTGTAAGTGTTTTCATCTGTGGCTAACGCTTTTTGGAAGATTGACGTGCTGTTTTTTGTATTTTTTGTATTGTTGTCCCATCACTTCTGAATGTGCCCTTTTGTTTGTGCCTAATAAACTGACCACTTTCCCCTGCGAGTGCATCCTGTTTCCCTTCTAACCCCAGTGTCGTAACAGAATCCAAAAATGGATGCCGCAGGGAAAGTGAGGGCACGCCACGCCACCTTTAAAATGCCTGTTTACAATTCAATTTTTTTTCCCCAATGGACCTTTGTTTATCCCCCTGACGACTACGACGGCTTTGCCACTTGGCCGCAATGTTTTTTTTTGCAGGCCCAAATATATTTCCTGAGTTTGGAGGACCCCAAGCCTGACGAGGAACAGTGGGTGGGGTTCCTCCTCTCTCGTTTGGTTGGCTCTGCTCGCCAATGGGCAGAGCTTCACCTTGCCAGTGGATCCACGAAGCTCAAGACAGTTTCGGGCTTTGTGGATCTACTGGTCCAGGTGTTCAGGAGCCCAGACTTCCAACCCAACCTCAGGACCTTTTTGGGGAAGGACTGTCTGGGTGACCGACCCTGCCAGTCATTCCTGGACTTTTATGAGAGGGAGCGGGCTAACATGGCGGCCTGCACCTCTCATCCCCTAACTCAGGAGTGTACCACCGAGGGATGCACCCGACCAGCCATCCTGCAGTGCCCCACCTGCAGGAACCAGGGAGTAAGGAGCAGCTACTTCTGCTCCCAAAGCTGTTTTAAGAGCAGCTGGCGGGTGCATCAGCGGCTCCACAGGCGGGCACCCTCAGAGCTCCAGCAGGAGGTCTCCTCAAGGGAGCTACAACTGGAGGTTATCATGGCGACCTCCAGCCCTGAGCTCCAGCAGGAGGCCCAGCAGGAGGTCTCCTCAAGGGAGCTAGAACTGGAGGTTAACATGGCGACCTCCAGCCCCGAGCTCCAGCCGGAGACCCAGCAGGAAGTCTCCTCAAGGGAGCTACAACTGGAGGTTAACATGGCGACCTCCAGCCCCGAGCTCCAGCCGGAGGCCCAGCAGGAGGTCTCCTCAAGGGAGCTGCACCTGGAGGTAAACATGGCAACCTCCAGCCCCGAGCTCCAGCAGGAGGCCCAGCAGGAGGTCTCCTCAAGGGAGCTACATCTGGAGGTGAACGTGTAGACCTCCAGCCCCGAGCTCCAGCCGGAGGCCCAGCAGAAGGTCTCCACAGCAGAGCTGCTCAGGGAGGTTAACAAGGTGACCTCCAGCCCCAAGCAGCAGCCAGAGAATCAAGAGGAAACCTCCTCTCCTGGCCTGCTCATATCAGAGGTCCACGAGAAAACCTCCGCCCAAGCCACATTCCTGCCAGAGGTTCTAGAAGAAACCTCCACTCCTGTCCAATCCATGTCAGAGGTCCACGGGTTGACCTCCTCCAAAGTCAAGTTCAAGTCAGAGGCCCACGGGATGGCCTCTTCTCAAGCCCAGTCCATATCTGAGGTCCACGGGATGACCTCCATTCCAAGTCCTAGCCCATGTTTTAGAGCAAAATTGAGTCCATGTTCAGGTTCCTGTCCAAGTCCATGTCCATGTCCAGGTTCCTGCCCTAGTCCTAGTCCATGTCCAAGTCCATGTCCAGGTTCCTGCCCTAATTCTAGTCCATGTCCAAGTCCATGTCCAGATTTCTGCCCTATTCGAAGGCCAGTTTCTGATCCAGTTCCCAGTCCTGCTCCCAATCCAGTTCCCAGTCCTTCTCCCAATCCAGTTCCCAGTCCTGCTCCCAATCCTGTTCTCAGTCAGGTTCCCAATCCTGTTCCGAGTCCTGCTCCCAATCTGGTTCTCAGTCCGGTTCCCAGTCCTGCTCCCGTTCCCAGTTCCAGTCTAGTTCCTCGTCCATTTCCTAGCCCAGTTCCTAGTTTGGTTCCATATCCAGTTCCTGATTTTGTTGTCAACTACATAGGTTTTGTGTTTGCTCTTCTTTTCAGTTCAGAAGCTGACTTAACTCCCAGCTCCGCTTCTAACCCAGCTCACTCCTCTGTCTCCAACCCTGTCTCCTCCTCTGTCTCCAGCCCTGTCTCCTCCTCTGTCCCTTCCTCTGTCTCCAGCCCAATCTCCAATGCTGTCTTTGCTCTCATTCTCAGTTCCCAGGCTGATCTAACTCCCAGCTCCGTTTCCAGCTCCGTTTCCAACCCAGCTCACTCCACTGTCTCCTCCACTGTCTCCTCCACTGTCTCCTCCACTGTCTCCTCCACTGTCTCCTATTTAATTTCCAGCTCTGTTTCCAACCAACTTTTTGAATCTGTTTATGGTTCTGGGTCCAACCAAATTCTCTGTCCAGTCTCCAAGTCTGTCTCCAAGTCAGTCTCGAAGTCTGTTTCTAAGTCAGTCTCGAAATCTGTTTCCAAGTCAATCTCGAAGTCTGTTTCTAAGTCAGTCTCGAAATCTGTTTCCAAGTCAATCTCGAAGTCTGCTTCCAAGTCTGTCTCGAAGTCTGTTTCCAAACCTTTCTCTGACTCTATTTCCAAGCCTTTCTCCGAGTCTGTTTCCAAGCCTATCTCTGATTCCAGCCCTGTTTCCACTCTAATTTCCAGTTCAGGTTCCAGTCCAGTTCTCTTTCCAGTTCCATATCCAGTTCTCTGTCCCATCCTCTGTCTAGTTCTCTGTCCTATTTTCTGTCCCATTCCCCAGTCTGTTTCCCAGTCTGTCTCTGAGCCTGTCCCTAATCCAGGTGCTGAATCTGAATCCAGTCCCGGTTCCAGTCCGGGTTCCAGACAAAGCGCCAGGTCACGCGCAGCTCGGAGGTCCAGGCCAAGCATCAGGTCACGCGCAGCTCCGCAGTCCAGGCCAAACACCAGGTCGTGCGCAGCTCCGAGATCCAGGCCAAGCATTGGTTCAAACACCACTCCAAGTTCTCGTCCGGGTTCTCGTCCAGGTTCTCGTCCAAGTTCTCATCGACAACGCGACACATTCTGCTCTGGCTGCGGGACATTGAACTTCGCCAGCCTCGGGTCCAGGGGGGCAGATGTTCCAATCCTGCCCAGGGGCCCAGGTCCACCAAAGTGGATGGAACTTGCGGTGCTTCGGGAGCCGCGTCTTAGGGGGGGGGGCTGTGTTAGGTTTCCTCTTCTCCAGCCCTCGCTACGCTACAAAGAGTGGTGAGTGGCGTACTCCCGCATTTCAATGCGCACTTTCCAGCACTATTAAAAAAACTCTCCGATTCACAACATTCCATTCACAAAGACTCTCGTTTTGTTTACTTATGCCATGTGCTCCTTTGTTTTTGTGTTGCGTCATGTCTCTGCCCCTGTTTCCTCATTGGTTTGCCTTTTAACAGATGATAATCGTGTCCAGGTGTCGCTTGTTTAATCTTGTTCTGTTTGAATGAAATCTACTACTTAAATCCCTGTCTGTGTCCGCTTCGTCGCGGAGTATTATATTGGAAATTGTTAAGGGATGATCTAGTATTTATTTAGACGTAACTGAAAGTGTTTAAAATATAATTGAAGATAGCGACAAAGCAAAGAGCTTTCTCTGTTTTTTGTTTACCAGGCGTTCCCTGGTCCTTGCGCTTTGTCTTATGTTTTTGTTTACCCGGCGTTCCCGGGTTCTTGGATTCATGTCTCGTTACTTCCTGGATTTTTGCCCTGAAGTCTTTGGATTACTGTTTCATGATTTCCTGGATTTTTGCCCTGTAAGTGTTCTCATCTGTGGCTAACGCTTTTTGGAAGATTGACGTGCTGTTTTTTATTTTTTGTATTGTTGTCCCATCACTTCTGAATGTGCCCTTTTGTTTGTGCCTAATAAACTGACCACTTTCCCCTGCGAGTGCATCCTGTTTCCCTTCTAACCCCAGTGTCGTAACAAATAGTGATCAAACAGTATCAGATTTGTACATTTGTTACAGTTCTATATTCATTAAAAACAAAATCATTCATTAAAACATAATAAATATTATAAAATCACAAAATCAATTTCTCAAATTTGATTACAATAATAATCAAGCATCAATTAAACATTATCAACTTACAATCAGTAGTAAAAGTATAGTCTCTTTCTTTTTTCTAGGCAGTGGGTGCTCCAGCAGTATAATGAGCAAAATCAAAATTTTAGGAACACAGTTGAAATAAAATTGTTTTCAATATGATTATTTTTTGCTGCTGAGTTTATTTTATGAATAAAATGATTATTTAAATAAATATTTTTATGCACTAACCATTTTATAAAAGCAATAAGCCCCATGAAGCCGTGGTTTACAGTGGTTTACTCCGTGTTGTACCTAACACCACACCTTAGCTGTTCTAAATTCACTGTAAACCACGGCTTCATTGGGCTTATTGCTTTATTTTAAAGCTGGTAATTTAATGTGCCACAACATAACGCACAATTAGGCAAGAGAAAACTGAACTTGTCAATTATGATAGAATTTAGGAAGCTGGTGTGTCATGACAAAGAAGTTTATCTTCTGATAAACCAAATATTTTTAATAATAATAATATTTTTAGTTAATTTTACAGGCTGTCGTAAATTAACTCACCCAAACGCATCCTATAGGACACTAATCAGATACATACACAACATAAATGTAATATTACAACTCACATCTGCACAAAATGAAACGAATGCAGAAGTGAACTTGCTATGAATGTGCTATTAAGAATGTGTAGCTCAGGTTTTGAAAACAGTCTTTCCCTAACAAAGCACTGAAACACGAAGAATAAATCCTAAAGCAATGGATTTCCAGTCTGATTAAGAATTATATGGCAAACATGATAAATGTTCACATTTATAAGAAAAAAAATTCCCATGTTAACAGGTTAGAGCGTTCACACCGCACACGGATACAGCACGGCAATCCGTTACAGGAGCAAAATATACTAATACAGTAGCGGTGCAGCAGTTGTCTATTTTTGCTGTGCTGCACACGCAGCATTAAATAAGGGGTAATCCACGGCTAGGTGTGCATTAAAATTAAAATAAAAATCCATAAAATCCCGCCACAAGAAACATATACTTACAAAAATATAACATATACTACTATAGTACTATTCAATAAATATATTCATTAATTAGTTAATAATAAATGTAAACTTCATAAATATCTCACCTAGAGTGGAGTGGAGTGTCTGTGAAAGTACTACAGTGGACACAAACAGCAACAAATCAACATGTGAATGACTTACAATTGATATGACTTGGTAAAATATTACTATATGTATTTGACATTTTACATTTAATTAATTTGCAAAGATAAAATATCACATTTGCCTCAATTATGAAGTTTTTGTTAAAGTTTTTCTCCAACTAATTTGTTATAATACAAAACCACACTTACACCTTACACAGCTGTGAAAATTCTAGATATATAATGTTAACTTGATTGACTGCTTCATTTCCTCTTTAAACAAGAGCGTTGGCTTAAAGTCGGCATGCAGCGGAAGTTGCGACCTACTCTTATTGTGACGTATTTACAAAAACTGCGGGGCGGGACTTGCTTTTATCCATCGGTTGTTGATTGGATCGTAGAAAGTGGCTGTGTTAACAAAGCACGTTTTATGACAGGGTGCCGGAGGAGAGGGCGTGAACCAGCCCTCGTGCCAGCGTACACGTCACCGAAGACGAGTCACTGCGAGGGGGTGGGTATAGGGGGTTAATGTTTTTATTTAAAGATTATGACCACATACGTTTTTATATTTATGTGCACGGATAAATCATTTATAATGTAACGAATTAGCCCAAATATGAGATGATATATATATATATATATATAATCAAAGTGTGTTATGATCAGTTATAAATATAAATCAACCATAAAAGGGAATGTACGTATATATACAGATAGTTAACTACAACGGATTATAATTAATTCCGAATATATATATGGTCTAGATCAGCTTGTAGAATTAGCTTTAGTCTAGTTTTAGAATTAAATTCGAAGAGGCTGATCGGTTTGTCCACCAAACTCAACAGTGTAATCTTCGTATTACTCTTAAAGGGAGAGATTATTCTTCTGGCCAAGAGGAATAATTCTCCAGTTCTGTTACTACAGAACAAAGCATGTAGAGAAAAGCAAAACGTTAAAGTGACCTTATTTATGAGCAGCAACAGAGACAATCAAGTGTGATAATAATAGATTTTAATAAATGAATGAAACTACGAATACATACAACTAGATCTACACAAATAATACATACATATATACAGGAAAAACGAAAGTAAAGAAAGAAAAGGGGTGAAAATAAAAGAATGGCAGAAAAACACAAACAGTTTAACCTCGAGAGCCAGCAACAAATTTAAAATCACCTAAAATAGGGGCACAAGCCTAAACGCATCTAGAGATCAATTGAGAACAATACTTGCACCAGTTTCAGTGTTGAGTTCAGGATGCGTGCGAGATCCGGCGCGTTCGTGAGCTGGAGTTCGCTGGTTTCTTCCGTGCCGTTGATGAGAAGTTTTGAACTGAGTTGCGTTTTGCCAGAGAGATAAAGAGGAGAGCAGTTGAGACGTGACTGTTGGAAACAGAGGAAGAGCCAGTAACGTGTGTTGTTGTCTTTTAAGGACAATGCCAGTCCAACCTCTCTGTAAGCAATAGACGAATCCCGAACGTGAATTTTGGGAGGGAGAGGGTTTCCTTTGTCTCCCTCCAGACCTGATTTGCATCTCTGGGGTGGAGTCGGATCAGTACCGTCAAAATCCTGAGAACGTTCCCTGTTAGCTGGGATGTCCGGGATTCTGCTTTAGTTTCATTATGATTTACTACTCTCAGCAAATGCGCAAAGGCTAAACGCTGTTGTGTATGGCACCAGACAGTTGCTTGACAATAGCAGCTAATGACAGGTGTCTTGAGTCAAAACAATGCATATGGCCATATAATGTAATATTTAAAATTTTCATGTTATCGCAATGTTCATGTTCCATGGCCATTCAAATGTGTAAATGATAGTAGAAGGTACACTCATGGCATCTAATACTGTATTTTATTCCATGGACATTCAAAAGAAAACATGGGAAGAGTGAAACCAATTTTATTTATATTTATGCGATGCTGATAGTGTCATCTTTTTGGAAAATCAGACTATGGTAACCCTAATATACGCCTTGTTTTTAAACCAGTAAAAGGGTTCAAACTGAAACACTAACATTCGCTCATGCTGAGCAGGAAAACAAGGTGTGTAAATGTCTATATGAGTTCCAAGTTACGTGAACATGATATGAGCAGAGCATAAGGACAGCCAACGTACTCTGCATGGCACTGTAGCAGCTAAACAATGATAGCTTAGTTGTGCCTCCCCTTGGCTAGCGACCAAACTAACCTAGTCTCGTGTTAGATAGCCAAAAGGTTATATATATATATATATATATATATATATATATATATATATATATATATATATATATATATATATATATATATATATATATTGAAGAAAGGCGCTATAAAAAAATAAACTTATTATTATTATTATCAGTCTGGTAGTCCTGCAAACAGTAACAACACCCAAGGTAAGTTTTATGATAAATCCAACTTTTTGTCCAATTTTCACATTTTTAAGCAATTAACCATCACATGTCTATTTAACAGTCTATTTAGAAGTATGTTTTTAAAAGTTTTTTGATGGAGAAGAATCTGGGCTCAGCCCCGGATGATTAACAGTCCAGCTAACGCCCCTGGCAAGTATTAGGGATTTCAGTGTTTTAACCACGTCTGATAAAGGCTGTCATTTGGATTCTACCTATTAAGAGGAGGAAAAAAGAAGCATCGACAGGATCTGTGTTAAACAGATGGCCGGAAAAAGGTGAGGGTGAAAAAGAGCGTGGGAAAAACACGTCATCGCAAGAGGTGTGTCCTTTAAGGTAGGATGTAAGCGATCAGCTGAGTGAACATATGTGCACGCCTGTTCATCTCTCTCTCTCTCTCTCTCTCTCTCTCTCATTTATTCAAATACTGTATGAACGATAATATTGTAGCGATCTGTAAATCCCCATGGTGTTCTCGTTGTTGTTAGAATTTAATTTCTAAAATGTTACAAGAATAAATGAATTAATTACATTTCTAAAATGTTCCGATATACAGTAAGCCAGAAACAGATCACAGTGATATAAGTCAGTCATCTAACAGCAACATCATGATATCGCTCCGGCGATATGCATATGATTTAATATGAAGCATCCGTAACGCATTATTATGGTTATTTAGAGCAAAAAAGGGAGATGATCATAATTAGCATGGACATAATTTGGCGTTGTACAGAAAGTTTTAAGTTCTTTGTATTAGTAATTATTATATGATATAAAATTAATCTTGAAAACGTTACGGATGTGACAAAGCCCTGAAGCGTTGTGACTTCCTAAATATAGCCCTAATAAATTCAAAAGGCATCGCTGTTATGACAAAAGGAGTGTATTTATTTCTCAGACATGTGTCCATCTTTCTGCAAAATGCTTACTGTTAATATAAAGTTTAAAAAAAAAAAAAAAAGAGAACCCTCTTTTGAAAATATGAAATATGGTTGAAAATGTCATTTTAATATTGGTGCACACCTCATATGTGGTGTATAAACATGGCAATTTCTTTTCAATTTCTATTACAGCACATTAATGCAGTAAAATACAGACCTAAATGGAGAACTTAAAAACGGTTTTGTTCTTTTATTAAGAGTTTTATTTTTTAAAAGTAAGGTTGACATTTGCATGGAATTGCTCAAATGCAGGTAGATGAGTTTATTGAGATCGGGGCAGACAAATCCAAAACGTAGGGAATAATCAGATCCAGAAAACAGGCAATGGTTGGGCAATCAAACAGAATATTAGAGGCAAGACAATAACAAAAAAACACTAGGCAAAACTGGGTCAAGAACAGAAACACGAGTGCAAAGATATACAGGCTTGGTCTCGTCACAAACACATGGAATGGAGTGTATACTTTGCAAAGAGTGAGTGAAATGAAAGTCACTTTTATACTGTGAATTAGATGCAGGTGTATGTGACTAAAATGAAGGTGAGAATGAACATCAATGTGACCTGACCTGGGCGATCAGGGTGACTGGCCAGAATCTTTTGTGATGTCTGGGTTGAGAATGTCTTGGGCTGGAACCCAGCACTGTTCTTCCAGGCCGTACCCCTCCCACTCAATAAGGTATTCCAGCCAGCCTCTTCTTCAGAAAGAATTTTAGATGTTTTTGACCAGGTAGGCCAACTGGGAGGGGAGGTGGTGAGTAGACCTAACAGTTTTCATTTCTGAAACAATTTAGTATGAGATATACACAAAAACAGAAGAAATCAGGATCAGGGCAAATACTTTTTCACAGCACTGTATATATGAACCACACACATATGTATACAGTCATGTGAAAAACTAAGTACACCCCATTGAATATTTATTTTATTTTTTTTAACATATAACAAGCAAACATTTTATGCTCTTTGAAACAGCACCTATTAATAAAGTTGATACACTCTATCAAATGACACATAAAATTGACATTTTGTAGAAATTTTCACAATTTAAATTAACATAAAAACAGGTCAGTCACATGGAAAAAGTAAGAACACCTCTACATTTATCACACCTTCAAATCCATAAAAAATCAGGTGTTGAAGATCGGGTGCCAGTGATTAGAACCTGCTTAGGGAGTACAGGTGGAACCTGTCTTATTTATACCCCTCTCATATCTAGTGTCTGGTGTTCACTTTGATATTGAGGTGTGTGGTGTCATCATGCCAAGATCAATAGTTCTGTAAGGCCTTCAGAAAAAAAGTGTGGGTCTGGCAAGGGCTTTAAAAAGATCTCCAAATTATTTGAAATACATCATTCCACTGTAAGGAAAATAATCTACAAATGGCGCAGATTTCAAACGACCGCCAATATGTCCAGGACTGGCCGTCCCAGCAAATTCAGCCCAAGAGCAGACCATGTGATGCAAAAAGAAAGCTCCAAGGACCCCACAATTTAATCACAGGATCTGCTAGTAAGTCTTGCACCTATTGGTGTCAAAGTGCATCCTTCTACAATCAGAAAGAGATTGCACAAATTTGACCTGCATGGGAGGCGTGCCAGGAAAAAGCCTTTGCAAGACTACGGTTTGCCAATGAGCATATAGGCAAAGACCAGGCCTTTTGCAATAATGTGCTCTGGACAAACGAATCAAACATGTTTGGCCACAGTAACAGCAGACATGTTTGGCACGGACCAAAGACAGCTTTTCAGGAGAAGCACCTCATACCAACTGTGAAGCACGGTAGTGGAAATGTTATGGTTTGGGGTTGCTTCGCTGCCTCAGGGACTGGACAGCTTGCATTCATTCATACAACTATGAATTCTGCATCATATCAAAGAGTGCTTGGAGATAATGTGAGGCCATCTGTCCAAAAGTTGAAGTTTAACTGTAAGTGGACCTTTCAACCATCCTAAGCACACTACAATATCTGTATATATATATATATATATATATATATATATATATATATATATATATATATATATATATATATATATATATATATATATATATATAGATAGATAGATAGATAGATATATAGAGACAGAGAGCGAAAACCCCATTTCCACAAAAGTTTGCTTTACTAAGTACTAAAGTTGCTTGCCATGAAGGTGTTGAATAATTTTGAGACTGGAGAAGTCATTATAAGTTGCATTTTCAGTTGAATTTGGAGAAACCACTTGAAGCATTCGTTGTGTTGAACTATTTCAATGGCTTTTGTTTGATTTGTTCATTGCAAACAGCTGAAAATCTGTAAATTTTCACAATAAACCTGATTTGCAAAGTACTATATACAGTTTTATTGAGCATCTTGCAGCATCTGGACACTTTGACTTTCGCACTCGCTTCTTATTTTTGCAGCGAAACCCAGCAGCCTTCATTGTGTTTTTTGTCTGAAAAGTGTCTCTTACATAATATGCTGCTTTCTTTAATGACATACAAACATTTTTCTGTAACATTTAATTTTGTGCTAGAAAACTAATGTTTGGGAATCTAAAATGTTTTTTGTACTGACTTGATAATGTAGACGTCATGAAATAAAAAATCTATAACAAAGTTTGTACTAAAAAATAGGGTGCCTAAAAATTTTGCACAGTACTGTATGTGTATGTGTGTACATATATATATATATATATATATAGTAGAACCATAATTTGGATTATTTTTTGTAATGAATTGCAGTGTGTTTATCTGTTTTGTAAGTAAGGGAATCGCCTTGAAATTTGCATTTCTAAAACAAATCTTGGCACAAGTCTCTTGATGGACCATGTACATGGGTAATGAGAAATTTTGCATAGCTACTGTATGTAGGCTACAGTAGTAATTGTATACCTAAAAGTGCATGTACATGGGGGCCCAGTATCTAATAAACTGGCGCCTGAGCACTACATGACACACTTCTCTACTAATCATAATCACGCTGAACGTGGATGAGTAATCTGTTGTATGGGGGTTTCTTTCTCGCTTCAAAAGCAAACACGAATATGTGTGAAATTCAGGAACATTTAGGTTATATTACTCAAAGCTAATTACAACGAATAAAAACCTAAGCTGTAACAAATACCATATTCTAAAACGGAAAAACGACCGGGGGAAGCTGTTTTCAAAAACATTTCGAAGCGTAATTTCCGTTTCCGCCTTGTCTCCGGTAACATTAGCCATCTTGTTTTTTTGCGCTTAACTGACCTAGAGTTAGCGAAAACGGACAAATACCGTTTCATACTTATACAAATATAGTTTAATAATAAATAATACTTGTTTTTAATCAGATCTGAGGCAAAGCTGGTTTTAATGACACTATAGTTAATACTAAAAGTGGTTGTGTAAAGCAGCTAGCTAAGCAGATAGCCCCTATTTTTTTTTTCCGCATCCAGGCGCTATGGCGGGGAATCTGCAGCAGCAGGCCGTGAGCAAGCCTTCTTCAGGGAAACACGGCAACGTTTTACCTCTGTGGGGCAATGAGAAGACGATGAACTTAAACCCTATGATTCTCACAAATGTGTTATCGTCCCCATATTTCAAGGTTCAGTTGTATGAGCTGAAGACCTATCATGAGGTCGTGGACGAGATCTACTTCAAGGTAACGCTACTTAGCTAGCGGGCCCACGAGACTGCAACTTCCATAGTTAGCTTGCCGGGGCTGAAAGTGTGGGACTCGGCAGGGTTTCCTTCTGTTCGTGGCTCAGTTACGCAGAAGCACACCACAAACGAACGGTTACCGGGTAAGGAGCACGCTCAGTTCAGCGAGCTCTTTATCTGGATCGGATAACGTTATGTTTGTAAACAATTGTGACAAGAATAAGCTGCAGCTTACACGTTGATGGTAGTTAACATGTATTAGGAGGTTTTTTTTTTTTTTTTTTTTGCGAATACCTTTAGATATCGTTTGTTCGTTTTTTAAATGGAAACACGAGGCGTTTTTAAAGAATAAATAGATGAAATGTTCCCATAAAGTCGGAGCAGTAGTTAATAAGCACATGCTTTAACCCATCAGTGTGCAGTGGTTAGTGCCCGAGGTTTACAACTACAAAGAAGTCTGAATGTTTTTTGTGCTGCTTTTCGGTCATTGGCAGATCTGTTTAAATTTGTAAAGTAGTTGATCGATACAAAACCTTTTGACTCATTTTAGCCTTTTTTTCACGATTACCCAGAAATGTACATGTTCATCTCACCATAGTTTTGATCGCCAAACAGATGAGCCAGTCATTACCAAAGTAACCATGGTGGTCTTGGGTAGCCCTCTGCACTAATAACTAGTCCCGGGACTTGGGGAACGAGCTCAGTGTTCAGATGATAATGTGTGTTTAAGATGAAGACTATTTCAGTGGAGTGTAGGAGGTGTGAATTGGTACAGGGACCCTGCGGGACCAAACAAAAAGCCAGTCGCAGGATTTCGCGGAGGTGTTTTTGTGATTGTTGCGCGCCAGAAATGCCCGATTTTTGCTGCGGCCTTTTTTTTCGACATTTGAGATGAAACTCGCGGAGTTTTTGTGCTTTCTACCGGACAAAGAACTGCAGCGTTCATTAACTGAAACAATTATAGCGTTCATTAATACATTTTCAGTCTGTGCTTTATCCATGTCCCGCTCAGCTGTGGCTTAAATTACCTGTGTGCTTAATTTTTTTTGGAAATAGACCCAGCAAAGGTCCTTAGAAATGGGAACAAAAATAACTGCTGGAGCGCGTGACTGTTCAAAGTTTCTGTGAGAGTGGGTTGGAAAAAAAAAAAAAAAAAAAGTTGGTTATTTTGTATTTTAATCAGTATTATAATACTTTTTGGAGTCTGTGTAACAGATTTGTGCTGTGTATTTTTTCCTCAGGTTACCCATGTGGAGCCGTGGGAGAAAGGCAGCAGGAAGACTGCAGGGCAGACTGGAATGTGCGGAGGGGTAAGTAGAAGTATGTGCTTCTGGATCTCTTTTTACCATTGGTTATAAAAGATAAATCTTGTACCATATCCAAAATCAAGTATAAAAGCACAGAAAAGGGTTAATCTTCAATCTTTCCATATGAACAGGTTCCCTGTAGGGCTGCAACTAACGATTATTTCCGTAATCCGCCGTAAATTCTATAAACTGTTTCGAATAATCAGATGAAAAAACATTTTTCCTTTATTTACATTAAAATACACAAACTGAGTGTTACAAATATAAACTTCAGACTAAAACCTTATATTAACACAACTGTGTCCAATTACACACACACACGTGTGTGTGTATATATATATATATATATATATATATATATATATATGCTTTTAAAAATAGACGTGTTAATAGTTTATATTCATCAATTAACAAAATGCAAAGTGAGTGAACAGAAGGAAAATCTACATCAGATTAATATTTGGTGTGACCTCCCTTTGCCTTCAAAACAGCATCAATTCTTCTAGGTACACCTGCACACAGTCAGCTGTAGGCATACAGTCAAGTGTATGATTAAACAGTTATACCAAACAGGTGCTAATGATCATCAATTCAATATGTAGGTTGAAACACAATCATTAACTGAAACAGAAACAGATGTGCAGGAGGAATAAAACTGGTGAGGAACAGCCAAACTCAGCTAACAAGGTGAGGTCGCTGAAGACAGTTTAATCTCAAAAGCAGGGTTTTTCCTGCATTGAAATTTTTTGGCGGCCGCCAAAACGATTTTTTGTCCCTCCAAAGCCTTATTTGATCAGTGATTGTGATCTATGAGTGATGTAGATGGCTGCTGCACTTGTGATAGGGCGCATGTTAACTGAGGGAGAGATCGAGCAGAGAGCCCCTCCCCCACACACTCTCTCTGTCTTCAAACTAAGCACTGTCTTTGCTCTCTCTCCCTCGCACATATTAATCAAAATCAACTGACACGATGGTAAAAGGTCTTGTTTGTTTGTGTGTGTGTGTGTGTGTGTGTGTGTGTGTGTGTGTATATATATATATAATTTTTTTTTTTTTTTTGTGTGTGTGTTTTGTACTGTATTCATGTAACACTTGAAATGTTTGTAAGTCTGATTTTTGCCATGAAATAGTCATAGATGCTGACATGGCATTAAAAGCGATACATACCTACTTCCTGAATTACTGCTGGGTGTGAATTGTGCAACAAAAAAGTCACATATTCTTCTGCAGCAAGTGTTCCACACATGCAGCGGACAGAAACCACACTTTCAATAAATAAAAAAAAAAAATTGTCAAAAGTGCTGGTACTTCGGTACCAAGTCGGTACTAAAAAAAAAAAAAATAGTTGATGGTACCAGATTTTCACTAGTACCAAGTACCGGGTCAACCCGGTACTGATGTGCTGTCTGACAGGTAGTCAGTCGGGAACTTTTCATAGGTGCACCATGCAGTTATGGTAGCGGTTGCATTATGGATGTTGTAGTATAGTTTAATTCAAGTGCAGGACTGAAAAAAAAAACATCCTCATTTTTCCTTACTTAATGGTTAGCATACGCGCGTGTAACGCTAATACGGTCACATGTCCTTATTAAACATTTAATTTTTAAAAAAATATCCACAACCTGCCGGCGAACCGCTGCGTTGTTAAGTGTAAAACTATGCTATACAGTGTCTCACAAAAGTGAGTACACCCCTCACATTTTTGTAAATATTTTATTATATCTTTTCGTGGGACAACACTGAAGAAATGACACTTTGCTACAATGTAAAGTAGTGAGTGTACAGCTTGTATAACAGTGTAAATTTGCTGTTCCCTCAAAATAACTCAACACACAGCCATTAATGTCTAAACCGCTGGCAGCAAAAGTGAGTACACCCCTAAGTGAAAATGTCCAAATTGGGCCCAATTAGCCATTTTCCCTCCCCGGTGTCATGTGACTCGTTAGTGTTACAAGGTCTCAGGTGTGAATGGGGAGCAGCTGTGGTAAGTTTGGTGTTATCGCTCTCACACTCTCTCATACTGGTCACTGGAAGTTCAACATGGCACCTCATGGCAAAGAACTCTCTGAGGATCTGAAAAAAAGAATTGTTGCTCTACATAAAGATGGCCTAGGCTATAAGAAGATTGCCAACACCCTGAAACTGAGCTGCAGCACGGTGGCCAAGACCATAGAGCGGTTTAACAGGACAGGTTCCACTCAGAACAGGCCTCGCCATGGTCCACCAAAGAAGTTGAGTGCACGTGCTCAGCATCATATCCAGAGGTTGGCTTTGCAGAATAGACGTATGAGTGCTGCCAGCATTGCTGCAGAGGTTGAAGGGGTGGGGGGTCAGCCTGTCAGTGCTCAGACCATACGCCACACACTGCATCAAACTGGTCTGCATGGCTGTCGTCCCAGAAGGAAGCCTCTTCTAATGATGATGCACAAGAAAGCCCGCAAACAGTTTGCTGAAGACAAGCAGACTAAGGACATGGATTACTGGAACCATGTCCTGTGGTCTGATGAGACCAAGATAAACTTATTTGGTTCAGATGGTGTCAAGCGTGTGTGGCGGCAACCAGGTGAGGAGTACAAAGACAAGTGTGTCTTGCCTACAGTCAAGCATGGTGGTGGGAGTGTCATGGTCTGGGGCTGCATGAGTGCTGCCGGCAATGGGGAGCTACAGTTCATTGAGGGAACCATGAATGCCAACATGTACTGTGACATACTGAAGCAGAGCATGATCCCCTCCCTTCGGAAACTGGGCTGCAGGGCAGTATTCCAACATAACAACCCCAAACACACCTCCAAGACGACCACTACCTTGCTAAAGAAGCTGAGGGTAAAGGTGATGGACTGGCCAAGCATGTCTCCAGACCTAAACCCTATTGAGCATCTGTGGGGCATCCTCAAACGGAAGGTGGAGGAGCGCAAGATCTCTAACATCCACCAGCTCTGTGATGTCATCATGGAGGAGTGGAAGAGGACTCCAGTGGCAACCTGTGAAGCTCTGGTGAACTCCATGCCCAACAGGGTTAAGGCAGTGCTGGAAAATAATGGTGGCCACACAAAATATTGACACTTTGGGCCCAATTTGGACATTTTCACTTAGGGGTGTACTCACTTTTGTTGCCAGCGGTTTAGACATTAATGGCTGTGTGTTGAGTTATTTTGAGGGAACAGCAAATTTACACTGTTATACAAGCTGTACACTCACTACTTTACATTGTAGCAAAGTGTCATTTCTTCAGTGTCATCCCATGAAAAGATATAATAAAATATTTACAAAAATGTGAGGGGTGTACTCACTTTTGTGAGATACTGTATACACAGCTGCTGTGTTTATGTAGTCACTCATACGATATATCTTTGGAAAGCTAAGATTCTTGTGCTTCGATTGATATAAACCAACACTTACAAAACTGAGGCAACTCACCTATGAAGCCTCATAATAGTCCACTGATCCATAACATCCCCACAAAAACAGTCTTCACTGGCAAAGGTCCAAACGATCCAATTAAGTAAAAATATTGAGTCCAAAACACATTATTACATCAATAAATACCCACAGACTATTGCTGAGTCATTTCAAATTATAGGCAGATGAGCCTAATCTTTCAGGTTTTCTCTGTTATAACTCCGGTTCACTTTCAGCTCTTCAGTTTAAAAGTCTGTGTGTAAAGATACCTAACGAGTGGCAAGTGTTTCGTTTCAGAGATTTATTTACATAGTTTGTATTTTTTGCTTGTAATTTATTTAGTTATTATTTACTTGAAGGGAAAAAAACCTAAGACCAAAACTTAAAGCATTTTTCAGAAATACTTGAAATATACAAATACATTTGTTTAATTTAATATTTAACTTTATAATTAAGAAGTGTGTTCAATTATGGCATTTTTTTTGTTTTGCGATATATTAAAATATATTTTATATTGATATTTAACTTTATTAATAAAATAGTGTGTTGTTCAATTAGTATGTTTTTGTGTTTTGCTTTGGTACGGAAATTGGTACCGAGTACCGTGGAAATTTACTGGTATTGGTACCGAATACTGAAATTTTGGTACTGTGAGGACCCTACTATCCAGTGATGAAGTGTTTTCTGTGTTGACACATCTTTTGCAATGTCCTAACAGCCGGGATTAGCACACAACGCGTCCACGTCCGCTGATGTCCGATTCGCGGCCTAATGACTCATTTGAACCGATTAATTTTAATGAACGGATAAAACGGCTGATCCGTCCAACACTGAACTCACCAGACGTCACTGTCTGAATCGGTGTATAACAGATCATTTACTCAGAAAAAATCTGAAATGAGAACATAAGTGTGCTTACCCCATTTAGCAAGAGTGGTTAGTAAGATTTAGCTTTAATAATCCAGTGTTTTCAGGTTATTTATATGACCATGTGGAGTAAATTACCTATAAAATCATTTAGTTCAGACTGGAGTGAGGTGAAACCACAAAGCACAAAGCAAGTTGTTGTTAGCCAGCTGCTAATTTTATTCAATTGTATATGGTAGAAAATTAGACTATTACTTAAACTTTTTAATGCTACCTTTTTTTAATGCTACTTTAATATTGATATTATATGCCAAAATAATTCAGGTCTAGCAAAGAAGGATCTTATCTTACATGTAAAATAGTTGTAAGCACATTGTTGTATCTTTTCTGAGAGTGATTGTTTTTTTTGGGGTTTTTTTCATGAATAAATAGGACAAGCAAAAATCGCAAACTGTTTCTTTGCATTTATTTTAAATGTGTCAGTATTGGGCTCACAGATCATGTTGGTAGGGTACTTTTTACTGTGTGTGTGGATGACCATGTCTGTCAGCCACCACCGAAGACCATTTTTGACCCAGGAAAAACCCTGCGAAAGTCATACACCATGGCAAGACTGAGCACAGCAACAAGACAGAAGGTAGTTCTACTGCATCAGTAATGTCTCTCCCAGGCAGAAATTTCAAGGCAGACAGAGGTTTCCAGATGTGCTGACCAAGCTCTTTTGAAGAAGCACAAAGAAACGGGCAATGTTGAGGACAGCAGACGCAGTGGTCGGCCAAGGAAACTTACCGCAGCAGATGAAAGACACATCAGGCTTACTTCCGTTCGCAATCTGAAGATGTCCAGCAGTGCCATCAGCTCAGACCTGGCAGAAACCAGTGGGACCCTGGTATACCCATCTACTGTCCGGAGAACCTGGTCAGAAGTGGCCTTCATGGAAGACTTGCGGACAAAAAGCCAAACCTCCGACATATCTCTTTTTGAAGATAATTGTTTCCATTTACCAAACATTCACGTCAACCATTTATGAAGATCCTCTGCATGAATGTGTCTGAATCCTGTCCACCCTTTCTCCACCTTCACTCCAACTTGCCTGTCATCAGTCAGTGATTTAATTTTACATTCTAACTCATCATCCTGTCAGTTGGACCCTGCCCCAACCTTCCTTAAACACTTGAGTCGGTCATTTCGGCACCTATTTCACATATGATAACCACAACTCTTGCATTTGCCATTGTTCCAACTGATCTTAAAATTATTGCTGTTACACCAGACCTTAAAGGTCCCAATTTAGATCCATCTTCCCTCTGCAACTATCGTCCTATTTCTAACCTGCCTTTCATATCTAAACATCTGGAAAAAGTTGTAGCGTCCAAGTTACAATCACATCTTGCAGCTAATCTCTATGACCCTTTCCAATCTGGTTGTTGCCTATTCCTCTTTTGATGGTTATTAATGATCTCCTCCTCTCTGCTGACACTGGAGTTTTCTGTATTCTGATTTTGCTTTGACCTGAGCTCTGCTTTTGACACTGTATTTCTACAAAACACTCCTCCTTTCCTGACTTCCAGATATTTATATTACTGGCACTGCTTTATCCTTGTTTTCTTCCTACCTCACTAGCAGACAATATTTAATCTCGGTTAAGAAAAACAAATCTACTGCTTCTCTCACTCAGGGTATCCCCCAGGCTTCTGTACTAGGTCCACTAGTTATGTAGTTAACACTAGTTAACTACTGTTCATAACTTATGTTCTCCCACTAGCTGCTATGCTGATGACGCCCAGATTTATACGTCCGCACATTTTGATAACACATGCCATCAGCTCATTAACTGCCTGTATCATTGATGTAAAAATTTGGATGAACAGTAACTCAGATGATGATTACTGGGCCACAAACACTTAAATATTGATATTTGTGTCAATATTGAGGGAAATCTGACCAAACCCTTTAAAACCATTAAGAATCCGGGAATCATTTTCAGTCCATCTCTTACTTTTGAAGCCCACATTAGAACAATCACTAAAAGTGCTTTCTTTCATCTACGTCACATTGCATGACTTCGCCCCATTCTCAGTTTGAAGGATACAGAATCACTAGTTCATGCTTTCATATCACATCTCGATTACTGTAACTCACTTCACTGGCCTACCAGCTAAAACTATTGCTCAATTAAAATACATCCAAAGCTCTGCAGTTAGAGTTCTCACTAACACCAAGCTTTCTGCACATATTACTCCCATCATGTTTAGTCTTCACTGGCTGCCTGTCTCATGCTGTATTCAGTTTAAAATTCTCTTGGCATACAAAGCTCTCAATGATCTGACACCTTGTTATATGTGATCTGCTGCATCCATACACAGCAGTATGCGCTCTTCGTTCTTCTGATTCCAAATTGTTCTGTCCCTAGATTTCGTCTATCCACTTTTGGTGGGAGATCCTTCAGTGTAATTTACATTTACAGCATTTGGGAGACGTCCTTATCCAGAGCGACTTACATTTATACGCCTTGCTCAAGGGCCCAACAGTGGCAGCTTGGGGGTGCTGGGATTTGAACTCACAACCTTCCAATCAGTAGCCCAACGTCTTAACCACTGAGCTACCACTGCCCCGAAACTGTGCAAATCTCTACCTCAGAGCCTCTGTGATATCTCCTCTATTTCTATCTTTAAAACTCAGCTTAAAGCTATCTATTACTGAGTGACATTTCCTGTTTTGTAATTGAGATGATAGCTTCTGCTGCAGTGTATATTAATGTACTTTGTCCTGTTAAATGTATATGAAGTGTAAAGTGTCCTTGAGCTTGTGGAAAGGCGCTATATAAATAAAACGTTATTATTGAGTCGACATTCAGAGCTATTAATTCTTTAAACAGTCAATTTAACATATTTACTACATGTAAATATGGGGAAATGAAATTCTATGGTCTTTCATCTTTTGATCTGAAACCCAAATGTATAATGAAAATAATAGAACTGGCCTTGCTGTTCCAATACTTTCAGAGGGCACTGTATTACTGGCTCGTACATTGTCTTCGCTAATTTACACACCTCTACAATGTTAATCTTAATAACCTCAGACTGACGAAGGCGTATATCAGACGTAGCTCCTACCTGAGTGAATATCTTTGAAAACCTATGCTTAAAATGCATAATACCCTGATATTACCTGCTATGCATCCGGCTTTTTATCAGCGCTCGGTTCAAAAGCCTGCATCCCTGATGGTATGGGGGTGCATTAGTGCCTATGGAATGGGCAGCTTGCACATCTGGAAAGGCACCATCAATACTGAAAGGTATATACAGGTTTTAAAGCAACATATGCTTCCATCCAGATGATGTCTTTTTCAGGGAAGGCCTTGCATATTTCAGCAAGACAATGCTAAACCACATACTGCATTTATTACAACAGCATGGCTTCGTGGTAGAAGAGTCTGGGTGCTGAACTGGCCTGCCTGCAGTCCAGACCTTTCACCAATTGAAAACATTTGGTGCATCATGAAACAAAAATATGACAAAGAAGACCCAGCACTGTTGAGCAGCTAGAATCCTGTATCAGACACGAATGGAACAACATCTCTCTTTCAAAACTCCAGCAACTGGTCTCCTCAGTTAGCAAGGTCTCTCCCAGGCAGAAATTTCAAAGCAGACAGGGGTTTCCAGATGTGCTGTCCAAGCTCTTTTGAAGAAGCACAAAGAAACGGGCAACGTTGAGGACCGTAGACACAGCGGTCTGCCAAGGAAACTTACTGCAGCAGATGAAAGACACATCAGGATTATTTCCCTCTGCAATCTGAAGATGTACAGAATCTCTCCAGATCCTTCAAATTTCGAGGTCCACACTGGTGGACTCTTGCCTGGACACCTGCATGTCTAGTTAAGAACACGTTTTGTGTTGCTTTCAACACAGGGTGTTAGTACATTTAATACATGCTGTTTGTTAGTACATTTCCACACAAAGAGGTGTTAAATAACACAAAATAAGATGTTTATACTTTTTCCCTAAAATTATCCGAAAATGCAGTTTGTATGCTAAATTTCTACTAAAGTGCTCACAAAATAGACAAACAATTGCATGAAATTCAGGTGATCTCTATTAAAATCATCAAAACATTTGACAGATGTAAGAATTGGAGTTGATGCATTATCTTACAAATCTCTCTGCCAACTGGGAAGACAAGAGTCCCAATTCCTTCCATTTGAAAAGCGGTAAAAGAGCAAAAAGAGTGTTGCTTAGTTGTTGGCTACAAAATATGGACAAATGTCTTTGGGCTTCAACTGAGAAACTGCGTTACAGAATCCCAAATTGTGTAATTTTGGAAACGTGACCTCCACTCTCCTAATGAACAACATGACGCTCTAGACTCACCAGTAAAATCTAGCTAACTTGCAAATATGTATTTTGCAGCCTTACTGCCAATTTTTTTTGCAAAGCCTAATTAAGTCAACCATCATTAGAGATAGTAGAAGTACAACGTAAACCCCAACCTCTCTTTTTGTCACGTTAACCTTGTGAAGAACAAGAGCCTCGACATTACTGAGCTAGCTAATTTCCATTAACCACTGACTGTCTGCACCTGTTAACCAGCATTAACATTCACTGAATACATGAAGAAACATGGGCCTAACTCATCCTCCTAATGCTAATTACTACAGCTTGCCTTGTCCAAAACACTCGCTAAATGTAGTTAACCCACTCTCTGTATTACATCGTGGTGAATAGCTGTAATGCTAGGTTATTGTTCACTCAAAAAGGTAATGGGAATATCTAACATTACCACGAGCTGTATGCTAAAGTAATGTTATCAGCTCAGGTGAGTGTCTAGGTTAGCATCACAAGCTAACCCTAACTCGGTGACCCAGAGAATTATAGAATAACCTCAGTCCATATTTCACAGCCAACATAAACACATGACACTAGTAGCATAACTCCAACACCAAGGAAGCAGTACATGATATTCACTTTGAAGCCATCACGATGGGTAAAGTTATCACTTGCTGAGTTACTGTTTTCCAGTGAATATATTTTCGAGAGCTCCCTGCCTAAATATCACAAACTCGGCCAGGCATTTTCAGCATCATTAATGCTAAATAGTGATGAACGCTAACTTACCTGTGGTCATTTGGTTTCCTTGCCTCAGGACTCTGACTCAGCTGTCACAATCAAAAGGTCAAAGCAACATTCATTCAATTTGAGGCGCGTTCAGAGTTGGATGATGACATCAGCAGCACAGTCATGATTGGACACTAATTTAACACCTTGTGTTGGTCACTTGTGAAATTCTTTTCTTTTTTTTAACACATTTATTGGATAATTTAACACTGGCTGAAATAGTAATAACACAAAGTGTGTAGGATATTAACACATCTTTTCTGAGCGTGCAGGACCTTGATTTTGAGGTCAGTAAACCATTCTTCTGTTGATTTTGATGTATGTTTTGGATCATTGTCCTGCTGGAAGATCCAACTACGGCCCATTTGAAGCTTTCTGGCAGAGGCAGTCAGATTTTCATTTAATATCTGTTGATATTTGATAGAGTCCATGATGCCATGTATCCTAACAAAATGTCCAGGTCCTCTGGCAGAAAAACAGCCTCAAAACATTAAAGAGCCTCCACCATATTTAACCGTGTGCATGAGGTACTTTTCCATATGGCTACCTCTCTGTGTGCACCAAAACCACCTCTGGTGTTTATTGGCAAAAAGCTCTATTTTGGTTTCATCACCATAGAACCCGATCCCATTTGAAGTTCCAGTAGTGTCTGGCAAACTGAAGACGCTCGAGTTTGTTTTTGGATGAGAGTAGAGGCTTTTTTCTTGAAACCCTTCCAAACAGCTTGTGGTGATGTAGGTGACTTGGGATTGTAGTTTTGGAGACTTTCTGACCCCAAGACGCAACTAACTTCTGTAATTCTCCAGCTGTGATCCTTGGAGATTTTTTGTCCACTCGAACCATCCTCTTCACAGTGTGTTGAGACGATATAGACACACGTCCAATTCCAGGTTGAGTCATAACATTTCCTGTTGACTGGAACTTCATTATTGCCCTGATGGTGGAAATGGGCATTTTCAATGCTTGTGCTGTTCTCTTAAAGCCACTTCCCATTCTGTGAAGCTCAACAACCTCACAGCTATATTCCTTGGTCTTACCCATTGTTATGAATGACTAAGGGAATTTGGCCTATGTGTTGCCTCATATTTATACCCCTGTGAAACAGGAAGTCATGGTTGAACAATTTCCTGTTCCTAGTTACCCAGGTGTACTAAAATGTCAAATATCAATGGGAATATACTTCAGATATATTTCTCATATGAATTCATAGGGGTGCCAATAATTTAACCTATATTTAACTTTTTTGATAAACCTGTTTTGCACTTATTTGATATCCCTGCGAATAAAGACTATTTTTCACAGCCTTCTTTGCTCATATTTAACAAGGGTGCCAATATTAGTGGGGGGCTCTGTATATACACACACGCTCCTTTTTGAGTATTTTGTTGGCAGTCTCAAGGCTAATGCCTAAATTTGACATTAAAATATGTGCTTGTACATATGTAATGTACTTAATATGTACTATTATTTTATATTCAACTCATGGAGTCTTTTTTTTTTTTTTTTTTTAAATTCTATTACAACTTTAAGCAAGTCTACAGAGAGCTCCTTAGCAGCTAGCCAGCTAGTGTAAATAACATTAGCTATGCTAATGAACGAATGACACCTCTTCATCTCACCTCAACATGTCTTTTACAATCATTTAACTCACCATGGGCAACGATTTTTGACCCCTATTAAGTAGGTGTACACTTTAGTGTAGTCTGGGGTGTAGTGTGTTTTGTATATTATTTTTTTGGACACTACACTGTTACTGAACTACAGTGGTACACCGAACTGATGGATGAACTAGAGAGAGGTCAACTGTAAAGCCTGCCCACAGAGAAAACTGATGGTTCTAGTTAGCAGAAAGAGACGCCAATCAGGATACGCTCTCTGTCACTCTCTCGCTATGTCTCGTCACTCGCGCTCTCTGTGTCTGCAGAGCCCGTCTACTATTAGAAATATCCTGGTCTCTCGCTCGGGATATGACGTCCCGCGATACTCGTATATAACAACAAATACATTTCGCCCTCTGCTGGAGTAAAAGCTGTAACTTCTCTCCACCTCGTCTATAAGCAAAGACTGAAATAAAGCAGTTGAATATGAATTATATCGATTCTGGAATAAAAACATTGATTTCAAAATCTTTTTTTTTTTTAAATCGCGGTAGTTAAGTGAATAGATTCCCCCCCCCACCCCTAGTTTAACGTTAATTACCAATAACGATGTGTCCTCAAAATGTGTGTTGGATGCAGCCAGGTGGTTCCAGTGCTTGTGTGAGCACACATGTATACAGCAGGGTAGGAGGGGAGGGGAACGGTCTGACTGACAGGGGGGGGAGGGTCTGATTGACTTGGAGTGAGAGATGCTTTGCCGAAGCAACTGCACAAAACACACCTTTTGTTATTATGAGAAGTGTAAAAATGTGTATCTCGGCCATTTCCACCACTGAGTAAGACCAATCCGCATTCACCCAGCGTGTAGCACCACAGACATGCACAACGCGTAGTTAGCTTGTTTGGGGACTTCACTCTAGCACATCTGTGCGTGCCACGTTTACCAATGTCACCCTCTCTGTGTCTTGACCCTAGAGATGGGTGATATCTTATTGTTTGCGATATACCGGTAGAAATTCTCCCCACAATAAGAATTAGTCTTTCAGAACTAGTCTTTTGATAAGAACAATAAAGTCTAGTTGATGTCGTATTTCTGTGTGCGACGGTCTGCGACCCATTCACAGCTCACGTTCAGTATGGCGGAAGGCGGACGTAAAGGTGAGGAGGAGTTTATCGCTAAACAAGGAGCTAGATCAATGTTTGTGTTTCTGAGGCTCTCAAGACTGCGTGCGGCTGTGACGGTGGCCATGACAACCGTGAGGTAGTGTCGCATCACGTGCCACGTTGATGTTTCAGTTTGAGTGGGCACTATGACCAGTACAAAGTACAGCGTTTTGTGTACAAGTGTAATAATAGCAGTTGCAATATTAATTTGTATTTATAGCCTACCATATAGCGGGAGAGTTTATATTAATACACAAATTATGTAATCATAGATTCCTTATATGGTGTTATCTGTTAGTTTGGTGCAGGTTTGTTTGAGTGCGGCACAGTCCAGTCAGGCGAGTTTCACGTTGGGTTCTGCTGCTGAGATGGATCTTGTTGGGAAACCAAATGTTATCGGCGGTTTGGGAAACATTTTGGATTCGTGGAATGAGAGAGGCTTCGTGGAAAAAAATACGTGTTAAACGGGCAAACACTAGCCTACAAATCTCAGGAGCCATCTCCAGGCATCTCCTAGCTGTGTTTTTTATTTATTTATTTTTTTATTTTATTTTTATTTCATTTAATATTTATATTTTTAACACCTTATTTATGTTACCGTCCTACTGGTATTTCTTTCAAAGTTTTATAGGCTTTTGGTACACTACACACAAAAGAACTAAAGTATTCTTCAGAGAAACGCGCCACCGTGTTTCACATTCCCCGTGCGGGTCAGTCACAACACCGTATCCCACAGCGCCCTCAGGCTTTTTGGCATTGCAACAACAAGGCTGTGTTGAGTTGTTTCACTGACAGAAGTGCTAAAATAAAGCCTCATTAAATTTTATTTCATTTAGGTTTTTATTTAATTTAACCCTATGAAAGTATATCTGTTACTATTATTATTATTATTATTATTATTATTATTATTGTTTATATTATATTATATAGTGATATAAACTACTCTCTCACCGCTGTGGTAAAAATTTGCCACCATCACAGCCCTACATGCAGCTTTCACTTGTAGCCAAAAACACTGGTGACTGGTACTATATTTATATCGTCACTGATATCGTTATCGCAATAAATGCCAGAAAATATCGTGATATAGTTTTAAGTCCATATCGCCAAGCCCTGCTTGACAAATATTCGTTAATGCAGAGGTATAAATCAGACTTTAGACGTTATAGGAAGAGACTTGGTGCTGTTAATCTCTCCACGACAAAATATTAATTGTAAGAGTGCCAATTATTTGGAACCCATTATTTTTGTACTTCAAAAACTGTGTTTGGGGAAAGGTTTCATGTAAATTTTTCATGAAGGGTACCAATAATTCAGGAGGCCACTGTACTTCCAGTAGTGTTAATGTGTTGTCTTTGATAGTTTTCCAGCACAAGGGTGTATGTGGTTTGTTTTTGATTAGTTCTTGTGGTGTGATCATTAAAACAGGGTTTTTGAGTAGCTTGCAAATTTCGTTTCTGTTGCAGGTGCGAGGTGTAGGCACAGGTGGTATCGTCTCCACAGCTTTCTGTCTACTGTATAAGCTGTTCACACTAAAACTGACCCGCAAACAGGTGATGGGTCTCATTACACACACAGACTCCCCGTACATCCGAGCACTCGGCTTCATGTATATACGGTAAGAGTCCACTATTTTTAGATTTTGCTAAGGTACTATGGGAGAAGAATGCAATACTATGGTTCAGAACACATAACGTGACAAATGAAACTTTAGATTATTGCTTAATGATTCTATAAATCAAGTTCCAAGAAGTGCATTGTTTACTTTAGCATTTAGGGGGAACTTTGCATGATTAACATGTAGAAGTGCCATTGAAGATGTGTTAATTTGGCCAAGTCACTTCTCAGACTGGTCCTTGTGTATATATTATGATTATTATACCGATTAAAATATATTCTTACAGTGTTGTGGTTATAATACAGACCTTTTTTTTTGTTTTATGTTTTACAGATACACACAACCCCCTGCAGACCTGGTCGAGTGGTTTGAGCCCTTCCTAGATGATGAGGAGGTATGTCGCCACGGGTAATACTTTCAACTTTCTTTTACATTGAATATATAGAAGCATGGGTTGTTTCACGGTGTAGTCACTGGCCCTCTACACTATGCATCACAGAGCCACAGCAGTAAAGATAGTGTTTGTGTTTCAGCTCTTGTTTTCATTGAAACCTAAACTTTTTCAGCTTAAAAAAAAAAAAAATACTCGGATCTGTTTCACCAGCATCAGTTTGTAATTCCTAATGCACTGTATAACTGCATGTCTGTGATGGGATTCCTGAGACATGGATTGCTTAGTTGCTCGTTATCTATTGAATGACATTTGTGATTTCCCTAAAAAGGAACTAACCTTATGATGGAAGTTGTGATGCATATTGCTGACTTTTCACCTTTGCCTTCATTTTGCCTAATGTTTGTCTGGAATAAGGCTGATTTGGTTCTCCCAGTAAGGGTGATTTGTTTCTTACCCTCAACTCTGGAAAGTGTCCTGTCAGGTTAGAGGTATTAAACATTGCAAATAGCATTGGCTTGATCTGAGACAGATCACTCATTTATTTAAACTTTAGCACAGCTAATTTGGCATTTTGCATTGTTGATCAGATTGTCGTATTGGCCAGATAAGATGTATATCGGCTACTTGCAATCACACATTTAGGCCAAAAATCTGTTCATTCTATAACTGATCGATCATCCTGTTTGATTCTAATCATGAGTTACGGCAGTTGGAGCAAATTAAGTGCATGTTTTGGCCATGCTGTTTACAAATCTCATTATTTCTTTATTGAGTTTTGGACTCTGAGTGCTACGACACCAATTTTTTTTAAGATGCAGCAAAATGAGTAAAAACAGTAAAGCAGCATTCACACTAGACTTTCAGCATGCAAAAGTTCTTTGGACACTGCTGCATATATGACCTCACATGCCAATGTTAAAATATGCCATCTGTTCCTGTAATCTATGCAACTTCTCTTTTGATGTTGATTTAATATTCTTTTAAAGCTGTGTTGTATAAAACGGGATGGTGCGACATCGCTATAATTGTTCTGAAGAGGTCACGCCATGACGTGTCGATCTTCTGTTGGTCACACGTCTTCACATGATGCTAATTCGCAGGTCAGAGTTCATCAAACTTGAACTTTGCAGTGCAGCGAAATGGGGAAAATGAAGCTTGCATTTACGATCTCCAGCATTCACATGTGTATGAATGGAAGACAATGGAATGAAAAGTGTAGTGTGACCCTTAGGTTTAGCAAATTATGCAATATGCATATTATGAATGGGAGGGCTACAAAGTCAGAGCAAATTTTTACAAGAGATATACATGTTTAATTTTTTTTTTAAAGGAGTAGGGGCACACAAAAGCCACAATCTGTCAAACGGGAATTTGGACACAATGAAAACAAAAACATACTTTAGTTACAGCTGTATTTTCTGAAGTGAAACTAAACCTGCATTCTCCACTACAGCTCTACTCCAAGGTAAATAATTTAGCTAGCTGAAGTACCTCACTTCAATTCAGCTCACTAATTTTATAAAGAATAAGCCTAATAGCCGATGTACATGAACACACTTGTGCAGTTTTCATGGTCACTATGTAAACTGGTGAACTGGAGAGCTAAATAAAATATTTGGTGATGCTCCTGATTACATACCTGCAAACTAGTCGGGGATTGGCGCCTACTGATATCTCTCTCTCTCTCTCTCACACACACACACACACACACACACGCACATATATATATATGCATGCATATACACACAGTGGGTATAGAAAAGAATCACCCCCCTTTAAAATAATCACATTTTGTTGCTTTTCAGCCTGAAATGAAGACGGACACAATTTTTGTTTTATCCAGCTGTATTTACTCAGTGCCACTTATAACATCCAAGTGAAAGATATAACACCAACATGTCAGAAAAAAAAATTAAAAACAGAATCACTGAGTTGGAAAAAGGATCACCCCCCTCCTAAAAATGACTTGTAACTCAATAAGGTGTAGCTAATCACCTTCTAAATGGCACACACAGCCATTTGACTTTCAACTGAAATTCAACTTTCTTGGAACATTTTTCAGTCCTTGGTAGTGCAACTGAAGCAAACAATCAACTATGGGTGGCAAGGCACTGTCAAAAGATCTCCAGGATAAAGTTGTGTACAGGCACAAGTCAGGAGATGGATACAAAAAAAATTCAAAGCGTTTATCAATGCCTAGAAGCACAGTGAAGTCTATTATTAAGAAGTGGAAGGTATTTGGTACAACACAGACCCTCCCTGGATCAGGACGTCACTCCAAACTGGATGAAAGAGCCAGGGGGAAACTGGTCAGAGAGGCTACCAAGAGGCCTACAGCAACTCTGAAGCAGTTGCAGGAATTTATGACAAAGAGTGGTCATTGTGTGCATGTGACAACAATATCACAAATTCTCCACAAATGTGGCTTGTATGGGAGGGTTGCAAGAGAAAAAAGCCACCCACGACTGAACTTTGCCAAAACGTACCTTGAAGATTCTGAGGCCACATGGAAAAAGGTGTTATGGTCAGATGAATTATTTGGCCTCAACACCAAACGATACGTCTGGTGGAAATCCAATACAGCTCACCATCCAAATAACACCATTCCTACAGTAAAGCATGGAGGTGGTAATATCCTGTTATGGGGGTGTTTCTCTGCAGCAGGGACTAGAGCACTTGTCAGGATAGAAGGAAAATGGAGGAATACTTGAGGAAAATTACAAAATTCTTGAGGAAAATCTGCTGCCCTCTGCCAGAAAGTTGTCAATGGGAAGAAGGTTTACCTTCCAACATGACAATGACCCAAAGCACACAGCAAAACTGACCACACAGTGGTTGAAGGAGAAAAAGGTGAATGTCCTTGCATGGCCTAGTCAGAGCCCAGACTTAAACCCCATTGAAAATCTGTGGAATGACTTGAAGGCTGTAATTAAAGCAAAAGGTGGTTCAACAAAATACTGACACAAGGGGGTGATCCTTTTTCCAACTCAGTGATTGTTTTTTAATTTTTTTTCTAAACCCGGGGTTTTATAATGGCACAATAAGTTTATATGTGTAATGAAAAATGTACATCACTAATAATCATTAATAAAACGTTAAAAAAACCAAATACAGTATCTATACTGTATCCTAACACTGCAATACGTTAGATATCCTGTGAAGTAGACGACTATAATGTTGGTAGAATCTTATACAGTTGCCCAGGTCATGCACTTTTTAGACGGTCCCTTACTGCCTCCATTACTGTAAAGTGCTGATGACCTGCACTGCTGAGAGATTGGCTTCAGCCAACTTTAACGGGAGAAAATTTTTAAAAATATGTTCAATTGTACTTGGTTCTCTGTCCACTCCGGAGTAAGAAAATACACATGTTGTCCTTTTGTGTTTATTTATTGAGAAATAGTAGAGAGAAGCTCGAATGTGCAGTGAATGTCCCAATATAAAACCAACTTTACCGCGGTCACAAAATGTTCTGAAATTATCAAAACAGACACATCATCTGTCACCCACTAACTATATATTTATGTTCAATCACCTGTAATTGACCGGGATTTGCTGGCTGATGGTTATCCATCTTTCTTCACCTGTCAACACAACAGCCACGAGTCGCAGTGGAGTAACGTCAACTCCCCTCTTCGATTGATTGGCTATCAATCTAGAACTAGTGGACCAATGGAGACGCTAAAGCCCGCCCTGATTTACATGAAACTCGAACTGCAGCATTTGGAAAAACAAGCGCAGAAAGTGGAAACAAGCACGAAGGGAAAAACAGCATAAGCATCCAGAAAAAAGAAAACATGAGCAGAAAATATCAGAGCACAAAAAAGAAGTAGTATAACCAAGGAAAACATGATTTTGTGTGTGATTCAGAAAACTTTGAATTCATGTTTCAGTTTTGTGCTATATAATTGTAAATCTTTTTTTTAATTTGATTCAAGCTTATTATTTTTCGATCCGTGACCGCAATACTTTTGATGGAAAATTAATCCCATAGGGTGATTCTTTTCTATACCGTGTGTGTGTATGTGTGTGTATGTATGTGTATACAGGTGCATGTCAATAAATTAGAATGTCGTGGAAAAGTTAATTTATTTCAGTAATTCAACTCAAATTGTGAAACTCGTGTATTAAATAAATTCAATGCACACAGACTGAAGTAGTTTAAGTCTTTGGTTCTTTTAATTGTGATGATTTTGGCTCACATTTAACAAAAACCCACCAATTCACTATCTCAACAAATTAGAATACTTCATAAGACCAATAAAAAAAACATTTTTAGTGAATTGTTGGCCTTCTGGAAAGTATGTTCATTTACTGTACATGTACTCAATACTGGGTAGGGGCTCCTTTTGCTTTAATTACTGCCTCAATTCGGCGTGGCATGGAGGTGATCAGGTTGTGGCACTGCTGAGGTGGTATGGAAGCCCAGGTTTCTTTGACAGTGGCCTTCAGCTCATCTGCATTTTTTGGTCTCTTGTTTCTCATTTTCCTCTTGACAATACCCCATAGATTCTCTATGGGGTTCAGGTGTGGTGAGTTTGCTGGCCAGTCAAGCACACCAACACCATGGTCATTTAACCAACTTTTGGTGCTTTTGGCAGTGTGGGCAGGTGCCAAATCCTGCTGGAAAATGAAATCAGCATCTTCAAAAAGCTGGTCAGCTGAAGGAAGCATGAAGTGCTCCAAAATTTCTTGGTAAACGGGTGCAGTGACTTTGGTTTTCAAAAAACACAATGGACCAACACCAGCAGATGACATTGCACCCCAAATCATCACAGACTGTGGAAACTTAACACTGGACTTCAAACAACTTGGGCTATGAGCTTCTCCACCCTTCCTCCAGACTCTAGGACCTTGGTTTCCAAATGAAATACAAAACTTGCTCTCATCTGAAAAGAGGACTTTGGACCACTGGGCAACAGTCCAGTTCTTCTTCTCCTTAGCCCAGGTAAGACGCCTCTGACGTTGTCTGTGGTTCAGGAGTGGCTTAACAAGAGGAATACGACAACTGTAGCCAAATTCCTTGACACGTCTGTGTGTGGTGGCTCTTGATGCCTTGACCCCAGCCTCAGTCCATTCCTTGTGAAGTTCACTCAAATTCTTGAATCGATTTTGCTTGACAATCCTCATAAGGCTGCGGTTCTCTCGGTTGGTTGTGCATCTTTTTCTTCCACATTTTTTCCTTCCGCTCCACTTTCTGTTAACATGCTTGGATACAGCACTCTGTGAACAGCCAGCTTCTTTGGCAATGAATGTTTGTGGCTTACCTAGTGAACCAAACTGAGAGACCATTTTGAAGGCTCAGGAAACCTTTGCAGGTGTTTTGAGTTGATTAGCTGATTGGCATGTCACCATATTCTAATTTGTTGAGATAGTGAATTGGTGGGTTTTTGTTAAATGTGAGCCAAAATCATCACAATTAAAAGAACAAAGACTTAAACTACTTCAGTCTGTGTGCATTGAATTTATTTAATACACGAGTTTCACAATTTGAGTTGAATTACTGAAATAAATGAACTTTTCCACGACATTCTAATTTATTGAGATGCACATGTGTGTGTATATATATATATATATAAAATTTTCATATTCCGGCTCTTTTAAGTGAGCGAGATCATTTGGCTCAGCTCAGCAATAAGAGCCGACTCTCTCGGCTCCCAGACGGCTCTTCATTTAGCACCACTTCTGGCTTTTATAATTCAGCAACATTTAGCAATATTTTGACCTATGATTAGTGGGTCAATTAGTGGGTATAATTACCTTAAATTATTCAGTGTAATTTTATTAAACTTTATAATTTTACATTGTTTGGCATAAAAACCTTAACGTTAATACATCAAGCAGTATTACACGTGTATTGAACTTTTTATTTATATTGAACTATCCAAAACACACAGACCCTGTTCCATATGATATTTTTACCTTTTTTTACAAATTCTACATTCTGCCTTTGTTGTCCATTAAAATGCATGTGTTAAATATTAAAATGAACACACGCACATACACATCAACACAACATTGTCAGTGCATGGAGTGCGCGTGCCGAGCGGTGTGGCGAAAAGATCATCGTATTATTCTGTCTTGTATTAATTTTCAAAAAAATGAAATCGGCTCTCAGACGAGAGGTGGCTCCCATCGTTCACTTAAAGGAGCCGACTCATAGAGCCGAATCATTCGCGAACGACCCATCACTATTTTCCATGGACAACTTTTCACGGTGCTACAACAATTCTGAGGTAAGTTTGCTGACTAAATTAATTTTAGGTAACTAGTTGCTACAGTAACGTTAACTTGCCAAATCAAGTTACTTTGTCGGTTAGTAAGTCAAGTGTGTCGTGATACAGTTTTTCATAGCTTTACCCCATCAAACTTTTCCCAGCCTTGGTAAGCTTGTTAGCACATAAGCTAACTAAGCCAGTTCGAAGTGAATCGGAATACTTTTGCTGAGTTTAAGACTAACTCCCGCTGCATCTGTATTTCTGTCTGATTTGAACGTCTGTCGTTATTGAAAGTTACAAGTGAAACATAAACGAACATGTAATGAAACAAGGCCCACTGTGTTTTAATGAGTGATCGTGTTGACCATGGATACGTGTTAACATGATCAGTGTTGTTTGCTAGTGTATTCAATTTATGTGTAAAATTAGTGAAGCATTTTTCCCCTCAGTTTTATGTTTCAGTGTTGCAAAACAACAATTGGGTTTTTCTATTTGTGTATGAGCTTCACCTTGGTCATATATCATGTAATTAGCTGCTGCTGTAGGTGTGCTGTGGGGCAGAGGACGTCTCCAGTGTTTTCCTATCAGCGAGTGCACTGGAGTCTTTTCTTTAAATTGAAACACCGGCTCTGGTGGATTATTTAAAGTTGACGGATGCAGTTGGGATCAGCCTTAACAAACTTTTATGATGAAAAAAGAACTAAAGTAAATTTATGTATTTATTTATTTTTTTTTTTATTTTCTTGTCAGAGTGCACCAGAATGCTTCATTTACATGTTAAAATCATAGTTTTCTTCTGGGGGAGGATGCCCCCCGGCCCCCCTACAGGGATTTAATTCGTAAAAATATCACCTTTTTTTCACCTCTTGTGAGTTTGCAGGTCTGTGATTGATACTAAATGCTAATACATACTGGATGCATCATGTAAAGACCTCATTTAATTCCATTTTGAAAACGGTTTCAATCCACACTGGCGGAAGTGCTGTCCTTGATTTAAATGGGGCATATGATGCTTTTTAAAAGTTCATTACTTTGTTTATTGGGTGTAATAAAATAGGTTAACATCCTTAAATGTTAAAAAAAAAAAAACCACATTCTTTTTTACATGCTGTACATTATTGCAGTACCTCTATTCCCAGGCTGCCCGAAACGCTCCGATCGAGTTCCGGTTTCTTCAAAGCCCCTCCTTCTGAAAAACCCAGTGCACTTTGATTGGCCAGCTGACCCATTGCATTGTAATTGGCCAAAAGCCTCAAGCGTGCGTCAGAAATGTAACGACCCTTACCATAACCGCGAACTTCAGCTTCCATGGCTTCTAAAGCAATTCTAAGCAACACAGTTTATAATGTCGGCGGTTTTACAGTATCAGTTTGAGCCCGAGTCAGATTCAGAAAATGTGGATGATCAAGCTGATCAATCTGAACCAACAGAACTCAAGCACGACTTGAGCAGAACTTTTCACAGTGGTAAGGTTTTTATTTCGTAACTCTCTTACCTTTCAGATACGATGTTACAAGGGTTTAATTTGTCTTCACTGTAGCAGCTTTGTCCTGAACCTTATGCGCTTGATCACTTGTGAAGATCGTAAGAATGACAATGTATTACTCCGCACGTTTTGTGTAAAAATTCCCACAGCTGAATCTCAGAACTACTTCAACACAATAACTTTAGCTAGCATGTCAGCAGAGGTCTACTACTGATCCCTGGGCCACAACACTTTGCATTTGAACAGTCAGTAGCAGATACTTCATAAAATAATCGAACATACTTGCATACAGTCAAACATTTTTCAGGAGTAGCCTTCGTGTATACCCCGTGTTGTACTCTCTCTGGTTCGGGAAGCTGTCCTCCTTAAAATGTGCTGTGCACAAGCAAACCTTTGGGTTGTACTGCTCAGGAACAGCGTTATAAATAAATGTTAACCACGGATTCCTAATTTCGTCCTTTTTCAGAAGACCAAACAAAGGGGTTTTGCTTTCGCATCGAAACAAACAGCGTCTTTACGACATGGCGCCAACACAATTCAATGAAGCCTTGCCTTCTTTCTTCGTGCCTGCTTTTGAGTGGGATTATCCTAATATTTCAAATAGTGACAGACGTTTGTGGAAGTAATATCTGGACTTTGAGGTGTTTTAGGCGGGTCTGGAGCAGTGTTCTGTTAGATAGAATAAATCCCTTTGTGGGAGACTATGAGCTTTGTAACTTTGCAGATCTGATACATGCACAAACAGATGCATTAAAAAAGCATCATATGACCCCTTTAAGACCCATGTCTGTTTCGAGCTTATGCATGAGTGAAGAGTAAACTCCATAGAAATCCTATAGAATCTCCATGGTTTTGAATCACAAAACCACACTTTCTTTATCCTGTGCAGTTTTTTAAAAATCATAATTTAAAAAGATTGCATGATTGCTATTCAGAAACAAAGCGATTGTGCACCATGATACTCATTTTACACCAACATGGGGTAACAAAATAAACACAAATATACCAGTTATTCACTGTCCCGCTGACTCGTCATGTTTTTAGGTTCACCGTTTTGTAATTATAGCTGGCAAATGACTCTGGACAAAATAGGGTAAATAATGAAGGATCAAGAGGAATACGGCAGTGTTGTGCTCAACTGATTATTTAATGCTGGAGTTGCCAAAACGGAGAAAACTGTGCTTTTGCAATTTCTCCTGCCAGTAGCTTGTATGAAACAAAGCAAGATTGATGGGTCTTGATGTGAGACATATGTGCTTACTCATTTCGGTATCTGTATCAGTGAGTAACAAACATATACTGTCATGAAAAATGCTATCAATGCATGCCTAGTGTTAAGTCTCTCAAAGGTCTGCTGAAAGCTGATCGGCCGATGAGTGCCACCTTTATAAATGGTTCTTGAGGCGTTTTGTTTGACAGATGCCAATGTAAACCTGCACTATATCGCCACCATTGGACTGATCATGTTCATTACTTTTGCCTGAATAGTTGGCCTCTACAATCTACAGTTTTGGTCTGCTTGATAAGTTGAAGTAGTAAAAAAAAAAAAAAAAAGAAGAGAAGTCTAATCACTTAATGCTTTGCCCACTAATCATCATAAGGAAAGAACAAATAAAAACAAACGGGTTTCAGCATTTCTTGTTGGCCCCCAAAAATACTGAAACAAGAGAATTCCAAACTCTTTGTGCTGTGCCTTCATGTTTCCTCAACATTACAAAGTCATGCTTGATGTGTGTAGAGAGCTCGACTCAACCAAAATTTAACCACATAGTTGCTGCTGTTTTGTTGAAGGGGCAAACATAATATTTTAGATCAGGGGTGTCCAGTCTTGTACGGAAAGGTCCAGTGTGGGTGCAGGTTTTCATTCCAGCCGAGCAGGAGCCGCACCTGAGTCTATTGAAAGCCAAGATCAACTCGTTAGACAGGTGGAATCAGGTGTGGCTCCTGCTTGATTGGAATGAAAACCTGCACCCACACTGGACCTTTGCAGATAAGATTGGACACCCGTTTTTAGACGCAATACATTATCAGAAAAGAATAAAGATTATGGCTATGTAGAATAGTCCTCTCCCTGGGAATTCAAGATTCAAGGACTCAAAAATTATTAAGCGCAGTGAATTCTGTATTCTGGACAACCAAAATGTGAAACTGAAGAAGCATATTGTACTTTTTGCTTTCCCAGTGACCAAGCTAATAAAATTTAAGCTTTGGCCAGTCCTGGTATAATGTTTTAATTTAATTTACAAAGAAATGACGACAACTCCCTGGGGCAATTTGTGTTGAACATTATATCAGCTATTGTATTATTAAACATTAGCTTGTTCATGAATGGATTGGAGAAATGTTTCCACATTTTCAACAAATATAAAGTTAAACATACTCTTTCTAACAAGTTATAGCTGATGTAGTTATTCAACGTCATCAGCCCAGCATGAAGTGTTCCTACGTATTCTTTAGAATGGAGAGTATGTTTTTTGTTTTGTTTTTTTCATCTGCTAAGTTGACTGAAGTCCTAGTTGTGTGAATATAGAGGTATGTCTGGAGGTTTGTGTGTAAGTCTAGCTAACTGCACTCTTCTCTTTCTCAGATGGCCTTATGCAGAAGGTGAATGGGAGTAGTATATCCCAGCACTGCAGGTTTGCATGCGTGAGTGCAAACAGAACCCTTTCCTGTTCACTCTCTAAAATAACAGGCATAGTGTACCTGTACTGTAGCTCTCCTACCAATGGACTGGAGCTTTAGCAGTGTAGATGTGTGACTGAATAAGATACAAAGAGTATTGTAATTAATGGCAAGAGAGTTTGCGCAGACCGTTGATATTTAGAACATTTGTGGCTTTTTCTGCGATTTATATTTTCTGAAATCCGAGTTAGCAGAGAGAAATTCTTACCTCACAACCGGGTTTGTTGCGGTCTCCACTCTGAAGACTGTCATTTAAAGTAACGTGTAATTGTCAGCATGAAATTATTAATAGCTGCCCTGTTAGAGTTTTGTCTTGTCTGAGCTTGTCTTATAAAAACGGTCAACTAATGTCCCTTCATCCTGCGTGTGGGGGCTACAGTGTGAGTACTTTGGGCTGAGATAATTAGCGGTTTTGTATTGGTCCATCATTTTGTATTGGTTTCATGTAACATCAGCACTATCCTGCACTCACACATCCGGTTAAAGCAACATATGAATATTGAGCTTGATGAAAACAGAGGTGAAGTTTCAGTTTTTGGTCATCACAGACAGGAATTTTTGTCTACCAAGTTTAAAATTTTGGAGTTAGTGCCCTTAGTGCTTTCTCTGCTCATTAATGCCTCATTAAACATGTTAATGGCTTCTTTAGGGGTTTAATTATGAGTTTTTAGGCTGATGAAAACATTACACTGCAAAGCACTGTGGGTTTCCTTGACTGGACTTCTAGAACACTGATGTGCATTATCCTTTTTTTCTAACAATCTTTACATTGAAAAAAATCAGATGGGCTGTGCAATTTTAGTCTTCACTACTCAATCACTTTAGCTTAAAAAAAAAAACAAAAATCAGTAATTTGGAATCTGTTTTGTTTAAGCAGCAAAACCACTACACTGATAAGGGCTGTGTACATTCAGTAGTAGGAAAACCCTGATATATAAAAATCATGTTGGTCAGCTGGAGCTGCTGTTGTCAGTAAAGACCCTTTGTGTTTGTGTGATCAGGAGCTGGACGTGAAGGCTGGCGGTGGGTGTGTGATGACTGTCGGTGAGATGCTGCGTTCCTTCCTCACAAAGCTTGAATGGTTTTCTACACTATTTCCACGCATCCCAGTGCCCGTGCAGAAGACCATCGACCAGCAGATGAAAAACCGACCACGCAAACCACCACAGAAAGAGGGCAAAGAGGACGAGGAGGATGAAAACTGGCACCGCTCAAGGTACATCACAGGATTCTCAGCAGCCCTATCGAGAAGTGTTAGAAAATTTTGCTTTGCCACATAAGAGACAGATTAAGCAGTGCTGAGCATTGTGTGTATGGCTGTATGGATCCTTACTTCAGCTTTGAAAGTCAGTGCACATAATACGCCGACGCTAGCTTTAGCAGAATACCCAGAGTCAGTTAAATTCAATTTCTTCAGTTTATTGTCAACGTTACCTTTTATGCCCAACATGACCTCAGTCACCATGAGACGGAGGCATAATCGTCAAATGACAGCAGAAATAAGTGAGAGATCCACTAAGGCATGGGAGCATTTTATATTAAACACCACGAAGATGACTGTAACCTGCAAACTTTGCAAAGCAGAGCTTGTGTAGCACAGAAGCTCAACAGTGTTGCGCAAACTTATGTTTATATCCAAAATGCTACGTGGTGTGCAAGGGGTTGGGGAAATTGGTGCGAGCTGCATAAGAGGTTCAGTTTAAATCAAGTTTGTCGTTATATGCTGTATTTGCGGGCTTGCAGTGTAAATTCTGTCGTTTATTATAACGGGAGCGATCTATTTGTGACGAGGCCGTGTTGATCCTCACTCGCAGTGTAGACATGGTAATAAACAGTGGTAGCGCCAAGAGTAGTGCCACCCCGTAATACAATTGCGGTCCAATCACAGCTGTAATTGGAGTAGGGGAATGTTGCCATTGCCATCCATATAAAGGAACATACTTTAAAGTTTTTTTTTATAGGCTCTTTGTTTCTTCCTTCTTACTGAACACTTATCAGGCTTGTTTTTTTAATATAGAGTTATTCCTAACACAAGTGTGTAAAAGGAAAAAGTAGGACCTAGGAGTTATGTAATATTATAGTATACTCACTATAATGGGAAAATAACAATACTCATCGCTGACACTCATTCAGCGCTAATAAAAACAATCCCACCTGCATGTTGTATTTCATGTTTCACGTGCGATTTGCTTTTACTATCTGGCATGGAGTCTGCTCCATAAGAACACCCCCTAATGATGGCTAAAAATGCAATTACTCGCATTTTTTTATTTTGTGCTGGAGAATGCATGGGTTGGAGCCAGGTCAGCTGACTCATGGTTGCAGCTTTAGTGGGTCAAAGATTTGACTTAAATGTAAGGAGTAAGAATTTGCAGAAGAATTATTAACCTAGGAAGAGACGGGCCGCCAGTATAATTAGTAGGCTGATCAGATTAATAAGCAGTTTAGATTCATCTTTTGCAAACTGCCAAGGGGCAGTAATGTTTTTTTTTTGGAGAGCAGTGGCTTTCTCCTTGCAACCCTGCCATGCACAATATTGTTGTTTGGTGGTGTTCTGATTTTGGACTCATGAACATTAACATTAGCCGATGTGAGAGAGGCCATTAGTTGCTTAGAAGTTACCCTTAGAAGTCACAAAAGGGTTCCTTTTGTGACCTCGTGGACTATTACATGTCTTGCTCTTGTATTGATCTTTGTTGGTCGACCACTCCTGTGGAGGGTAACAATGGTCTTGAATTTCCTCCATTCGTACACAATGTGTCTGACTGGCTTGGTGGAGTACAAACGCTTTAGAGGTGGTTTTGTAACATTTTCCAGCCTGATGAGCTTCAACAACTCTTTTTCTGAGGTTCGTGCCATGATGCACTTTGATAGATCCCTGTTCTTTAAATAAAACACCTGAATCTAATTTCACCTTCAAATTAACTGCTAATCCTAGAGGTTCACATATTTTGGCAACCACAGATATGTAATATTGGATCATTTTCCTCAATAAATAAATGACCAAGTATAATACCTTTTGTCTTGTTTGTTTAATTGGGTTCTCTTTGTCTACTTTTAGGACTAGTTTGAAAAAAATGTGATGATTTATGTCATATATATTTATTTATATATATATATATATATATACAGAAAATTCTAAAGGATTCACAAACTTACAAGCACCACTGTATGTATATGTAGTTTGTTGACCTAGTAGTGACTGCTGTGTGTACATTTCACCCTCACTAAGCATTACTACTGTTTTGGGTCTGTTTTTTTCCACTAGGTCCCCGAGGAGATCACCGAGCCCTCTGAGGTCCCCAAACCGCTCACGCAGCCGCAGTCGCCACCGAGAACGGCGTGGAGCCAGCTTTGACCGTGAGCTTGAGAGAGAGAGGGACCGCCAGCGCAAAGATAGAGACAGGGAAAGGGACAGAATAGATAGAGACAGGGTTGGAGACCGGGACAGAGATCGAGAGCGGGATCGTCGGCATTCCCGAACCCCAGATCGAGCCTCAGAGTGGAGAAGGAGCCGCGAACAGAGGAACGAGAGAAAAGAGAGAGAGAAGGAGCGGGATGGGGAGAGTGAAAGAGAGCGAAGCCGTCGGAAGGAGCGGGAGCACAAAGAGCGCAGCACTGGTGGAGAGCGAGAAAGGGAACGCTCGAAAGATAAGAGGGCCAAAGGAGAAGGAGATGAACGGCGTCACAAGGATGATCGAGAGGAGAGAAGGCAAAGGGAGGAGCGCAAGAGCAAGCGGTCTAGCCAAAGCAGAAGTAGAGAGAGGAGGCACAAAGGTGAGCGCTCGAGCAGGAAATGTTCTCGGTCACGCTCCAGGAGTCATCAGGAACCAGAGGAGAAGAGCAGGAAGCGCGAATGCAGCCACAGCAAGGAGCATATGCACAAACGCAGTCACAGCCGAGAACGCAGTCACCGCAGAGATGCCAGAAATGGGAAAGACCATACGCGAATGGACATTGAAGGGACTCCATGAGCTTACTTTCCTCACACTTGTCTTTTCTGTTTTGGGACCTTGTCATGCACCCCCACCTTTGTCCTACTAAGTCACTTGGTGTAGATCTCATGCAGCCTTTTGTTATATCACACTTTAAGCCATTGTGGACAAAAAAAGGGAAAAAGCTTTTTAAATATTTCGTTTGTTTTGAGGAAACCTTCTAGAATGTTTGTACATACAGATAATGTTTTAAGTCATACAGATGAACATGTACTGAGTGAAACTGGCAGCATGGCAACAGCATAGACCTGCTGAAATTGTGCTGTGTTGCATCTTGTTTCTTAATAAAAATCTTGTATGAAAAGAGACCTATAGCTCCAGCAGGCTGAATATTGCCCAGTGTTTATAAGGAGGTCCATGCTCTGAAGGTGCTGGAACCCTTTTGTAATTGTTAGGATCTTTTTTTTCTTCCCCCACCCCCTTCTTCTTTGGCCAAGCATGTAGTGCTATTGTTTTCAAAAGGGTTTTTCTTCTTTCTGTTATTTTTCTCTGATTAAACTGATTGTGCGACCAAATTGTAGGTCCTGTCAGTTGGAAAGTTGGTCAGTACGTTGTACTCCCTCATGGGGGAACTACTTGTTCCTTTTTTTTCCCTACTTTTGTGATTTCTGGCCTAGCTTCACAAATTTGGTGTCGAACTTCTTAGCAGACAATGAAGGTTTGTAAACAGTGTGGCTACCACACGTCAATCAATTCTAAGGAGGTAGTACCTAATTTACTCAAACAGCTGTAACTCGTGAGCGCTTACACAGATTCACACGGGATTTGAAACAAAGGGGAGCAGAGCTGTGGTAACAGTTGTTTTTCAGGAACAAGTCCAATCGAGCTGAAACTTCCACGGTGCATATATGTATTAATTGGTAAGTGGATTTTTGATAATGACCTATTTACTTAATGATGGCAGCCATTTTTTTATTTTTTTTTTTTAAGTCAGTGTTCAGCAGGTATTTGAATGGTAGGTTTGGATTGGGACCCCACTATGCACACTCACACTAATTGGTTACTGGGGGGTGCTAGTCATGTTTGTATACACAAAACCATCATATCTCTTGGGAAATAAGTCCTACAGTGATTTTTTTTTTTTTTTTTTTAGTTTAATGTGGTTGCTCCAATTCTTTAAAAATTGCCTTTTGGACCCTTTTGCTCCACCCACTTAAATTTGTGATAATTTGCATAATATGCAAAACCTACTTTTGCAACCTAGTCGTGTAAATATTATGGAATCACCACACTTGGAGAATGTTGACCTACCTTTTTTACTTCATAGATACAGTGGATATAAAAAGTCTACACATCCCTGTTAAAATGGCAGGTTTTTGTGATGTAAAAAAAATAAACCAAGATAAATCATGTCGGAACTTTTTCCACTCTCAGTGTGAAATTACAATGTATAAAAATTAAGTGAAAATCTCAGCACTAAAATCAACTGGTATTTGTACCTATTCATGATTCCCTCCACCTTGATAAAAGCCCAAGTTCTGGATGAAGAAAAGCAGCCCTAATGCATGATGATGCTGCCACCACCATGCTGCACCATGGGTATGGTGTTCTTTTGGTGATGTGCTTTTATGTTGCACCAAACATACCTTTTGGTGTTATGGAATTATGATACCTTAAGGAATTGGTCTCATCAGACAATAACACATTTTGCCACATAGTTTGGGGTGATTTAGTTGAGCTTGGATGTTTTTTGTGAGAAAGGGCTTCCATCTAGCCACCCTACCCCGTAGCCCAGACATTTGAAGAATATGAGAGATTGTTACATGCAGAGAGTAATCAGTAATCAGGCTTGTAAGCTTTTTTGCAGACCGTGGCTTCAGCAGTCAGATGAGACCAAGATGATGTGTGAAGAAAATCCTACAGAAACAGCTGATCTTTATTTGGTGTTAATCAGAATAATTTCATTGACAGCTATGATAATTTCTTTTGAACATGAGATTGAATGTGATTGGTTCATTCTGAACACATCCCCTATTATAAAAAGGGTGTGCACACTTATGCAACCAGTTTATTTTAAGTTTATTTTTCCTATTTTTCCTTCAATTTGATTGTGTAAAAAAATTCTGACAAGATTTATCTTGGTTTCATTTTTTTTCCATCATAGAAACTTGACATTTTAACAGGGGTGTGTAGACTTTTTATATCCCCTGTATGACACAATTTTTATTTAATAGCTGAGTATTCTGGTTTCTTGAAACATGCCTCAAACAAATTAAATTAAATTAATGACATTTTTTCCAGATGAAGTAGAGGGAGAAAGTTATGGAATCACATTTCACACTTTTTGCATTTCTAAAACAAAAAGTCTAAAAATGCAAACTAGTCTGCAGTTAAAAGAGAGTGTTTAGACAACTTGATGAACTGTTGGACTTGGGTTATTGAAAGGAAAAATGGCCCCCATCAAGAGAGTTGTCAATTGAAACAATTCCCAGTCAGCTGTGTCTAAAATTTGGTGCAAGTATAAACAAAATGGGAAGGTTATAAAAGGAAAACATATGGGTCGACCAAGGAAGATGTCAAAGCATCAGGATAGAAAACTCAAAGCAATATGCCTTGAAAATGCACAACAAATCAAATGAGAAACAAATGGAAAGAACAGAAGTCAATGTTTGTGACAGAATTTAAGAAATCAGCTGAATGAAATGGTATTTACATATAGAAAAGCCAAACAACATGGGGGCACAGTGGCTTAGTGGTCAGCACATTTGCCTCGCACCTCCGGGGTTTGGAGTTTGAATCCCGCCACCACCCTGTGTGCATGGAGCTTGTCTGTTCTCCCCGTGGTTCAGGGGCTTCCCTAGTCCAAAGACATGTGCTGACTGCCATTTCCAGATTGTCTGTAGTGTGTGAATGTGTGTGCGATTGTACCCTGTGATGAGTTGGCACCCTGTCCAGGGTGTCCCCTTATTTGTTCCCCAAGTTCTACTGAAAGCCTGGAAATGCATCACAAAATGACAGTTTGATGTCAGTTGGTCGCTGGCTTGATGCAGTTGTTTCAAGCAAGAGATATGCAGCCAAATATTAAGTGTTATTTACTTTCATACTATCTGTTCCAATAAGTTGTTTAACACATCTGGATGTAAATATCAGGAAATGAAAGCTGAAATTCTGATCTAACATCTTGTACATCTTTTGATCTCAAACCCAAATGTCTTCAGTGTATAACAAAAACAAAAGAAGTAGCCTTGCTGTTCCAATAATTTTGGAAGGGACTGTGCTTGGGAAAGAGATGGCACCAGTATGCACTATGGGGGGGGGGGGAAGGCAAGCTGGCAGAGGCAGTGTGATGTTCTGGGCAATGTTTTGCTGGGAAACCTTGGGGCCTGGCATTCATGTGGATGTTACTTTGGCACGTATGACCTACCTAAACATTGTTGCAGACCAAGTAAACCCCTTCATGGCATTGGTATTCCCTAATGGTAGTGGCCTCTTTCAGCAGGATAAAGTGCCCTGCCACACTGCAATAATTGTTCAGGAATGGTTTGAGGAACATAAGAGTTCAAGGTGTTGACTTGGACTCCAAATTCCCCAGATCTCCGTCCGATCGAGCATCTGTGGGATGTGCTGGACAAACAAGTCCAATCCATGGAGGCCCCACCTCGCTACTTACAGGACTGAGTCAGGAGAGAATCAGAATCCTTGCAAAAGACCTAAAAGACACAACACTCCACAGAAACCTTCAACATACACCCTCACAGCACCATCATTATTATTTCTAAATATTCAAAAACTCTTAAATTCAGGACTCATCTTAAATCACGCTCCCCTAATACACTTCAAAACAAAGCCCTTAAAACCCAAGAGCTAAGGCCTAAAACCAGTCCACTCTGTCAGCTGGCTTTGAAACTCACAAACCCACCAACATCTAACAATCAGTTTCAGACCAGCTCAACTAAACAAAACCTAACTAGAATAAACCCAGTCATAAAAACTAGTATAAATGCACATTTGGACCACTGGGAGAATGAAGGTAAAACCCAAAGTAAACTAGAATGTTATCGGGCCCTAAACAGAAAGCATGAGCTAGCAGAAAACCTCTTCAGCGTCAGAGATACAACACAGAGACAGATCCTTACAAAATCCAGGCTCAGTGATCACAGCCTAGCCATGGAGAAAGGCAGACACAAGCGAACACGTGTTGTCACAGTAAGACTGGTGAGGTTGAGACAGAGGCTCACTTTCTCCTTCACTGTAATACTCTCCGTAACACGAGAAAAATCCCTGGAAAAATTCTCTAAGCTCTTACCACAGTTTTCCAACCTATCAGAAACAAGCCAAATGCAGGTGCTACTGAGGGAGAGCAGTCACGCACCTGCTGCAGCAAAATTCACCTCCGAGCTGCACATGCTCAGAATCCAACTACTGCTCTAATCACATCTCACTGGACAATTGTACCGACTCAACATACTGCTTATTTACTTCATTCTAATTTACAACACTATTTTATTTTATTGCATAAATGTACATAATTATTGTAACCTTTATACTTCCGTCCTACACTGGCACCTTGCATTTTTTCACTTTATTTTCCATTTTCATTTATATATTTTTATTTACTTATTTTTGTAATTACTATTTTTTTTTTATCTATTTTTATTGTTATTCCTATTTTTATTTTATTCAATTTTTTTTTTTTTAAATCCCCTTTTTTCATCTATGTTGATGCTTTGGCAATATTGTATGTAAACAATCATGCCTCCTCTCCATCCACAGCCGACGCTTGCCTCCTCTCGGTCCACAGCCGACACTTTGCCACGCCTCCTCTCTGTCCACAGCCAACGCTTGACCACGCCCCAGCTGCCACAATGACTTATGATAACACTTTTTTTTTTTTTAATTTAATCAATTATAGAATTTAAAACAACGTTGTTAGTTTCTGTTTGTGAGGTGGCTGGTAAAAATTCTGAGTGACCAGTAAAAAAAAAAAAAATTACTGTGGCAGGTGGAGGAAAAAGTTAATTTCAGACCCTGCTCAAGAACCATCTAGTGCTGCCCACTTAGAGTTTTTGTTAATTTGCAAAATACACAAAACATACTTTTGAGAACTTGTCTAATCCCGTGTCTCAACCAGCTCCCTAGTTGAGTAGTTAGGGCACTGATCAGGGAGTCTGCCATTTTAAGGGTTGTATCAATTGGAAAATCTTTCCAGTGCACTGGAACGTTCACTCCCTAAAAAAATCCCAGAATGCACCACAAAAACCAGGGAGCCTCGATGCTCACTATGTTCCCTTACTGGAAGTGACATGTTTTCTGAAGCCTCTCAGCTCGAAAAAAAAAAAAAAAGGGTGACAAACTCTCAGCCAACATCTGGCTATAAATGTAAGTAGCTTGTTAACGTTGTTGTAGCTCTCATATGATTACTTACATTAGTGATTTTTAACTTTATTTGATGTTCTATATACGGTTTGTTTTCTCGTTTTACAACGAGAGTATGTAGTCATGTCACTGGAAATTCAGTTCCCAGTGTCCCAATGTGTAGTGAGCCAAGGTCCTTACCTGTGCCCCAACTCGAGTACACGGTATACTGATTCACTACCTACTGAACTAGGGAGCTGTTTCAGACAAACGCTAAGAATTTTTGTCCCATCTTGACAAGTTTGGTGTCAAACTACTCAGCAGTATAACCCTCAATAATCAAAAAAATTTGTAAACTATGGCCACCACATGGTTAAACAGCTCTAACTCATTACTGTTTGCATGGATTTTGCATGAAACTTGAAACATGTATACAGAACAACATTTTGAGGTCATTTGCAAAGTTTGGGGTGTGGACATACATAAGGGCTATGGCTAATGTCATATAAGTGTTTCTCAAGAATTATACTGTATGTCTGATCAAGCTGAAATGTGGTAGACTGCATCTCTATACTAATCTGCAGGTGGATCTTCGATGACCTGGTTACTCTCAAAGCATGGCTGCCATCAGCCAATCAGATTTCAGCAGGCATTTAACAGAGTTAACACTGACCTATTGTCATGAAACTTGAATGGTGGGGGAATGCTCTTTTTGTTTGTGCACACACAAACATGTCTCTTGGAAAATGAGCTGTACAGATTGATTATTTTGCTCAAATGCTAAATATATATATATTTTTTAATTGCTTTTTGGGCCTTTTAGGTCCACCTATGTAATTTGTGATAATTTGCTAAATATGCAAAACCTACTTTTGCATTTTTGGCCAATTTTCACAGTTTTGATGTCAAAAAGAGACTAGACTACACATACAGGTGCATCTTAAAAAATTATATCATGGAAAAGTAAATTTTTTCCATAATTTAATTCAAAAAGTGGAAATTTTATTACACATAAAGTGAAATATTTCAAGATTTTTTTGTTTTAATCTTGATTATGCCTTACACCTCATGGAAAAATCCAGTATCTCAAAAATATTACAGTAAAGAAAATAGACCAATTTTAGTTCTCTATAATAGTAGCTTTGTATAATCATGCCATGGTTTCCCATGTACGATTAACTAGATTAATATTACAATAATCGGAGGTTAAACCTGGCTTTTAGCCTGTAACTAAAATGGTCACAGATTTGTGGTAACATGGACTTAACATGATGTACTAGAGACAATAATTTCAGGGTAGGTCAGAATAGATTCAAACATAATTTACTAACCACGTAATTTCAATAATAATTCAATTTCAATAATAATCCAGTTCAAAATATAACAAGCAGTGATCAATAATATAAAAACATCACATAAAACAAAAATGAGAATTAGAGATGTTTACCGGGCAAGGAAACTACACACAACAATTGTTTGGGAGATCTGCCTACAGAGTCCCTCTGTAGGTCCACCAAATGGTGGTGTTTGTGATTATAATTCGAATTTGGGCCCACTAGTCAGGGGGTCAGTTGGCATTTGTGATTGAATGGGTCTTCGCTGTCTGTATATGGATTTATATACAGGAGGTTATTTATATGAGGGACCTGGGGAGGGTACACTTTAAATGGCATGCAATATTTTTCTACATTTCTTATTGGTGGTTTGAATTGCTGCTGAGGGAATGAGACCATTTTTCCAGATGCACTGCGACATTTTGAATGATACTAAACGTATAGTCAACTTCTTATTCACATTAAACATACTGTCTAATGCATACAGACCTTGGGTGAGAGAGAGGGAGAGAAGGGAGCACATAAAAGAACAATAGTGAGGTGTGATCTTCCAGTCTCCACTCAGTGTGATGTGTTATCTCGGATGAAGATGCTAATTCTGTGGGTTCAAATGTTAATTTTTGTAAGAATTCTTGTTTTCTCAGAGAGCAGTTTTCTTCAGGTTCAGGCATCTTGACACCAGTCTTACAATACTATTTTATTAAGAATTCTTGGGTCATGTTGACTTCACAGCATCCATTGTTGTCATTGTTGAGTTTGAGCTTTTGGGCCATTTGGTCTAAAAGAAAGCATCATACCGCCCAACACCCGGGTAACACCATTCCTACCAACAAGGATGGTGGCTGTGCTCTGGGGTTGCAGCAGGAGGAACTTTTACCCTTTTTACCATCAGGGGCAACATGGATGGTGCCAAATCCAAGCAGATTCTTGAGGATTATCTGTTCCAATCAGCCACAAATCTGTATCTAGGGCAAAAATGTAAATCCCAACAGGACAATGACTCAAAGTACAAGGTACAAACTACTACCTCAATTCCAAAAAAGTTGGGACGCTGTGTAAAATGTAAATAAAAACAGATTGCAATGATTTGCAAATCTCATAAACCCATATATTATTCACAATAGAACATAGAAAACATATCAAATGTTTAAACTGAGTAAATGTACCATTTTAAGGGGAAAAAAATAAGGTCATTTTTAATTTGATGGCCACAACAAAAGGCTGGAAACGTAAGTGTTACTAAAAAGAACGCAGGCTTTTGAACTGAGCGCTGATAAAAATTTTTTTAAAAAGCCGCATGGTCCCTCTCCTCTTTAGTCCAAAGGACATGGTCTCCATGGTTTCCAAAAAAAAATTCAAATTTTGATTCGTCTGACCACCGAACAGTTTTCCACTTTGCCTCAGTCCATTTTAAATGAGCTTTGGCCCAGAGAAGACTGTAGCGTTTCTGGATCATGTTCACATATGGCTTCTTCTTTGCATGATAGAGCTTTAACCTGCATTTGTGGAGGGCACGGCGAACTGTGTTCACAGACAATGAGTTCTGGAGGTGTTTCTGAGCCCATGCAGTGATTTCCATTACAGAATCATGCCCATTTTTAATGCAGTGCCACCTGAGGGCCCGAAGATCACAGGCATACAATATTGATTTTCGCCCTTGTCCCTTGGGCACAGAGATTTCTCCAGATTCACAGAATCTTATAATGATATTATGTACTGTAGATGATGAGATATTCATAGTCTTCACAATTTTAGGTTGAGGAACATGAAATTGTTCCACAAATTGTTCCATCTTTACTTCTGAGAGACTCTGCCTCTCTAAGATACTCTTTTTATACCCAGTCATGTTACTGACCTGTTGCCAATTAACCTAATTAGTTGCAAAATGTTCCTCCAGCTGTTTCTTTTTAGTAACACTTTTCCAGCCTTTTGTTGCACCCATCCCAAATCTTTGCAGCGTGTTGTGGCCATCAAATTCAAAATTACCTTATTTTTTCCCTTAAAATGGTACATTTCCTCAGTTTAAACATTTGATATGTTTTCTACAGGTGCATGTCAATAAATTAGAATGTCGTGGAAAAGTTCATTTATTTCAGTAATTCAACTCAAATTGTGAAACTCGTGTATTAAATAAATTCAATGCACACAGACTGAAGTAGTTTAAGTCTTTGGTTCTTTTAATTGTGATGATTTTGGCTCACATTTAACAAAAACCCACCAATTCACTATCTCAACAAATTAGAATATGGTGACATGCCAATCAGCTAATCAACTCAAAACACCTGCAAAGGTTTCCTGAGCCTTCAAAATGGTCTCTCAGTTTGGTTCACTAGGTAAGCCACAAACATTCATTGCCAAAGAAGCTGGCTGTTCACAGAGTGCTGTATCCAAGCATGTTAACAGAAAGTTGAGTGGAAGGAAAAAGTGTGGAAGAAAAAGATGCACAACCAACCGAGAGAACCGCAGCCTTATGAGGATTGTCAAGCAAAATCGATTCAAGAATTTGAGTGAACTTCACAAGGAATGGACTGAGGCTGGGGTCAAGGCATCAAGAGCCACCACACACAGACGTGTCAAGGAATTTGGCTACAGTTGTCGTATTCCTCTTGTTAAGCCTCTCCTGAACCACAGACAACGTCAGAGGCGTCTTACCTGGGCTAAGGAGAAGAAGAACTGGACTGTTGCCCAGTGGTCCAAAGTCCTCTTTTCAGATGAGAGCAAGTTTTGTATTTCATTTGGAAACCAAGGTCCTAGAGTCTGGAGGAAGGGTGGAGAAGCTCATAGCCCAAGTTGCTTGAAGTCCAGTGTTCAGTTTCCACAGTCTGTGATGATTTGGGGTGCAATGTCATCTGCTGGTGTTGGTCCATTGTGTTTTTTGAAAACCAAAGTCACTGCACCCGTTTACCAAGAAATTTTGGAGCACTTCATGCTTCCTTCTGCTGACCAGCTTTTTGAAGATGCTGATTTCATTTTCCAGCAGGATTTGGCACCTGCCCACACTGCCAAAAGCACCAAAAGTTGGTTAAATGACCATGGTGTTGGTGTGCTTGACTGGCCAGCAAACTCACCACACCTGAACCCCATAGAGAATCTATGGGGTATTGTCAAGAGGAAAATGAGAAACAAGAGACCAAAAAATGCAGATGAGCTGAAGGCCACTGTCAAAGAAACCTGGGCTTCCATACCACCTCAGCAGTGCCACAAACTGATCACCTCCATGCCACGCCGAACTGAGGCAGTAATTAAAGCAAAAGGAGCCCCTACCAAGTATTGAGTACATGTACAGTAAATGAACATACTTTCCAGAAGGCCAACAATTCACTAAAAATGTTTTTTTTTATTGGTCTTATGAAGTATTCTAATTTGTTGAGATAGTGAATTGGTGGGTTTTTGTTAAATGTGAGCCAAAATCATCACAATTAAAAGAACCAAAGACTTAAATTACTTCAGTCTGTGTGCATTGAATTTATTTAATACACGAGTTTCACAATTTGAGTTGAATTACTGAAATAAATGAACTTTTCCACGACATTCTAATTTATTGAGATGCACCTGTATATTCAATTGTGAATAACATATGGGTTTATGAGATTTGCAAATCATTGCATTCTGTTTTAATTTACATTTTACACAGTGTGGGAATTAATTTGCATAAAATATAAATAACAAACACAGAAGACAAGGTAAAAACACAGTGTAGTTTATTAAGCAGTAGAATAATATAAAACCAGGCCCTTCACTGTGCATTGGTGTGCATTGCTGAAGAGCTCCCGGGACATGTTGAGGTCAGTTTGTGATAAAGCGAACTTGATGAAGACAACTGCAGCTGATATTGTATTGTATTGTAAATAAATAAATATATACACAGGCAAAAAGCACTATGAAAGCATAATCCTATAGCAGTGAGCATAATCTTAGAATCCTAGCAAATATGTGTAATCTCAAGATTTAGATTATAATAGAGCTTTAAGTAGTGTGTAAAACACAAAAATATGTTAAAATCATGCACAGAATCTGTCATACATAAAAACATGTAAAGAGATAAAATTGAAGTGAAAAATAACAGTTTAATATGAGAACCAAAGAGAGAACGCAGAGAAAGGTTTGCTTGTCTAGACATTTTGGTAAATTGGGCCACAGAAGTCTTTTATAGGGGGTGGGGCAAGAAGAAAAGAAAGGAGGAGACTGTTTTTTTTTTTTTTACTTCAGGGCTTGAAAAACGGATTCTAATGGGAAATTTTTCTGCCCTGTTTTTGGTTATAATGGTGGCTGAAAAACCTGGTTTTATGATTCTAATGGTAGCTGAATCTCATTTCTGAAAATCAAACATAATGGTAAATATTTTTTGGTATCAAGTTGAGTAGAGGGTGTAAATACAGGGACTGAGCTCAGGGTAGATGGGATCATTCCTGGGACATCTCATTTGAATTGATCTCATGTTGGCTGCTGTTTCTGGGCAATAAATCTGATTTTTGCTTCTCTCATCCACTGTGTTGTGAGTATTATTTTTATTTGAATTTAGAGTGTTTGTGTAGAGGCTACGGTATATCCAGTGGCAGAAAATGCCACATTAATGGCGCCCGAACAGGGACCTGGGTGAGGCTTGGGGCCTGAACCCCCGGGCTGGGGGGCTTCTTTGCCGTCCTGTGGACTGCAGGTACCGGCGCCATATAGGAAAAGGTAAGCAGACGCCTGTTTGATATTCAAAGTTCTGCATTAGTTATTCTGCGGCCTGGGACGGGGGAGTCGCCTGGGGCGGGGGGAAGGGTCTCTGGTCCCCAGTGCACCCAGAGGCTAACATAGAAAAAATTTTAATCGGGAAAAGCCTCAGGAGAAACAAGTGGATGGGAGAAGTAAAAGATATTTAAGGAGTGCCTCCGGTGGGTGACCGGAAGATAAAGTGAAAAGATTTGGTGAAGCAGTTGTAATAGTATAATGTGTGTATTATTGTGTGTGTGAAACGGATTTAAGAAGATAAGAGAAAAAGTCCCGTGAGAGACAGGTGGATTTTCTGGCCGGCCAGTAATAGTATAAATTAACTGTATATGTGTGTGTATGAAGGTTTGAATTAAAACCTTTGCATTGGGATAAAGACATGAGATATTTTTGTGTAAGTGTAAGACAGAAGATCCTTATGTAAGAGGAAAATATGTTGAAAAGCTACAGAGCAGCCAGCATTGTGTTTGCGTAAGTATTTCCACTGTAATGTAGACCCAGACCTTTTGTCTAAAGTGTTTGTCCCGGGACTGGGTCTACATTACAGTACTTACAGAGAGAAGAAGAAGTTTATGCTGAGTATTTTCTCATCTGTGACTGTATGTGTGAGAATGGGCATTTTAGATAAAAGTTAGTGATATATTAGGAAAATATTTCAGGGTTTGGTAGGTTGTCTCCAATGTGACCCAGAAAGAGAAATGAGCTGTGGAGACAGGGTGACCGTGTGTGTGTGTTTTATCTGTGTATGAGAGAGAAATATATATGATTATGGTGTAGTGGTTATTAGAGTTGAATGCAATACAATGAGTAAAATATGAGGATCTGCAAATAATTTTAAAATATTTGGGTTTCATGTTTCGGATAATAATGCAGTGATAAACCCAGTATACTTTCAAAAGGGACATGCGTTAGAGTTTAGTATAATTTTTTATAATTGAGTTGGTCCAACTAATTTGATCAAATACAGTTTAAGTGAAATAGATACATTTATAAAGTGATTTTTATGCTTGTCACAAAGCTCCTAGAGCCATATAAGTGGAGTGGTTTTCCTGAAATGAATACTGATGTTTGTAAATAATTGAATTAGAGTCTAGATGAAACAGAATTTTTTAATATATTTTTTTCCTAATATTTTTGAAAAATAATTATATTATATTATGTTATATTATATTATGTTATAGTATAATAATAATAATAATAATAATAATAATAATAATAATAATTTTGAAAAACATGGCAAAATAGGTATAGGTCTATAGCTGTTAAAACACTGCGGATCATCTACTTTGAACAGATGAATAACTTTGGCTACTTTTAAATCAACCCTCTGGCATCACACCTGTTTTCAAAGACAAAGAAAAGATGTGGGAATATCAATGATTGATGAGAATATCAATTTTTGAGCTATGTCAAACAGATTATTAAAAGAATTTTCACCTCCTAAAAAGACAGAGGGTAATTCTGAAGTGGTTTTCTCTCTTTGCAACAACTGATTACTTTCCATGTGGGTTTTAATATCGGTTGAACACCTCTTAAAGTTTTGAAATATTTCTCTTTACATGTCTAAAAGAATGAATATACTCTAAACACCATGAGTAAGGCACCATCAGAGCCAGAGAACTGGTCAAACTTTCATTAAAATCTTTGATGCTAGAGTCAGGTGGTCTGTAGAGAACACCAACAATAACATTCTTTCCACTAGACACCCCAGAGAGCTCTATAAATACAGATTCCACCTCAATTTTATTTGGCTTTAAAGAGAGATCATCCCTAAATTAAATCAGCATGAATAAACAGAGATAATCCACCTCCAGATCTATTTTCTCTTACATGGTGCACTGGATTATATTTAGGTAATTTAAAGGCTTATCTAGAGTCCTCTGAAAGCCATGTTGCTGATAAGGCAATAATAGTTTGAATGAAGACAAATAGTGAATAAAATTGTCATAATTTCTAGAAAGACTTCTTATATTCAAAGGAAAAGTAGAGAATCCATTAGGAGGTGTAGAAACACATAAATCATTAAACTGAGGTTTAATTAAACAAAATTGTAAGAATCAACTATAGGGAGACGAGTAATATCCACAATTTTGCTGTTGTTTAATCCTCGGCAAAAGATTAAATTCTAAGCAAGATTCTTTAGACTATTATTACATAGAGAATTAGCCTAAGACCACCATTCAGCAGCTTTATTGCCAAGTATGTTTACACACATAAGGAATTTGTTTTGGTGACAGGAGCTTCCTGTGTAGAAAAAATGGCCTATATTTGGAGCCATTTTAGCAATAGATAAACGAGACTTACACAGAGTTTCGTACAGACAGAGAGACAGTAGAAAATTTGAGAAATAGCCTGTCTGCGAGTTAATTGTATGGATTTTTTAAGGTAAAGATATCCTTTAACTGAAGAAAATAAGTAAGTGAAGATTAATCAAGTAAGAAGTAAGTCAGGTAACTGAGTAACCACACTCCTTACAGAGGGACACAGTAAGTAGGGAAAAATATAAGTGTAGGAATGTAGAAGAACTAAAGGAACTGAAGGTAGGTGGTAAGGAGAACCCATACAGAGCTAGAGTAAATATTTTTTCCACAATTTGGCATCACTAACATATCGGTTTGTAATCACTCAAAACTCACCTCTAAATTATCAGGCCTTGAGCTGGTATCTAATGCATAAGCTGAACATGTCATATTTAATGATGGGCTTTGCAGTTGTGTGTTCCCAGTTGTCTGTCTCCAGTTTCAAATCTGGCAAGTGATGGTGGCATCCCTCAACCTGAGCCCACTAAACCCATTAGGGTGTAGGACAGGTAACAAGTATTAAGCCCAAGTGAAACATGGATGTTCTATGTTGTGTAAACAATGTCCTCTATCCTCAGGGAAGGAGAAAAGGGTACGCAACGAGCATTATCACAGTAGGGTGCCAACAAATTATATGCTATCTAGTACATTAACCAATGTCTAAGGCTGGAAGAAGATGATGGTACTTTACACAAAATTGGTCATGTATAAAATTAATAAATTTATTATCTAACTCCATGAGTGCTTAATGTCCATACTGTAACCTCTTCCATTTCGAGCATAATCCATAGACGGGATAATTCTTTAATCCAGTATATTTCTCTGTTGTGTTCAGGTTTTTTCCCAGTGTGTCTTGCTCGCCTTAACAATCCGAGATCAACAATACGCCTGGGGCATCTCCCTGTGGGGTTTGGGGCTCCCCTGTGGGGTTTGGGGCTCCCCTGTAGGGTTTGGGGCTCCCCTGTAGGGTTTGGGGCTCCCCTGTGGACTCAACTCCCCTCTGTGGTCAAGAGACACCAACCATTGACATTAAAATTCTCCTGGTCCCAAGGCTGACAGGATATGATTAGGGGTCATCCTCCATCCCATACCACAAAATAAATGATAAGCAGCTTCCTGGATGCTATCCACTAGTGTCGTCAGCGGATCACTGAGTACTCCTCCAGATCCTGAGAGCTGGGTATTCTAAAGAAAAACCTGAGAGTGAATGAACTGTCGACACGGTGAACTGTTCTTCAAGCACTGAAGGCTACCTGCACCGGCTGCACCTGCACTGCAACTGCCTAATTACCTGACACCTGTATGTGACTGAAGGGGGGAGGGGAGAGCCACTGTGGGGTCCCGGCCCAGGAGTGTGGGGAATGCTCCAGGCTGTAGGTTATATAAAAAAAGAGTTGCTTAAGTGGCATAAGGATTGCCAGCATTTCTGCATGTTGGGGCTGAACTTCCAGTGACCAGTATGAGAGAGTGTGAGAACGATAACTTAACACACCTGCTCCCCATTCACACCTGAGACCTTGTAACACTAACGAGTCACATGACACCAGGGAGGGAAAATGGCTAAATGGGCCCAATTTGGACATTTTCACTTAGGGGTGTACTCACTTTTGTTGCCAGCGGTTTAGACATTAATGGCTGTGTGTTGAGTTATTTTGAGGGGACAGTAAATTTACACTGTTATACAAGCTGTACACTCACTACTTTACATTGTAGCAAAGTGTCATTTCTTCAGTGTTGTCCCATGAAAAGATATAATAAAATATTTACAAAAATGTGAGGGGTGTACTCACTTTTGTGAGATACTGTGTGTGTGTGTGTATATATATATATATATATATATATACACACACACAGTACTTTGCAGGCAAAGCTGCTGCCAGTTAACTACTGCAAATTTACAGAGAAAAGTTTTACAGTGCAGGTTTGTTGATGATGGGATGGCTGGCCGCTTTATGTCCCAGGACGCCCTCAAGTTTGTGTTACCTTCTGGCTCTCCCTTTTAGTTATGCTGTCATAGCTAGCCTTGCCGGAGTCCCTGCATGCATTCTGCACACAATGTACATTGTCCTTAACCATTACATGACAATTAGCACACCTAATATTTTCTGTCTCTGTCTCTCTGTCTCTCTCTGTGTCGAGCTACACATGCTACTCCTGAGATACCAGTGATCCTGACCCCCTTCTGCTCTCCAGACCTGCCTAATCCATCCTGATGCCCTACTTCTGGTTGGATTTCTCATCACTTGGAAACCACTCACTGCTGCTGAGGATGGCCCCATATGGATAAATGGATACATGAGATTATTGTGGTACCACTTAGAATCCATGAAGATGGCTTTGGACTGCAACTGATATGAACAGTTTTGCTACAATGGCTTAGGACTACAATTGCCATCAAGTCTCCATCAGTGAACAGTTGATAATGTCAACAAAATAGACTTCATGTTAAAACTATAATGAATATCCTGGTTACACAGGTGCTGCACTGCACTTTTTGATCATGTAGTTCACAATTATAGAAGGGAGTTATTTATAATTGCACTAATCAGTGTCACCCAGATGAGGATGGGTTCTCTTAGGAGTTTGAAACCTCTCAAGGTTTTTTCCTCATATATTCTCAGGGAGTTTTTCCTTGCCACCATTGACTCTGGCTTGCTCATTAGGGATAAATTTAAAATTCATACCCTGAATTTATATATTTCTATAAAGCTACTTTGGGACAATATCCATTGTAAATGTGCTATACAAATAAAATTGAACTGAACAGATTACGAGTCAAATCACTTTACTGTCATGTGCCCATGAAATACGATGAAATTCTTATTGCTTGTAAATCATTCCTCAAGACATATAAAAATGCAGACATATTCACAGCTACAGACAGAATCAGTGTTAGGGATTAGCTGATTAAAAGTAGCGAAACTAGTAACTTAACTATATTTTTCATTAGCTTGATAGTAGCTCCTCTACTTTAAAAAAAAATAGTGTAGCTTTTCCAGTAATGAGTTCTTTTTTCAAACGAGCAGCGTGACCAATTGTGTTTAATTTCTTTATGCAAAATTATACACAGTTATTCATAAGCTGATTCACAATCATAACACTAAAAATATTGCACATTTACGTAGCTCCAATGTAGTTAGCTTCTTTTTCTTAGTAACGTGTAGTTTAGCTAACTACTTTTTTAAAAGGGTAGCTTGACTGCAGCTTAACTACTTCAAACTATGAGTAGCTTGTAGCTTGAAAAGCTACAGTTTCAAAGTAGCTTCCCCAACACTGGACAGAATGAAATACTATCACCACCTAATTGGCTGGCATGCTCACTTGAGTGGTTTCAAATCATTTTTGCATTTGTGTGTGTACTTTTCAAAATATTCAAAAAGCTGTTCCTGGAGACTATTTTTTAAATCAGTTGGGGGAAAAACTAAGTTTTCAAAAATACCAGTATACATGTGTACATGTAAGTAAGTATATATATATATATATATACACACTTAAGTATATATTGTACAAATTTAATAATAACATGATATATTTAGAAAACTTGGTGTCATTGTGCAAAAGTGCCCCTTGTGCCCCATGCAAAGCAAAGAACTTGAAAGTACTTTTTTGTCTTATGGAAACTGTACAAAGCTTGTATTGAAAATTTGGTGTCAGTAATTAAAATATTGCCTGAGATTTGGCCTTAATTCTTCTTTCCAGCAATGCCCCACTTGACCACAAAATAAAAAGTCCATTGTAAATGTAAGGGAGCAAAGACATACCTAAGGTTTAGAGTCAGGAGGTTTATTCAAGTTCACCTGCATCTCACCATTGACCTTTAGGGAGTCTAGCCTGTTGTAGTCAGGGGTGGAGATAAATAGAGGTTTTTCCCCATAGTGTGCTGCCACGAGCTGCCAATAAGAGCCATGGCATGTATTGCAGGAAGAAATAATACAGATGGATTTTGCTTTTGAATAGGTGGAATGTCTGCATTTAAATGATTAATAGTTTTCTTCTACATAAACAGGTTAAATGTCAGTATTGTAAACAGAAGCACATAAGCTGGAATTTTAATATTAACCACAAACACTTCACATTTTAGTGGGCTACAGTATGTGTTTATGTGTTGTATGTGTTGTAAGACTTTCTTATATTTTAATTTGCCTGGTCTGTTTCATTCAATTTATTTGGATAAAGATTGTAGCCTGCTGTTAGGGTGTATAAAATTATTACCACACATTGTCACACACGGAATAAAAGCCTTGGCTTGGCAGCCAGCTGAGCATGTATCAAATTAGGACTATACTCTGTCATTATTAAGTAAACTTTGCACTTATGCAGTGTGTGGACAGCAACAGAAATATCATATACTTGTGTTCAAAACTACAAATCTAAATTAATGACTGTGTTATGCATATCACTGAAGAGAAGACTATTAACTTATGAATTAACTAGTACAATCAGTTGTACAGTAGCCTATTTGTATACTACTTGCATACAACTTATGTGAATTATTGCAAAAGTTAAGGTTTTATTTATTTATTTTTTTCATTCATATGAAGTCGATTATCCAATCATATCTCTCTTGTTCATTCAAATCATAAATGTGTCATGACTTCAGGTTGACATACTTGCCCAGTCCTTCTGCATTATTATGCAAAATCAGCTTTATTTAAATCCATATATTGTTGGCACTAAGCCATCAACATCTTGTATATAATCAAAATTACATTCATGTCTCAGAACTTACAGTAGTACTGGTACATAGGAATCTATGTATAATATAAGAAGATAGCCCTACTCTTTAAAAGTTTTCCTTCTCCTTTTCTCTGGCAGTGGCCCTGAAAAATACAAAATCACAGAGCAGATATGTACCATAACAAGATGCATTGATAAATATATAATTTTATATGACCTTAAAATGTGTCCTCAATTTGGCATATATAATGTATAAACTGAAAAGTGTAGTGAGTAGCATTGCCTAATAGCTCCAGGGTCTGTGCAGAGTTTCCCATAGTGTCCTCCAGGTTATCTGATTTCCTCCCACATCCCAAAAAATGGCAGTAGGTGAAATCTCCCTAGGTGTGAATGAATGTGCAAATTCTATTAACTGTTTATATAGTGCTTTTATTTATATAGTGCTTTATATAGAAACTTTGAAAAAGGAACCCATCCTCATCTGGGTGATGATGGATAGTGTGATTATAAATAGTTTCTCTTCTATAACTATAAACTATAGCTCAGATGTATAAATGACATAAATGTAAGTCGCTCTGGATAAGGGCGTCTGCCAAATGCCATAAATGTAAATGTAAATCTATAAAGTAAAAAAAGTGCTAATTGTGTTAACAGGAACTTGAGTATGAGAATCATTTGAGTTTTAACTTTAAGTCTATTGTATCAAGTTGAAGTTATTAACTGTTCAGTTATGGAGACTGGGGTGTAAACTGTTCTTAGCAATTACAGTCCTTAGGCCACATATGTCAAACATAAGGCCCACGGACCGAACTAGGCCTGCTGCATATTTCTATCTGGTCCGCGCATTGATATGAGTTTTAAATTGATCTTGGCCCACTTCCATACTGCCTGTGCCGCACTGAAGTACAAGTCCCAGCAAGCCTTGCCAACATGCTGGGCGCTAAACATCAGGTTACCGCCACCCCTCCTCCTCTCACCCACATACACGTACAAGACAGTTGATCCAGCGCACTGTCTGGATGTCAAAATTAGTAACGGTTTTAACAGCAGCATTGTTCCCTATTATCAAAAAAGTACAGTATTAGTTAGCTAGCAGATGGCGAAAAGAAGGAAAGTTGACAGTGAAGGTAGGGCATTCCATGACAGGTGGGAGGTGGAATAGTTATTTGTCGACCAAGAAAAACCTGTCTGTCTCGTTTGCCAGGAGACTCTGGCCGTAATGAAAGAATATAACATAAGACATCATTATGAGACAAAACACACGTGACAAATGGGGACTTATATAGACAGCAGAGGCAACAGAAAATGGCAGAGTTAAAGAAAGGCCTTGTACAACAGCAAACAATGTTTTCTAAAGCAAAAGCACAGAGTGATGCAGCCGTAAAAGCCAGTTTTTTTGTGGCTGAAGAAATAGCTAAATCAGGCCGACCATACACAGAGGGTGATTTTCTGAAGAAGTGCATGCTTAAAGTAAAGCGTTGTGCTGTGCCCTGATAAAAGGCAAGCATTTGGGAATGTCAGTCTTAGGAGAAATACAATGGCAGATCATGTGGATGAGCTAGCCATCAATCTACAAGGGCAGCTCACTGAAAAAAGAAAATACTTTGTAGCTTACTCACTTGCTGTTGATGAGAGTACTGATTCTACAGACACTGCTCAATTGTCCATTTTTATCCGTGGGGTGGATTCAAACTTATCCGTTACAGAAGAGCTCTTGGGCGTTAAAGCAATGCGTGACACTACCACAAGAAATTAAATTTTTCAACAAGTAGAAAAATCTGTACATGAAATGAAATTGCCTTGAGATAAACTTACTGGACTGACAACGGCGGGGCACCTGCAATGTGCGGTGAAAGGAGCGGATTGGTGGGGAGGATGCGAGAAAAGATGCGGGAGGAGAATTGCCTGGGCGAGCTGCATAATACATTAGGAGGCACTTTGTGTTAAAGTACTGAAGATGGATTATGTAATGAACACCATAACAAACGCAGTTAATTTCATCAGGGCAAGGGTTTGAACCACTGTCAGTTTCAGTCATTTCTCGAGGCGATGAATTCGGAGTATGAAGATGTGCCATACCACTCAGAGGTGTGCTGGCTCAACTGTGGGAACGTTCTAAATAGATTTTTTGAGTTGCGTGAGGAAATACATCATTTCAAGGACAGCAAGGGCAAAAACATATAATTGCTCCAGGACATTTTTTGTGTGACATAACAGGCCATCTCAACACACTTAACCTATAGTTGCAGGGACGCAATCATGTGATCACCGACATGTATGACTCTGTAAAATCCTTCCAAATGAAACTGCGTTCATGGGAGAATCAAATGCAACAAGACAACTTGGTTCACTTTCCATTCAGCAAACGTATGGCAAACAAGCTTGCCAGCACTGCTTTCCCACGTGTACACTTTGCTGACAAACTTAGCACACTTTGCTCTGAGTTTGCAAGAAGATTTGCAGACTTTGAGGCTCAGACATTTCATTTTCAACTTTTTGCCAATCAGTTTGCAGTTGATGTGGACAGCGGACCAACGGACATTCAGATGGAACTGATAGAACTGCAATGTAACAGCGCTCTGAAGGCAAAGTACGATTCAGTCGGGGCTGGACAGTTTTATGCTTTTATACCAGAAACTATGCCACTGCTCTGCCTACAGTTCGCCCATATGCTGGGCATGTTTGGTAGCACGTACCTGTGTGAACAGCTGTTGTCCGTTATGAAGATAAACAAACCATCTCACAGATCATGACTTACGGACAAGCACCTTCATCCAATTCTCAGAGTTGCAGCAGCTCAGGAGTTGACCCCAAATACTGATAAACTTGCATCAAAGAAAAGAAGCCAGGTTTCAAGTAGTAGCAAATAGATAACAAAATAAGCCTGAAAATCTGATAAACACTTAAATAGTCTGGGCAGTTAATTTAAGTGTTATTCATGATTGAGTCATGTTTGCTTTTAGTTATTTGATGCTTAAAGTTGTATTATCTACTATATGAAGTTCATATTTGTATGAAGCAATGACGAGTTTGAATGACTAGTCACAGCAGCATCACATTTTTTTCAACAAAAAATAAATATAAGCCATATCTGGCCCGCAGATTGGCCTATGTTTTTTATATGGCCCCCAATTTGATTGTGTTTGACACCCCTGCCTTAGGCTATCCAAGGAAGAACATCCACAGTAATCTCATGGTGATCTTTAGACTATCCATGCTCAGCAACAGCAAGTGATTTTCAGGTGACTAAAGCTTCAAGCAGAAGTGGGGCATCAGGATGGATCAGACAGGTCCGGAGAGCAGAAAGAGTCAATATCACGTCAATATACGTACACACAAATGTATGTGTAGGGATGTTATAAGGCCTCCACTCACTAGGGAGACCTGTAGTTTCTTTGTTCCTCATTGTTTGCTCTGAGCACTTCATTAGAGTGCTGAAGCTGTTGCTAGGCAACAAATTTGTGTTCCTTTGGAAAGGTAAGAAGTGCTCTGTTTCTCTGTAGTAATCTGACTGATATCTTTGTGTTTGCCATCCAAGTACTGTAGGATGATTATTTTACATTAAACATTTACATTTTTGTGTGTGTTTTGGAGAGGACCATGCAGCTGATGATTGTGTAATTTGATTAAGATTAAAATGATAAGGAATGCATTTCAGAGAGACCATGTGAATTTAACCTGGTCATCTAAACTGTGATTAATTCCAATATTCCTCAGGGCATGTTTGGTGATAATATGATATATGGTCATAATATCATATAGGTTTATGAACCATTTAGAGTATATGTTGCAATGTGTGTTCTTTCGTCCCACACACACCTACGCCCACACATATACTGTACATACTGGCACCATCTGGTCTGCATGGGAGACCTTTTGTCTTTGTTCCCACCGACTCATTCTCAGAAACTTAATTAGCATACAGTTCCTTAGGGTGAGCTAGCCAACTGGAGGTCCATCCTGCCATAAAACACATTGTGTCTCTTCCATTTGGTACTCTAGTCATTAAAAAGGTATGCTTGGTACAATATGGGGGGCCTTTACCATCAGGGGCTTTTACCATCACGCATCCTACAACCCCAATTCCAAAAAAGTTGGGACGCTGTGTAAAATGTAAATAAAAACAGAATGCAATGATAAAACCCATATGTTATTCACAATAGAACATAGAAAACATAGAAAATGTCTAAACTGAGGAAATGTACCATTTTAAGGAAAAAATAAGGTAATTTTGAATTTGATGGCTGAAACACGTCTCAAAAAAGTTGGGATGGGGGCAACAAAAGACTGGAAAAGTAAGTGTTACTAAAAAGAAACAGCTGGAGCTTAACTGGCAACAGTTAAGTAACATGATCGGGTATAAAAAGAGTATCTTTGAGAGGCAGAGTCTTTCAGAAGTAAATATGGGCAGAGGTTCACCAGTCTGCGAAAAACTGCATCTACAATTTGTGGAACAATTTCAGAATAACGTTCCTCAACGTAAAATTGTGAAGACTATGAATATCTCATCATCTACAGTACATAATATCATCAAAAGATTCTGGAGAATCTGGAAAAATCTCTGTGCGTAAGGGACAAGGGTGAAAATCAATATTGCATACCCGTGATATTCAGGCCCTCAGGCGGCACTGCATTAAAAACAGGCATGATTCTGTAATGGAAATCACTGCATGGGCTCAGAAACACCTCCAGAACTCATTGTCTGTGAAAACAGGCATGCCATCCACAGATGCAGGTTAAAGCTCTCTCATGCAAAGAAAAAGCCATATGTGAACATGATCCAGAAACGCCACCGTCTTCTGTGGACCAAAGCTCATTTAAAATGGACTGAGGCAAAATGGAAAACTGTTCTGTGGTCAGACGAATCGAAATTTGAAATTCTTTTTGGAAACCATGGACGCCGCTTCCATCCAGATTCCATCCCATCTTTACTTCTGAGAGACTCTGCCTCTCTAAGATACTCTTTTTATACCCAGTCATGTTACTGACCTATTGCTAATTAACCTAATTAGTTGCAAAATGTTCCTCCAGCTGTTTCTTTTTTAGTAACACTTACTTTTCCAGGCTTTTGTTGCCCCGTCCCAACTTTTTTGTGACGTGTTGTGACCATCAAATTCAAAATTACCTTATTTTTTCCTTAAAATGGAACATTTTCCTCAGTTTAGACATTTTCTATGTTTTCTATGTTCTATTGTGAATAACATATGGGTTTATGAGATTTGCAAATCATTGCATTCTGTTTTTATTTACATTTTACACAGAGTCCCAACTTTTTGGAATTGGGGTTGTATGCCTGTGACACTGACCATCAACTTTGTGTTATCTTTGTTTATGTTTTCTGTATTGTCCATTTGTGATTTTGTATAATATATTCATTTGTTAGTCTATACTTAAGTACTCAGCAGTTCTTCTGAAAGAAAGTATGATGCACGTGTGCATGATTTCTATGTTTTGTATGATTACTAGAAACAGTTCCCTAGCTAAAAGTTTTAGCACGCTAGACCTGTTTAATATGACCTCTGAGAAGTATATAGGAAAGGCCTAAACTTGCAAGTTGATAGAAACCTCTGAGCTAACAAAATAAGCGTTTAATAAATAGGCTATATAAAAGCCTCTGATGAAGGAATGGCATTTTAATGAAAGCTTTGCTTGAAGCTGTTTTAGAGTAAATACTATCAGAACACAGATATTACACTTCTAACAATAACTAAAAGATTATTTGTTGGAGTCAGACAATTAATTGAATGTATTGGAGTCAGATATTTAAATCATAAACTAAAACACACATTTAACCTATGCTATGGTGCAAATAACAAAACAAGAGTTACATGTACTTCAGTATAGTGGACACAGGCTCACAGAAAGTGGAGAGTTAAAGATTGGAAAAACACCAGATGACATATTTCCAATAAACAATTATCCAGTTTCTGTGAGCCTGTGACCACTTTAGCCTCAGATTTCTATTCTTGGTTGACAGGAGTGAAACCTAATGTGGTCTTCTACTGCTGTGGCCCATCTGCCTCCGGAGTAGATGTATTGTGTGTTCTGAGATGGCTTTTCTGCTCACCACAGTTGTGAAGAGTGGTTATTTGAGTTACTGAAGCCGTCCTGTCACCACAAACCAGCCTGCAGAATTGCCGCTAACTGTGTTTTTTACACAATTCTGTGTAAACTTTAAAGACTGTTCTGCATAAAAACCCAGGAGATCAGCAGTGTCTGAAATATTCCAATCAGCCCATCTGACACGAACAGCCATGCTACAGTAAAAGTCAATGAGATCACATTTTTTCCCCATTCTCTTTGATGTGAACATTAACTGATGCTCTGAAGCTCTTGACCAGTATCATGATTGGCCTATTGGACAGTTGCATGAATGAGCAGTGTACAAGTGTTCCTAATAAAGTGGACGGTGAATGAACAGTGAGGAGCATTCTGATCTGTTCTAGTGATCTGGGCAGTCCTGGCAGGCCTTTGTTATGGTAAAAGTGTCCCTTCTCATGCTGAACAGGGGGCAGGTGGCCATTTTTGTCCCTGATAGTAGAGGAAAAGAACCATCTGTAAAGTTGTATTAAGCTCTTTGTTTGGGAGTCATGTACAGCATCATGATGAAAAAGGTTTTGTGATCAAGTGGGCAGTTTCTACCCAGGATTTCTACATACTGGGATTCCCTTTCTGCCTATGTTTGGTCCACTCTGTCCTGCAGTGGCTCCACCAAATGACAAATGCCAATTCATAAATCACATACTGATATCTAGCCTTACAGCCTCTTAATTTTACAGCTGTCAATAGGACAGAGGAATAGATGATAGTGGGGACATCCTTTATTTCTTACTAAATAAAGCAATAGTGTTAGTCAGGATTCACAGTGGTGCATTGCGTAAGTGCTACTGGCACATCAGCATGCTGAAAAACCAGTAATGATCAAATGTACAGTGTTAATGAAATGTGGGATAGACAACAACTGAGACTACGCTATAATATTGTACTTAGCAATTCATATTCTCATTATCCATGACTCATTACTAGGGATATATCAATACCATTTTTCAGGCCAAGTACGAATACAAGTACGTGTTTTTTGATACTTGCTAATATCGCTCCCAGACAGGTCTCTGCTGTGTTTCCATATGAGGTACTGGCAGGAGAAAGAGCAAACACTTACATTTTCATCTGTTTTGGCACACTCCAGCATTCAGTCATCAGTTATGACTAAGTGAATTTTTATTCTGTTTAATGTTTAATCATTTATGGAATATACCTAGTATGAGAGATACCAGATCCCACTGAAAACCATGCCTCCCTCTCAGCCATGACAATCTAAATCTCCTGTTTACTAATTACTGAAACATTTTTTCCAAACTGTCATGAAGAGAGCAGATATATAAAAGCCTGGATGTCAAGTGCCATAACCCAAAAGTAGCGGAAGGTCACTTTGCCCTCCAGCTTTCTGCTTTACATGGGACAGTGAATATCCGGTGTGTATTTGTGTTTATTTTGTTTCTTCATGTTGAGTTAAACTGAGTGTGATAGCATACAAACACTCCCCTGGAAGCAACAGCTGCTCAAGAGCTGTGCATTGGGAGCTTCATGAAATGGGTTTCCATGACCGAGCAGCCTCACACAAGCCTAAGATCACTATGCACAATGCCAAGCTTTGGCTGGAATGATGTAAAGCACACCACCACTGGACTCTAGAGCAGTGGAAATGTGTTCACTGATGTGATGAAAAATGTAACAGTAAAGTCTGGTGGGGCTGTTTTCAGGGTTTGGGCTAGGCACCTTCCAGTGAAGGGTAAAAGTTGTGTTGTGGCAAAAGTTTGAGGAAGGCCCTTTCCTGTTCCAGAATCACTATACCCCTGTGCACAAAGCAAGGTCCAACTCAAGTGGCCTGCACCGAGCCCTGACCTCAACAACCCCACTGAACACTTTTGAGATGAACTGGAATGCCCCAGGCCTCCTCACCCAAATATATATATATATATATATATATATATATATATATATATATATATATATATATATATATATATATATATATATTACAAACACACTCAAAAAATTAGAATATCATGGAAATATTGTGTGTGGAAGTGTACGGAATTTTTTTCCGTAATTTCATTCAAAAAGTGTAACTTTCATATATTCTAGATTCATTATATATAAAGTGAAATATTTCAAGCTTTTTTTGTTTTAATCCTTATGATTACAGCTTACAGCTCATGGAAATCAAAGATCCAGTATCAACAGGATAAATAACTTTTAATACAGAAATGTCGACCTTCTGAAAAGTATGTTAATTTATGCACTCAATACTTGGTCGGGGCTTCTTTAGCACAAATTACTGCATCAATGGGGCGTGGCATGGAGGCGATCAGCCTGTGGCACTGCTGAGGTGTTATGGAAGCCCAGGTTGCTTTGATAGCGGCCTTCAGCTCATCTGTATTGTTGGGTCTGGTGTCTCTCATCTTCCTCTTGACAAAATTCAGGTCAGGCGAGTCGGCTGGCCAATCAAGCACAGTAATATCATGGTCAACAAACCAGTTACTAGTAGTTTTGGCTCTGTGGGCAGGAAATCAGCATCTCCATAAAGCTTGTCAGCAGATGGAAGCATGAAGTCTCTAAAATCTCCTGGTAGACGCTGCATTGACTCTCGACTTGAGAAAACACAATGGACCAACACCAGCAGATGACATGGCACCCCAAATCATCACTGACTGTGGAAACTTCACACTGGACTTCAAGCAACTTGGATTCTGTGCCTTTTCACTCTTCCTCCAGACTCTGGGACCTTGATTTCCAAATGAAATGCAAAATTTACTTTCACATGAAAAGAGGACTTTGGACCACTGAGCAACGGGGTTTTGAGTAAAAAGGTGTTTTGAGTTAATTAGCTGATTAGAGCTAATTCAACATTGCTGTATTATATATTCTTTATTCTAATATTTTTGAGATATTTTATTTTTTCCAGTATCTCATCTAATCATCAAGATTAAAACAAAAAACGCTTGAAATATTACACTTTATAATATTACACTTTGTAATGAATCTAGAATATATGAAAGTTCCACTTTTTGAATTAAATTATGGGGGGGGGGGAATGAACTTTTCCACGATATTCAAATTTTTTTAGATACACCTGTACACACACACAACCCCAATTCTGAAAAAGTTGAGACAGTATGGAAAATGCTAATAAAAACAAAGAGGAGTGGTTTGTAAATGTACTTTGAAAATGTATAAAGACAAGGTATTTGATGTTTTATCTAATCAACTGCATAGTTTTTTGAAGATAAAAGTTTATTTTGAAATCGATGCATGCAACCCGTTCCAAAAAAGTTGGGACAGGGGCAAGTTAGGACTAACAGCGATGTGACAAGTTGAAATAAGAAGGTGATGTAAAACAGGTGAGGCAATCATCTAATTATAGTATATAAAAAGCCTCCAAAAAAGGGTTTGGTCTCATCTGAGATGGACAGTGGCACAGTGGAATCGTGTTTGGTAGTCCAAGAAGTCAACATTTAGTTTTTGGACAAAACAGCCGTTGTGTTCTCCGGGCCAAAGAGGAAAAGGACCATCCAAGCTGTTATCAGCGTCAGTTCCAAAAGCCAGCATCTGTCATGGTATGGGGGCGTGTCAGTGCCCATGGCATGGGTAACTTACACATCTGTGAGGGCTCCATTAATGCAGAAAGATATGTACACATTTTGGAGCAACTATATGCTGTCATCCAGAGCAGGAAAATGCCAAACCACATTCTGCCCGGATTACAAGAGCATGGTTGCGTAATCAGAGAGTGCGGGTGCTAGCATGGCCTGGCTGCAGTCCTGACCTGTCTCAGATTGAGAATGTGTGGTGCATTATGAAGCACAAAATAAGGCAACAGAGCTGTACAGTTGTGCAGCTGAAGAAATGCATAATGGATGAATGGGGAAAATTCTGTTTGCTAAACTTAACCAGCTGGTGTCTTCAGTGTCCAAATGCTTAATAAGTGTTATTAAAAGAAAAGGTGATGTTACACAGGGGTAAACAGTCGACTGTCCCAACTTTTTTAGAGTGAGTTGCAGTCATCAGATTTGAAATTATTATTTTCAAAAATAAATTAAATTCACAAAGTGAAACATCGAATAATGTGTTAATAATGTGTTTTCAATGTAGTACAGGGAGAATTGAATTTTCTGATGACTTTTTTGCATTTTTCATACCGTCCCAACTTTTTCAGAATTGGGGTTGTATATACTGTATATACTTTATACTCATTTACTTATTGAGGAAAATGATACAAAATTATATATCTATGAGTGGCAAAAGTATGTGAACCTTTGCTTTCAGTACCTGGTGTGACCCCTTGTGAAATGATAACTGCAAATAAATGTTTCTGTTAAGTGTTGATCAGTCTGCACATCGGCTTGAAGGAATCTTAGCCCGTTCCTCAGTGCAGAACAGCTTCAACTCTGGGATGTTGGTGGGTTTCCTCACATGGACTGCTTGCAACAGGTCCTTCCACAACATTTCTATTGGATTAAGATGATGACTTTGACCTGGCCATTCCAAAACATTAACTTTATTCTTCTTTAATCATTCTTTGGTAGAACGATTTGTGTGCTTATGGTTGTTGTTTTGCTGCATGACCCACTTTCTCTGGAGATTTAGTTCATGGACAGATGTCCTGACATTTTCCTTTAGAATTCGCTGGTATAATTCAGAATTCATTGTTCCATCAATGATGGCAAGCTGTCCTGGCCCAGATGCAGAACAACAGGCCCAAACCATCATACTACTACCACCATGTTTCACAGATGGGACGAGGTGATGCTGGAATGCAGTGTTTTCCTTTCTCCAAACATAACACTTCTCATTTAAACCAAAAAGTTCTATTTTGGTCTCATCTGTCCACAAAACATTTTTCCAATAGCTTTCTGGCTTGTCCATGTGATATTTAGCAAACTGCAGAAGGGCAGCAATGTTCTTTTTGGAGAGCTGTGGATTCCTCTTTTCAACCCTGCCATGCACACCATTGTTGTTCAGTGTTCTCCTGATGGTGGATTCATGAACATTAACATTAGCCAATGTGAGAGAGTCCTTTAGTTGCTTAGAAGTTACCCTGGGTTCCTTGTGACATCGCAGACCATTACATGTTTAACTCTTGGTGAGATTTTTGTTGGACAACCACTACTGGGGAGGGGGGTAACGGTCTTGAATTTCCTCCATTTGTACACAGTCTGTCTGACTGTGGATTGGTGGAGTAGAAACTCTTTAGAGATGGTTTTGTAACCTTTTCAGAAATCTCCTTTGTTTGTGGAATGATACACTTCCACAAACGTGTGTTGTGAAGATCGGACTTTGATAGATGTTGATATATCTTTAAATAAAACAGGGTGCTCACTCACACCTGACATTGAAAATGCTGTCACCTCCCATTGATTGACCTGACACCTGACTTAAATTTCACTTTCAAATTAACTGCTAATCCTAGAGGTTCACATACTTTTGTTACTTACAGATGTGTAATTCTCAGATGTGTCTATATGATATTTGCACATTTTAATTTAGGCATTTTCTTCTATTCCTCAAGGCAGATTTCTCCAGTTCTGTCAAATTGGATGGAAAATGTTGGTGGATAGCAATTTTCAGGTCATACCAAAGATTTTCAGTTGGATTTAACTCTGGGCTTTGACTCAGCCAGTCCAAAACACAAACATTTTTCCCAAGCCATTCCTTTGTAGTTTTTGCTCTGTGCTTTGGCTCATTGTCCTGTTGGAAAATACAGTGTGGTCCAAAAGTCTGAGACCACATTGAAATCTGGGATTTAAAAAAAATTCAAACTAGAAATAAACTAGAATTTTCTAAATTCTAAAACAAAAAAGGAAACATGCAACATCTTGACTATTCAATATTCAAAATGTTGTACAACTTCTGTCATTATTTAAATTTAAGCAAATCTGTAATATTGACCATGTTAACTCCTTTGTACAAATGGTCAGATATTTCCATGAGTCTTATCCCTTCCATTGAAGCACATGTTCAGTTGACATGCTGATGGATTTGATCTAACATAGATCATTAGGTATTACGCAGACTTGTGGAGTCACGAGTGCACAGTGTTATTAAAGCAAAAGGAGGTCATACCAAATACTAAGAAATTCTGAAATTCATGTAAATATTAAGATTCTACTTTTCACTCAAGCTGTTGCTGATATTATATTTTTAGTAAAGAAAAACTGTTTTAAATTGAAAAAGAATGCCAAACAGAAGTATTTTCACTAGTGGTCTCTTTTGGCTTTTGGACCCCACTATATATTTTCATATATGCAGATGTCTAGCTGACTGGAACACATTCTCCTTAACAATTTGCTTATATTTGGCTCCATCCATTTTTGCCTGTGATGGCAAAAAGCTTTCTAGTTCCTCCAGCTGAAAAGTAACCCTAGAGCATGATGCTACCACCAACGTGCTTGATCACAGGAATGGTGTTACATGGGTGTTGGGCTGTATTTGGTTTGCGCCAAACATTAGACATTGGCTTTAGACCAAATGGCTCACCTTTAATCTTTTTTCAAAAGCTTCTGGCCACACTCCCATAATAGGTAGATCTGTGATGAGCGGGTGATATTCTTAATGTCTGCACAAGTTCTCCTATTTCAGCTAGTGAGCTCTGTAACTCCATTGTTGTAGCTGGACTCTTGAACACTTCTCTGACAATTGCCATTCTTGCCTGAGCACCGTTTGGTCTGATCTTGGTAGTGACTTGGTTGTAACATAAGGAGGTTCAAAGCTTTGCTATTGTTTAATAACCTTCTAAATAACCATCGTTATCGTTAACGTTAAATAACCATCTTTTTTTCTCCTAACAGTGTCATCTCAGATCTTCACAGGCAGTTCCTTGGTGTTCATGACAGCAGGACTGATCTGCTTTGCCATTTTAGCTGTGAGAACTATTGTATAGTTATTAGATATTTAAGGTGAAAGCATACAAATGGACACAAGTGGATTTAAAACTAACACAGGTATACCCTGTTTAACATATTTAGTGTGAACTTTTGAAAATTAAATACTTGAATAAAATTTCTTGCTAAAAGAAAGAGGATGAATACTTATCAATTATGCAGTTTTGAGACTTTTTATTTTTATATAATTCTGAGGATATCTAAATATGTTATTTACTTTTATTTCTGCAAAGTGTCACTTCAAAATAAACAGAAAAAGTCCCATTCTAATATATTTAAATTTGATGTACAATGGTGCTTGAAAGTTTGTGAATCCTTTAGAATTTTCTATATTTCTGCATAAACATGACCTAAAAAAATAGAAAGAAAAAAATACCCAATTAAACAAATGAGACAAAAATATTATTCTTGGTCATTTATTAGGTAATTTATTTATTGAGAAAAAATTACCCAATATTACATGTCTGTGAGTGGCAAAAGTATGTGAAGCTCTAGGATTAGCAGTTAATTTGAAAGTGAAGCACTGCAACACTGCCATGCACACAATTGTTGTTCAAAGAGAAATCCACAGCTCTCCAAAAACAACATTGCTGCCCATTTGCAGGTTGCTAAAGATCAAATGGACAAGCCAGAAGGCTATTGGGAAAATGTTTTGTGGATGAATGAGTCCAAAATAAAACTTTTTGGTTTAAATGAAAAGTGTTGTTTGGATAAAGGAAAACATTGCATTCCAGCATTGCCTTATCCCATCTGTGAAACATGGTGGTGGTAGTATCATGGTTTGGGCCTGTTTTGCTGCATCTGCATGTTGCCATCATTGATGGAACAATAAATTCTGCAATTGGAACCTGCAAATTCTAAAGGAAAATGTCAGGACATCTGTCCATGAACTGAACCTTAAGAGAAAGTGGGTCATGCAAGACTATTGACTACCCTAACTGTGCACACAAGGCATTATACCAAAGAATGGTTAAAGAAGTATAAAGTTAATGTTTTGGAATGGCCAAGTCATAGTCCTGACCTTAATCCAATAGAAATGTTGTGGAAGAACCTGATGCAAGCAGTTCATGTGAGGAAACCCACCATCATCCCAGAGTTGAAGCTGTTCTGTACTGAGGGATGGGCTAAAATTCCTCCAAGCCGATCTGCAGGACTGATCAACAGTTAACGGAAACATTTAGCTGCAGTTATTGCTGCACAAGGGGGTCACACCAGATACTGAAAGCAAAGGTTCACATACTTTTGCCACTAACAGACATGTAATATTGGAGCATTTTCCTTAGTAAGTAAATTACCAAGTATAATACTTTTGTCTTATTTGTTTAATTAGGTTCTCTTTATCTACTTTTAAGACTTGTGTGAAAGTCTGATGATGTTTTAGGTCATATTTATGCAGAAATATAGAAAATTCTCACCACTGCACCACTGTAAAATACAGCAGTACAGTAAAAAAAATCACTGGCTGGTGAATATTTTTTATTAATTTCTTCACTGTCTGTAAAGCACTTTTTTTTGTAAACTTTATTCACACCTAGGGGTAATTTACCTCAGTCAATCCACCCACTGCCATGTTTTTTGTGAGGTGGGAGGAAACCGCAGAACCTGTAGAAAACCCAGGCAGACAGGGGGAGAAACTCACATGCACAGAAACTCCACACAGACCTAAACTCAAGTTTAGCATCAAACTCAGGACTCTGGAGATGTGAGGCAGCAATACCCACTGCACCACCAGATACACAGAGCACAGATTGTAGTCTGCTTTGTTTTGATCATGAATCATGAAATAGATCCAGCTTGCTGTAATTTTGTGTTTTCTGTACATTAGGGTAACAACATGCACTAAGCATAGTATCACCTGGTATCGGCTGTTGGTATCGGGGCATGTTTTATGCTGTGCAACTTCAGGTTGCACAAAAATTATATTGTTTAAAATTTACAGCATACAGAAAGTAGTTTGGGATTTCAATGCATCTCTTAGGAGTTAATGCTTCACTTAGTTAAGCAAATAAAAAAAATAGTGACAGCACATAAATCAAGTGCATCAGGACACATGAGGACACATTTTTACATTGACATTTTTCAGAGTATACTCACTCTCATTTCATAGACAGACCCTTATAATGACAGCTGCTAATCCATACTTCTTTTTCCACGATAAGTAACTGGGGAATGATGTAATGCACAGATGTTTAACAGATGTTAGAAAATCACCAAAGAGCATCCAATTAATTGTTATTTTCTGGACATTTATTATTTCTTTACTGCTATCACAACTTTTATCTCAAGTGTTTCACAATTTCCTTCAATTTTTTAAATTGATCTAAAGTATGAGGGTTACATACCCATTCCAACACTGTTGCCAACACAGGAAACTGTTAAAGGTAAAACAAACAAACAAACAAACAAACAAACAAAAAATCATCAATATTCAAAATTTACATAAATCTTCATAATCAACGAACATTTGTAATAGAGCCTAAATTTGTGTTGTGTTAAGGTGGCCTATAAAGCCCAAACATTAAAACTATTTAGCAAAATTGTGTTTCAGGTTTATGGTTGCACTGTATTTTTTTAAGGGCCACCAATCCCCCAATCGTACATATATTCCCAAAGGGGATTTAATTGGTTGTGTCTTGTAGTTCTTGTGGGTTATAACACTTTTTGTAATATGTGTACCTTGTAGTTTAATTTGAGTACAAATCCATTCCAATTAGAGTATGTGAGTAAAAGACACCTGGTGATACTACCATCAGATTATAGGTGAAACACTCTTAGTTTACATGTACCCAGGTGTGATTTATTTACTGTGTTGTTACCTTTTGATGAAACTTGTAACCAGTGTAAATTACTTGGCACTGTCACAAATTCCCCCAGTGTGAATAGCGCTGCTTCTGTAGTTTGTATTAGTTCCTGTCGTGTTTTGTATATATATTTTATTATACATTTTACTGAACCCCCTGTCCCTGAATAAATGTCTGCCTATAAAACAATATGTAATTACAATAATCCTGTATCTATATAAAGATTATAGTAATGTTCTGTTTCTGTTACATCAAAGCAACATACAGGCAATAAAATCTCACCAGAGTATAGCCTCCTGGGACAGAATAAGACTTTGGAACCATGGAGTGTGAGTGGTGCAACCACTACACTGTAGGTGCCACCACAGAGTACACTGTCTATGTCACATGAGCTGACACCCAGCACTGGCCTGCATGTGTAGTTGGCGTTGTTGCTGTAAAGTTCAGCTGAGTACCCGTTGACATTGTCTGAACCTCTCCAGTAAACACGAAGTGTGTTATTGACCATCCGGTACAACCTCACACCAGAAGGACAACAAGTGTCTTAAAATAAAAGACAGAATGCTAAATAATTAGTCGTCAAATTTCAGTAACATGAGACAGTGTATTACATATTACGTATAAAAATACAGCTATTTCCTGTACTAGATTTCTCCAACAGGAGAAGATTAACAGAATAAGGACAAGATTTCAAAGAGTCAGAATCAATGTAGCTATTTTACACCATACTTACAAAGGGTGTTAAATGATCTACACTATATGGCCCAAAGTATGTGGACACCTGAGAGCTGAACATTCCATTCCAAAACCATGGGCATTAATATTAAGTTGCTCCCCCTTTGCTGCTATAACAGCATCCATTCTTTTGAGAAGGCAATCCACTAGGTTTTGGACCCTGTCTGTGAGAATTTGTGCCCATTCAGCCAAAAGAGCACAAGGGGTTGGGCACTGATATCTGGCAAGAAGACCTGGCATGAAGTTGGTGTTCCAATTCAGCCAAAATGTGTTCAGTGGGGTTTACAGTCCCTCCAGGATTTAGTGATTTTGCGATCGCAGAATTTCCGCAGATTTGGACCAAGATGCTTCATGTGACAACGTGTGACAACGCGGATTCAGCCAAAGCCCTCTTCGATTCAGGTGCTTCGAAGATGAGTACAGCTAAAAGTTCTCATTTACCAACAAACATCACTGCAAAAGACCGTGCAAAACAATTTCATGCAATTGCGATTTCGCCGGTTCAAGTAGTTTTCTGCAAGAAAAGCACAAAAAACTCCACAAGTTGCATTGCAAATTTTGAAAAAGCCACAGCATTTTTTGGCTGCAACAATCACAAAAAAACTCCGCAAAATCCTGTATGGACTGGGTTGAGATCAGGGTTTTGTGCAGGACACTCAAGTTCTTCCACACCAACCTTGGTAAACCATATTTTTATAGGACCTCATTTAGGGGCATTGTCATGCTGGAACATCTTTGGGCTAGGCCTCTTAGTTCCAGTGGAAGGAAATCTTAATGCTACCACATACAGAGAAATTCTAGACAATTCTGTGCTTCCAACTTTGTGGCATCAGTTTAGGGAAGGCCCATATATAGATTTTATGGTAAGGTGTCCACAAACATCTGGCCATATATTATATGTATGCTATTATTGTCCACACCAAAAAGATTAACTGATGTGCTATATATTGCATTTATTAACAGAAACATGAGCTTCTGATTCAGTGTAAAGAAAAACAATAATTATTTGTAAAGATGAATTATGACTCAATAATTTGTTATTTCATCAGTAATGAAATGTTATTAAAAAAGGTTCTTTGATAATTAAGTGTTCTTAGCCTGGAATTTCAAATAAAACCTATGGTTTTAGGGCCAAAACAAATCATGAATGTAAATATAATGGCAGTGGTGGATTAGTGGTTAAAAGCTATTGAACAGAAAGTCCAAATCTGAGGTGTACCAGATAGGGTACGAAAAGGTCGCTGATGGGCCCTTAACCCTCAGTTGCTCAGCTATATCCTTATGCTGCATTCGACTTACCTCAGAAGTGGGAAGGCAGAGCTCAGAATGACGTAACTTTCAACGTCCATGCATTTGAGCTACAAAGTGGGGAAAAACATGGACACCTCCATGTTCGTCTTTTGTTAGCACCAAGCTAGCCAGCTAACTGTGATAAGTGATATATATTTTCTTCCTCAAAAAAGTGATCTGTATATGCAATATTATAGTTTTAGTAGACAGTGCATCCTGATGGATTTTTCATTGCTGCCATGGTTTTTCACTGCTGCCACAAACCTGAAATCAGTGCTGCCAAAATTCTACCAGCATGTTGATTTTGTGACCCATGGAACAAACACTCTAGACCTACACAAACATTCACAGTGCTTATAATGCTACACCCTGCCACAACCTCTCTGCTCACTGCTGGGACATTCCATTTCAAGTTGTCCAATACAGGTTGCTTGATCATTTTTAATTTTCCTTTTTTTTACTTGGTTCAACTATGACTGCCATCTTTGTGTCATGGCACACAACAAATTTTGATTATACAGCTGTTTACGGAAACCTCAATATCTCGGCTCAGGATGGTCCTAGTTCCTTGGAACAAGAAATGCTCTCTAGAGCACATTCTTGTTCCTTAGACTTAGAACTTAAGTCCAAATGCAATGCTCAAGATTGCTCACAGTACCAGTTTTAGGGTCAATTTATAATGGGAAGGGTTCGAGTCTGAGTCTTAATTTTTTGCAGTACCTAGGTAAGTATAGTGTGCATGCAGAACATTTCAGGTGTGAGAAGTCTCTGCAGGAGTGTGGACCTCGAGGGCCAAATTTGAAGAACCCTGACCTATCATGTTGGTACAGGTGTACAGTTGGTATGCGTGAATAGATTTTATTCAAATATGGAATTACAGTGTTCAGTTGTGTGTTTTACAAATGAACAGTGTAATAAACAGAGCTATGGTGTGTTTCTCCTGTGATAAAAGCAGTAAGTGAATACAGCTCAGAAGTCACTTAAAGAGTTAGAAGAGTTTAGCTCCAACCCTAATCAAACAAGCCGGAACAATCTAACCACGATCTTCAAGATTACTAGAAACTTAGAGGCAGGTAAGATTGGAGGTTTGAGTTAGGTTTCTGCAGGTTTGAAGAACCCTGTGATAGATCATGCCTAACTGTTGCCAATATCAAATGTAGGCTTTTCTATAGATTTACAGTAGCCCTAGCACCAGTGGAATCTCAAATTCAACATTTTTTACAACAGAATGCTATTATAGAGGACTTATTTCTGTGAAAATTTCAGCTTTGTATTTGGTCCCCCCACCAGAGATGTTCAACCTGAAAGTGAGGGGAATTTTAAAAAACTGCACCCCCTCTCTCACCCCCATAAAAAAGAGAATTTTCAAACCTGAAATGTTCTGCATGCACACTATACTTACCTACCTACACCCTAAAAAATTAAGACTGAGACTCAAACACTTTCCATTATAAATTGACCATAAAAGTGGAACTGTGAACAATCTTGTGCAAAACTGTGCAAAATGTTTATATACGTATGTTCATGTAACTTGTAATATGCTCTAGAGATCAATTTTTGTTCCAAGGAGCTCGGACCATTCAGAGCCAAGATATTGAGGTTTCCATAAACAACTGTATAACCAAAATTTGTATAACCAAGTAATTTTTTTTAATGGTGGCTTTGCAATGGCAATACATAGAGGTAATCACTCAAAAATTAGAAAAATTGAAAATGGTCAAGCAACAAGTTTTATAATTATTGGACCACTTGAGATGGACTGACCCTGTTCTGACCACATCTCTGTCATGCTAATCCCAGCATACAGACCACTTCTGAAACGTGCCAAACTGGTTCTGAAACAGGTGAGACCCTGGTCTGAGGGAACCATCTCAGCACATCAGCACTGTTTTTTGAGCCCACAGACAACAGTGATGAGTCAGCATATAGGAAGGAGGTGAACCACCTTGAAGAATGGTGAAGAGACAACAATCTATATCTCTTAATGTTGAAAAAACAAAAGAGATGTTCACTGATTTCAGGAGGATCCAAGTAGACCACTGCACACCAATGGAACAACTGTGGAGAGAGTCAAAAGCTCCAAGTTTCTTGGTGTGCACATAACAGAGGACCTCTCCTGAACTCTCAACACCACTTGCCCAGCCAAGAAGGCCCAATAGCTCCTCCACTTCCTGTGGAGGCTGAAGAGACCCAACCTCCCCCCTCTCATCCTCACGACCTTCCACAGAGGGACAACAGATCACGTCCTGACCAGCGGTCAAACTGTATGGTATGGGAACTGCACAGTCTCTGACCGCACAGTCTCTGACCCTACAGCAGATTGTGAGAACAGCTGAAAGGATCATTGGGGTCTCTCTACCAGCCACTGTCACTTCATACAATAACTGCTACATCCACAAAGACACCAGCATTGCAGACAACCCATATCACCCCTCTCATGGACACTTCACCCTACTACCATCTGGCAGAAGGTACTGGAGCATCCATGCCACCACCACCAGACTTCGTTTCTTCCATGAGGCAGTCAGATTACTCAACACCCCACTGTCTCCCAATGCTAACACAGACCAGTTTGTTCATTCTCCTCTGATCTCTCTCATCAACAAGGTGTTTCAGCCTGCAGACCCTCTGCACAGAGAATGTTTTTTTTTTGTTTTTCGTAACATTTTGTGTAAGCAGAGCCTGTTGTGTTTGAAAGTCCCATTCTGATGTTTGATGTGAACATTAACTGAAGCTCTTGACCTGCATCTGCATGATTTTATGCATTGTGCTGGTTCTACATGATTGGCTGTTGGGATATTTGCATAAATGAGCAGGTGTACAGGTGTTCCTATTACTGTTCCTATTACAGTAGGAACTCGGAATTGAGGAAACAATCCCAAGTTCCCAAGTAGGGATTTCGAGTTGAGGGGTGTTTTCTTTGTCTTTTCCTGGTCGGAGTTCGGGATTCACAAGTTACAACCTCTAGTGAAATGCAGCATTATCATGATAACTGGCGGCTATTCACTTTTTTCATCATTAACCCAAATAGCAATAAGTCAGTAACAATTCAAACTCACATTGATAAAAGTCCATAGTGTTAGATTCTGGTTTAACTTAATACTGTTATGAAGCAGGATGTTTAATTGCCAGGATGTTTCCTGACTTGTGTAATCAAAGCTGTTGATTGTTACACTTCACCATTTTGTTGAAGACATTTTCCCAGTGTCTGAGGTGAATCAATATGCAACACTCAATCTCCCAGCCTGTCTATTTCACACCAAAATGCTTTGTTATATACCTAGTATAACATCTTGCTTTGGACCAGTCAGTGGAGGTGGTGCAGCAGAGATGTGAGCCTAACACACTGTTCTCTGCCTCTCTGACAGTTGGCGTAGTATTATAAATAAATGTGTAAATGTGTCGCTGATCTTTTCTGCAAAGCTCCTGGGGAATCTCTACAACAAGAAATCTGCAATCTAACAATAGTTATTCATTCACATTCACCCAATTAGTATTAAATTTTGGCCTTTGTGTTATATGTGAGAAAGTGTATCCAACAAATTAAGGGAAGCATTTTGTAATAATTCGCCAAGGTTGGTGTGAAGAACTCAAATGGCATGCACAGAGCCCTGACCTCAACCCCTCTGAAAACCTTTCTGATTAATTGGAACGCCGACTGTGCCCCAGGTCTTCTCGCCCAACATCAGTGCCTGACCTCAGTAATGCTCTTGTGGTTGAATGGGCAAATTCCCACAGTCACTTTCCCAAATCTAATGGAAAGCTTTCCCAGGAAAGCGGAGGCTATTATAACAACAAGAGGGGGAATAAATCTGGAATGGGATGTTCAAAAAGCACATATGGGTTTGATGGGCAGGTGTCCACAAACTTTTGGCCAGATAGTGTACATACACCCAGTGATTTCAAATGTTAAATGTTTTGTTTACTCATTCCTAAACCATGGTTTTAGTAATACTATGCTCTTTTTTGTTTTTCAGACTAAGTTTTAGTCTGCCTGTGTTCATCTGTTTGCCTAGTCAGTGAACATTATTTTATGCCTGCTTTTATTGTTTTGGCTAAAACTCTTCTTGCTCTGATATATACAGTGGATATAAAAAGTCTACACACCCCTGTTAATATGGCAGGTTTTTGTGATGTAAAAAAAAAAAAAACTCTAAGATAAATCATGCCAGAACTTAATCCACCCTCAATGTGAAATTATAATGTACACAAAATTAAGTGAAAAACAATCAGAAACATTTTAGGAAAAATTAAAAAAGTTACCTTGTTGCATAAGTGTGCACACCTTTTTATAATTGGGGGCATGGCTGTGTTCAGAATGAACCAATCACATTCGATCTCATGTTCAAATGTAATTATCATACAGCTGTCATTAATTAAAATATTTTGATTAACCCCAAATAAAGACCAGTTGTTTCTGTAGGATTTTTTCCCCACATCTTCTTGGTTTCATCTGACTGCTGAAACCATGGTCCGCAAAGAGGTTACAAAGCATGCATGGTATTTCACTTGTCGAAAGGAATCAATTTGGAGAGGGGTATAAAAGAATTTCCAAAACATTAGATGTACCATGGAACACCATGAAGGCCATCAACAAATGGAAAATGGAGCAATATAGTGACCTCACAGAGAACAGGATGTCCCTCCAAATTTTACAAAAGGACAAGACAAAAACTTACCAGGGAGGCTGCCAAGAGACCTACGGCAACATTAAAGGAGCTTCAGGAATATCTGACAAGTACTGATTACTCTCTGCAACAATCTCTTGTTTTTTTCACATGTCTGGGCTATAGGGTACGGTGGTTAAAGGGAAGCCCTTTCTAAAAAAAAAACTAAAAAAAACCATCCAAGCCCAACAAAATCACCGCCAAATCATGTGGCAAAATGTGTTACAAAAGGTTCCAAAAGGTATAATAATTCCATAATTCCAAAAGGTATGTTTGGTGCCAAGAAAAAACACAACACTGTACCCACAATGAAGCATGGTGGTGGCAGTATCATGCTTTAGGGCTGTTTTTCTTCAGCCAGAACTGGGGCTTTTATCAAGGTAGAGGGAATCATAAAAAGTTACAAAATTCCAGTCGGTTTTAGTGCAAAACCTTCAGGTGTCTGCTAGTAAGCTGAGGATGAAAAGGAGTTTCACCTTTCAGCATGACAATGACCCAAAGCATACATCCAAATCAACAAAGGTATGGTTTAACCAAAAAAGATCTAGCCAGAACCCAGACCTGAATCAAACTAAAAATCTGTGAGGTGACCTGAAGTGGGCGCAGGAGAACATTTTTGCAAGACAGAATCTGAAAATATTACTAAGTCAAGATGTGCCACACTGATGGACTCTTACCCAAAAAGACTGAGTGGTGTAAGAAAATCAAAAGGTGCTTCAACAAAGTATTAGTTTAGGGGTGCTGTTAGGGTTTCCCCCTCCGCGCTGCTCTCTGAGGGTAGTGAGTAGCGCACTTCCGCTTTCATAGACTCTTTTTCCGTTAAGGTTACCATGTGTTTCTTTGTTTTGGTTCATGTCATGTCTCCGCCCCTGTACAGTGGGGGAAAAAAGTATTTGATCCCCTGCTGATTTTGTACGTTTGCCCACTGACAAAGAAAGGATCAGTCTATAATTTTAATGGTAGGTGTATTTTAACAGTGAGAGACAGAATAACAACAAAAAAATCCAGAAAAACGCATTTCACAAAAGTTATAAATTGATTTGCATTTTAATGAGTGAAATAAGTATTTGACCCCTTCGACTTAGTACTTGGTGGCAAAACCCTTGTTGGCAATCACAGAGGTCAAATGTTTCTTGTAGTTGGCCACCAGGGGGGTATTCCAGAAAGCAGGGTTAACTTACCGTCAGCTAAACCCTGAACTCTCGGTTGATTAACCCAAACGTTGCTTACTCAGGTTATGTCGGTTCCAAAACACCTGAGAAGAGTTAGTTCAATCAACCTCCTATTGGTAACCGAGAGTTAATGCGCACGCTCAGTGAATACATAAAGTTATTTTCAATGGATCGCCGAAATCAGGAGTCATTATGGAAACCAAAGGTGAAAAGAAAAGGGCAGCGTATTTCACCGAGGCGGAGTTGGAAGTTTTAATGCTGGCATACGAGGAGTACAAGCCGATTATAATGAAAAGAAGCGATACGACTGCATCGGCGAAGGAAAGAGAGTTGGCGTGGCATAAAATAACCGACAGTTTGTAAGTGTACGATACAAATAAAGTAAAAATAAAACCACTGTTTAAATCAAACCGTACCCTGTTGAAATTTGTTGCACAAGGATGACTCTCTGGCACTCTCTGGATGAAATTCTGGCATCATGTACAGCCCCTGGCCATTTGGCCTCAACATTAGTGATGAGGTGGGTCGCATCACATATGACCTAGTTAGTGGGGACCGATAATGACTTAAATGGTTTAACACCGAAAGGTTTAATGATTTTAAAACTACATTTTCTGTTGTTACCTGCACATTGATGCTGTGGACAGACTTCCTATTAACATAGTCTCCTTCATTGACAGAAGGAGCTTTAATAGGAATGTGGGTGCCATCAATGCACCCAATCACATTCGGCAACCCTGAAATTAAATTACAAAGTCTGACAGATAGATATATCCATGCAGTCTGAATAGATGGATCGATATGAATAGGAAGTTAAGATGTGTTAATATGTCTGTCATAGATTTTTATAGAAAGGACAAACCTGCCACTCTGTGAAATTCTTCTTTTATAAGGCGAATTTCCTGTTTATGGCCAGGAAACAGTACAAAAGTGTGTAGAAACCGCTTCAGTGCCAGGCATACTGTACGAACGGCTCTACACACAGTTGCTTTTCCTACATGCTCTGCATCGCCCACATTGTACAGAAAACTCCCTGTCGCAAAAAAACAAAGAGCAATGCACAGAATGTGTTCTGTGATGAGCGCTGACCCGCGGTTTGTCACATTTGATATGTGCGGTTTCAAAAGGTTTGTTAAATAAGTTAATGATTCTTTTGAAAACCGGTATCGCTCTCGCAAATATTCATTCAGATAATCTAGCCACAGGAGGTCACAAGCCAGTGTACTTTTTGTGCCGGTCCCAAGCCCGGATAAATAGAGAGGGTTCTGTCAGGAAGGGCATCCGACGTAAAACTTTTGCCAAATTCAATATGCGAATCACTAAATATGAAAGCACGTCAATACGTGGCCTTATCACCCTCTCACGGCGAAAAAAACCTCGTATAATCTGTGCTTCCATGTCTCTAAAACTAACCCTGGAACATAACCTGCTCTGGAGCAGGTTATCTTCAGAGAGCAAGTTGCCATGGTTACTTACATACCCAGAAAGTTACCTCCATTTTTGGAACCGAAAGTTGAGGTTATCAGATAACTTACCCTTAAACTTACCTGGGTATGTCACATAACCAGCTTTCTGGAATACCCCCCAGGTTTGCACACATCTCAGGAGGGATTTTGTCCCACTCCTCTTTGCAGATCCTCTCCAAGTCATTAAGGTCTCGAGGCTGACGTTTGGCAACTCGAACCTTCAGCTCCCTCCACAGATTTTCTATGGGATTAAGGTCTGGAGACTGGCTAGGCCACTCCAGGACCTTAATGTGCTTCTTCTTGAGCCACTCCTTTGTTGCCTTGGCTGTGTGTTTTGGGTCATTGTCATGCTGGAATACCCATCCACAACCCATTTTGAATGCCCTGGATGAGGGAAGGAGGTTCTCACCCAAGATTTGATGGTACATGGCCCCATCCATTGTCCCTTTGATGCAGTGCAGTTGTCCTGTCCCCTTAGCAGAAAAACACCCCCAAAGCATAATGTTCCCACCTCCATGTTTGACGGTGGGGTTGGTGTTATGACTTGGGGTCATAGGCAGCATTCCTCCTCCTCCAAACACGGCGAGTTGAGTTGATGCCAAAGAGATCTGACCACACCTGACCACAACACTTTCACCCAGTTCTCCTCTGAATCATTCAGCCAAACTTCAGACGGGCCTGTACATGTGCTTTCTTGAGCAGGGGGACCTTGTGGGTGCTGCAGGATTTCAGTCCTTCATGGCGTAGTGTGTTACCAATTGTTTTCTTGGTGACTATGGTCCCAGCTGCCTTGAGATCATTAACAAGATCCTCCCATGTAATTCTGGGCTGATTCCTCACCGTTCTCATGATCATTGCAACTCCACGAGGTGAGATCTTGCATGGAGCCCCAGACCTAGGGAGACTGACAGTTTCTTCCATTTGCAAATAATTGCACCAACTGTTGTCACCTTCTCACCAAGCTGCTTAGCGATGGTCTTGTAGCCCATTCCAGCCTTGTGTAGGTCTACAATCTTGTTCCTGACATCCTTGGACATGGTCTTGGCCATGGTGGAGAGTTTGGAATCTGATTGATTGATTGCTTCTGTGGACAGAAGCAATCCCTTTAAACTCCCTTTAAGATAGTGCTCCTAATCTCAGCTCGTTACCTGTGTAAAAGACACCTGGGAGCCAGAAATCTTGCTGATTGATGGGGGATCAAATACATATTTCCCTCATTAAAATGCAAATCAATTTATAACTTTTTTGAAATGTGTTTTTCTGGATTTTTTTGTTGTTATTCTGTCTCTCACTGTTAAAATACACCTACCATTAAAATCATAGACTGATCATTTCTTTGTCAGTGGGCAAACGTACAAAATCAGCAGGGGATCAAATACTTTTTCCCCCACTGAATCTTTATTGGTTCTTTGCTTTGGTTCGCGTCATGTCTCCGCCCCTGTTGGCTCATTGGTTCGGGGATTATGTTTCATCATGAGTTTCAGGTGTTTTACGTTTATGTTTAGTTTCATTCTTATTATTTAAGCCCTTTCGTTTCTTCGCTTAAATGCGAAGTATTAGACTTGCTGCAACACGTTTTTTTCTTGCCTATAACTTAGCGGATTATTACGGACTGGATTCTGGTTTCTGGAACTTTGCTATGCGCCTCGGTTTTCGGATTACTGTCTTGCCCATTTCTGGATTACTACCTTGCCCTTGTTTTGGATTACTGCCTCGCCTTTTTGTGGATTATTGTGTATTTCGTTGACTTTGCTTTTGACGTTACGTTTTTCGATTAGCCCTGGATATAGCTGTTTGCCTGTTCCTATTTTTGTGGTTGTTCCTTTAATTTTGGTTATTCCTAATAAAGTGACTTTTCCCTAACGCATGCATCCAGCCCCCGTTTATGTTTGCTAACAGGTGTGCACACTTTTGCAACCAGGTAATTGTAAGCTTTTTATTTTTCCTATTTTTATTTTTATTTTTTTCACTTAATTTATATACATTATAATTTCACATTGAGTGTGGAAAAAGTTCTGACATGATTTATCTTAGTTTCATTTTTTTACACCACAAAAACCTGCCATTTTAACAGGAGTGTGTGGACTTTTTATATCCACGCTATCTGCAAACCTGAAGAGATTGATTATCTGATGTGTTGGATCAGACTTGTTAGAGCATTAAACCTGGCAGTAAGCAAGATGCAAGGCAGGTAGTGGCATGTAACTCACTGGAAGAAAAGCCGTGATAGCTGCATAAGGACTTGTGTCCCGTAATGCTTATGGCCTCCACTGAGACATTGTAGCTGGTGCTACATGTGATGCATCCCATCAAGCAGTGTGTGTCCATTGTATGGCACTTTGCATGACCTTGTGGTGATGAAAGCGAGGTTATATAAGACCAGCCTCCCTTGGAGGATGACCACTTCACACTGGTCATGGACTGCGTCACCTGCTCCACACTGAGAGTCTCAGGACAGCAGGGTCCTAAAAAGTGTAGGTTAAATGCAGTAACATACAGTTCACTTGACCATTTATAACATCTGTTTCAACACACACACACACACACACACACACACATCCTGTCATCCTGTTAGTTTCATCCAATCAACCTGCAGTCTACCTTTAATCTACCAGCAATAATCTACCAATCTTTATATCTACCAATTACCTAATTTATTTGCATTCTGTCTGTAAACTACTAGTCCCTACCTATAGTTTAGTTGTAATCTAACAGATAACTGTGCAGTCCACTAATACTCTACCACTAATCTACTCAGTATCTTAAAGTAATTGAACAATAATCTACTTAAACAGGGATGCAAACTCATCAGGAATGAAAAAGGTGACAAAGATGCAAAGGCATGCCCTTTCAAATGTCAAGGGAACTCTTTTTTTCTGACTTTTGTCTAATTGGGGGTTTTATCTCTCCTTGCTCTTAATTGGCTTAATATGCAATTTATGATTCTGTACTTGCATGTTATATTGTATATTGCACTGTATCATTTAAATATTGCAAATTGTGTTTAGTGTACATTGTATTGCATACACATAGCACACAGTATATAATATATACTTGTATGTTATGGATTATTTTGTTTCAGTTCTCTCCCTTTACTGTTTTATATACAGTAATGTAAAATTGGCAGGTTTACTTTTTTCCTATACTACTAACCTACTACTATCTTAAACTGCTGCATAACGATTTAAGTTATTATAGCAGCCTGTTATGACTCAGTCATAATTCGTTCTGTTGACATTAGTCATAATGTGTTCTTTTCTATAATATTTCTATTAATATTTAGCATCAACATAGTAAAAGAAACCATTATGTAACATGCAACGCTGCGTGATCCAGACTCCATGCAAATCCCAATTCAACATTAACAATTAACCATCTTATTCTAATGTGAGGATAACACATGTGTGATAAAAAATAAAAGACGTTAGAAAAGAGTTTGAAAATATTGCAGGTTTGTGCGGGACTGCGGGTAGGCTAATATTACCATCACATCGTGCTAATTATTCATCAATGGAAACAGGCAGCGTTTAAAAAGAAATATGTAGCAAATTATTCATCATTGTGCAACAGGAATAGGCCTACCACATGCCAAAAAACTTACACTGCTCGACATTTTAGTGATGGGTCGTTCGCCACGAGTCGGCTCTGTGAGTCGGCTCCTTTAAGTGAACGATGGGAGCCGCCTCCCGTCTGAGAGCAGGTTTCATTTTTTTGTAAATTAATACAAGACAGAATAATAGGACGATATTTTCGCCACACCACTCGGCCACTTATTGCTCTGAGCTGAGCCAAATGATCTGGCTCACTAAAAAGAGCCGGAATTCCCATCACTATGACTTAGTAAAAAAGGAGTGAATTTTTTTTTTGTTTGTTTTTGTTTTTCTTGCCGCTTTGAGCTCATGGCGACCTCTCAGCGCTCAGAGCAGGTGTGAGCATGGGTGTGACATGTGACGTGAGTGACCAATTGTCATGGCAACATCAGATCACGCAAAGACCTATAGACATGTACACGCATAGAAATCAAAGATGCACAAATTGGCCATGGCCGTGGATTCTACACCCATGCCCAGAGCCCTAACATCAGTAGCGTTATACATAGTGGAATCTGGACTAAAAAGTACACTAGTTAACATTAGACTACATGGAAATAACGTTAACACCGAACGTTACACAACCACCCTATAATGGTAAAAATCTACCCACTCCTTTTGTTATATTCCCCATTGTGATGGCCCGTTATTTGAATTTAATTTGATTTATTTTTAAATATATATTTTGATTCATTAAACTCTTTTTTTGTTGGGAAACTCTCTGTCCCTTGTGCCTTGACTGCCTTGGCCCCTCACACCCATAAATCATAAACAGTGTCTCAAAATGAGTCATTCGCATTTTCCATGCAACATGATGTCACATTGGAACAGGTCCCGCCCATGACTGGTGATGGACTCTGCCCTATTAGCATAGATCCTCCCTGAGTGAGCTGCACACAGTCCGCCATGTTCTCCACGCTGGAGCAGCTATGGTGATAAGAAGAATGTCTCAGCTTCGTAAGCTTTGTAAGTGTTCTGTTGTTGGCTTTAAGAATGAACATAAGCGTTTTCATCTACTCCTGGCATCAGAGCCACTGAAGATGCAGTGGAGTGGTTTTATTTTTGAAGGAAATGTGCCCCAAAAATAGATAAATTCGTATACGTTTGTGCGAATCAATTTACACCAGACTGCTTTGTGAATGAGGGTCAATACAAAGCAGGATTTGCTGAAAAGTTTATTCTCAATGATGGATCAATGCCAGCTGTTCGTGATCCAGCTTCATATCCAGAAGGCGTAATTACTGCACCTTATTTTCTGAATGTTTGCAAATCGCCTTTCCAAATGTGCTTGGTAGAAAATTCCACGGCTAATGTGGCTAAAGTTACCATTGTCTCTGATTGTATTCACAGAGACCAGAGCTATGTCTTCATTTTTATTTTTAACCTGAAAACGCTTACTGTCTGTTTAATTCATAGGGCTGAACACCGGTATTTACGGTGTCAGTCATATTGGTTCTCCTGATCTGTTGTTGCCGTAGTATCCGAAGCATGAGCTGTAAAGGCACAGCCCGCTTCTGGGAAGGGGGCGGGGAGCAGCAGCTCATTTGCATTTAAAGAGACGCACATGAAAAAACAGCGTGTTTTTGCTTCCACCCGAAAAGGGGCATTTACAGCATGCTATAATAAATGACCCATGGGGTATTATGAGCTGAAACTTCAGACACATTCAAAAAGATAAGTTTTCAACTTAGATTTAAATTGTGACTCTGACAGAATGATTGAGATACCAGCAAACTGTTCCACAATTTTGGTTCTGCTATTGCAAAAGCGCAATCACTCTTCGACTTTAACCTAGATTTAGGGACCATCAAAAGTCTCTGGTCAGATGATCTGACATGTGAACTAATGTTCAACAGTTCAGAGAGCTAGATAGGTGCCGAGCTGTTTAAGGCTCTAAAAACAAATACTAAACTTTTTTTTTTTTTTTATAACGGACTGCCCAGCTGACAAAAATATGTTCTAAGAACATTTTGCTAATGTTCCCATTAAGTTATGTAAACATTATTCTGTCCAGTTTTTAAAAAATGTTTTTTTTAAGAACATTAAGAATGTTTTTGGTTATGCGACTGTTAAGAAAATATTAAGGGAACTTTCCATTTTGTCTCTATGCAAACGTCCTCCAAACGGTCCCCCCGGAACGTTGCTTATATTCATGTTTATATTAATTAAAATGATAAAAACAGGTAAAACATAAGCAATTAATTTCTTACAACCAGAGGTATGGATTTCAAATCAACAAAGGATTAAATTTAAAGTAGATTACGCCGCCCTGCATCAGATTTGCTGAATAGGATCTGATGGTTGTTTCTTACTAATACTTAGATGCTGAGTCCAGATATGCTGTTAGTTTTGCTCTAGAACATCACAACTTTTCACAAAGCCTGATGTCCAGTGTAGAGCTTTTTTGCCTAAGATGGACCATAAACATTAGAGCTATTGCCAGATCCACTGCCACCAACACAGGAAACACTATGTTTATGTACAATGGGTGAGCAACATTTATCACTTTTCCTCTGATTAGCCCTTATATGAATGCTAGGCACACTTACATGCACACAAAACTCCTGATTTCAGGGATTTATAATGACCAGTGAAAGATGGAAATGCGAGCATAGCCCAGATGATTTCTGCTACATCTGTGGGTGTTTTGCAACATTCAAACAACGGCAGAAAATTACAGACTTTCTAAAAAAAAAGGCATATTGTGCATATTTTGGAATGAAGCTGGGTGACCAGGACAAACCATGGTAGATAGAATGTGAACATGATGGCTGACTACTGCTGGTGCCTTCAGAGAGATTGTCAAGAAGTCAGCCATTCCAGAAAATCCCTCAAAAGGAAGTTCACTCCTTAAGCACTCTAAAGCATATTATTATAATGTTCGTCTTTTGAAATAGTTTTATTTAGAGATTTTCACAAACATTTCAGACTATTTGTCTGCTGTTCATGTTGTAAACAAGTGTTATGTTTTGTGTGCCTATTGTTGTAATTAATAAATAATAATAGTGAAATTTGACAGCTTCTACCAATTTAAATAAAACCCTGAAAGCAATATAAATTTAGCAAAATTATTAAAAACTTCATTCTTATTCTGTGGGAAAACAATACATGATAGGGAATTTTCAGTGGCGTATTTGAACTCAGCATGACCAAAATAGGTAAAAACAAGTGGGATTTGCAAAACAGCATAAACTTTTTTTCTAGATGCAGGGCAATGCTATTTATCCAGTCATGAAAATTTTTCCAAGATAGCCAGCTAAGTAACCAACTCACCTTTAAAATGGCTACGGTTTGACTAAAGACAGCAGTCATATGCAGACTCTGGATGCCATTGGTTTTAAATGGTCTGGTATTTAAATGGCAAGGTTTTTCACTGAGGAATTAACATAGGATGCCAACATAATATTGGGAGAATCTTGCATAACTGCTCATGCACTTTTTTAGATGGTCCTTTACTGACACCATTACTACAAATCACTGCTGACCTGCGTTTCTGGAAGATTAGCATCAGTGGGCTTTAAGGAGAGAAAATTTTAAAATACAACCACATTTCCATAAAAGTTGGGATTTTTTCTAAAATGCAATAAAAACAAAAATTTGTGATTTGTCAAGTCTCTTGAAACTTTAATTAACTGACAAAAGTACTAAGAAAAGATATTCAATGTTTTCACTGACCAACTTAATTGCATTTTGTAAATATAAACAAATTTAGAATTTGATGCCTTGAACACATCCAAAAAAAGTTGGGACAGAGGCATGTTTACCACTGTGTTACATCACCCTTCCTTTTAATTACACTTTTTAATGGTTTGGGAACTGAGGATACTAATTGTTGCAGTTTTGCAAGTGGAATTTTTGCCCATTCTTGCTTGATACAAAACTTCAGCTGCTCAACAGTCCTTGGTCGCCATTGTCTGATTCTACTCTTCATGATGCGCCACAGGAGACAGATCTGGACTGCTGGCAGGCCAGTCACACACACTCACTCTGTGTCTATGAAACCACGCTGTTGTAACACATGCAGAATGAGGCCTGGCATTGTCCTGCTGAAATAACCATGGACTTACTGGGAAAAGACGTTGCCTTGATGGCACATATGTCTCTCTAAAATCCCAATATATACCTCCACGTTAATGGTTCCTTCACACATATGCAAGTCACCCATGCCGTGGGCACTGATGCACACGCCCTACTATCACAGATGCTGGCTTTTGCATCTTTTGCTTATAACAGTCTGGTTGGTCTTTTTCATCTTTGGCACAGAGAACTCAGCGTCCATTTTTCCCGAAAACAAGCTGAAACGTGGACTCATCTGACCACAGCACACGTTTCCACTGCCTTTCAGTCCATCTGAGATGAGCTCGGGCCCAGATAACTCTGTGGTGTTTCTGCATAGAGTTGATGTGTGGCTTCCTCCTTGTGTAATAGAGTTTCGGGCTGCATTTCTGGATGCAGCAGCGGACTGTGTTAAGTGACAACAGTTTTCCAAAGTACTCCCGAGCCCATGTGGTCATATTTATCACAGTAGCATGATGATTTCTCAGGCAGTGTCGCCTGAGGGCTCGAAGGTCATGCACATTCAACAATGGTTTCTGGCCTTGCCCTTTATGCAATGAGATTTCTCCGGATTCCCTGAATCTTTTCACAATGTTATGCACTGTAGATGGTGAAAGACCTAAATTCTTTGCAGTCTTGTGTTGAGCAATGTTCTTTTTGAACTGACTGACAATGCTCTCATGAAGATTGGCATAAAGTGGTGAGCCATGACCCATCCGTGCTTGCAAAGACTGAGCTTTTGGTGGATGATCCTTTTATGACCAATCCTGATACCCTCCCGTTACCAATTAACCTGATCCTCCAAAATGGTGTTACTTGAACATTCTATAAACTTATTTTGCCTCTGTCCCAACTTTTTTTTATATTAACAAAATGCAATTAAGTTGGTCAGTGAAAAAATTGAATATCTTTTCTTTGTACCTTTGTCAGTTAATTAAAGTTTCAAGAGACTTGACAAATCACAGATTTTTGTTTTTATTGTATTTTAGAAATATTTGCAAATAAAAATACTAATTTGTACTTGGTTTTCATTCCACTCCAGTCTAAGACAAATTTCGTCCTTTTTTGTGATTATTTCATGAGACATAGAAGAGAGAATCTCGAATGTGCAGCGAATGTCCCAATATAAAACCAACTTTACCGGGAGCTTTTTCTTTTTTGTTTGTTTGTTTTTTTCTTGCTTTTTTGGCAACTCTGAAGGCATGGTTCTCATTTAATTCCCTATGACTCTGTTCTCATTGGAGACCCAGAGGAAATCACACACACACACACACACACACACACGCAAATTACCTATTTTGGATTCAAAACTGCGCTTTTCACCAAAAGGTTGCATCCCTGTCACAACCAACTGGTAGTATAAATTTAACTGATCAATAATCTGCTCTGAAACTACTACAGTAATTTACGAATGCTGTAAATGTACCAATACCTGTTCCATGATTCTTGATTCAGTACTTTACCTGTTTCCATAGCGATGCTATAGCTGGGCAAACTACGCCCCACAGAGGTGGTGGCGTATACGCTGACCTCATAAGTGGCTCCACAAGGCAGGTTGGTAATGCCACAAGAAGTACTGGTGGATGAGCAAGTAAGGGTGCTGGTACTGCCAAAAGCGTTCACTGTGTAGTTGGCTTGTTTGTTGGTAGTCCTCCATAATACCTGCACAGCAGAGCTGTTCACCTGGGTGAGGTTCAGGATCTCAGGAGCACATGGGGCTGAGAGACACACACTGTGTCAGGTGTATGATTGTATTATTCAAGTTACCATTACATAGACAGCAACATATACTAGTAATGTAACAGGCACCTATAGCGAAAATGTGTACTGGTTGTTGTGTAAGGTGGAGTGATACTAGAAATTACTAGAAATGCTGACGAAATACAGTACTGTGCAAAAGATTTAGGCAGTTGTGAAAAATGCTGTAAAGTAAGAATTCTTTCAATAGACATGTTAATAGTTTATATTTATCAATTAACAAAATGCAAAGTGAGTGAACAGAAGAAAAATCTACATCAAATCAATATTTGGTGTGACCTCCCTTTGCCTTCAACACAGCATTAATTCATCAATTCTTCTAGGTACACTTGCACCCAGTTTTTGAAGGAACTCGGCAGGTAAGTTGGCCCAAACATCTTGGATAACTAACAACAGTTCTTCTGTTGATTTAGGCAGTGTTAGTTGCTTCTCTCTCTTGTAATACGAGACAGACTCGATGATGTTGAGATCAGGACTCTGTGGGGGCCATACCATCACTTCAAGGACTCCTTATTCTTCTTTACGCTGAAGAAAGTTCTTAATGACTTTCGCTGTATGTTTGGGGTCGTTGTTATGCTGCAGAATAAATTTGGGGCCAATCAGATGCCTCCCTGATGGTATTGCATGATAGATACTTCTCATCATTGAGGAGACCATTAATTCTGACCAAATCCCCAACTCCGTTTGCAGAAACGTAGTCCTAAACTTGCCAGGAACCTCCACCATGCTTCACTGTTGCCTGCAGACACTCATTTGTGTATCGCTCTCTAGCCCTTGGTGAACAAACTGCCTTCTGCTACAGCCAAATATGTCAAGATCAGTCCAGAGCCCCAGCTGCCATTTTTCTGCACCCCAGTTCCTGTGTTTTCATGCATAGTTGAGTCGCTTGGTCTTGTTTCCATGTCGGAGGTATGGCTTTTTGGCCACAAGTCTTCCATGAAGGCCGCTTCTGACCAGACTTCTCTGGACAGTAGATGGGTGTATCAGGGTCCCACTGATTTCTGCCAGGTCTGAGCTGATGGCACTGCTGGACATCTGCCGATTGCGAAGAGCAGTAAGCCTGGTGTGTCTTTCATCTGCTACAGTAAGTTTCCTTGACCGACCACTGCATCTACGGTCCTCAACGTTGCCCGTTTCTTTGTGCTTCTTCAGAAGAGCTTGGACAGCACATCTGGAAACCCCCGTCTGCCTTGAAATTTCTGCCTGGGAGAGACCTTGCTGATGCAGTATAACTACCGTCTTGTTGCTGTGCTCAGTCTTGCCGTGGCGTATGACTGGTGTCTTCAGCAACCTCACCTTGTTAGTGGAGTTTGGCTGTTGCTCACCCAGTTTTATTCCTCCTACACAGCTGTTTTTGTTTCAGTTAATGATTGTGTTTCAACCTACATATAGAATTGATGATCATTAGCACCTGTTTGGTATAATTGTTTGACTGAATATATGCCTACAAAATCCCTGACTTTGTGCAAGTGTACCTAGTGTGTACCAAGTGAGGCTGTTTTGAAGGCAAAGGGTGGTAACACCAAATATTGATTTGATGTAGATTTTTCTTCTGTTCACTCACTTCGCATTTTCTTAATTTATAAATCGAAACTATTTTTGAAAGCATTCTTACTTTACAGCATTTTTTTAATACTTTACAGCTTTGAATTCATGTATTCTAATACAGCCTATAAGGCAATGTTCATGGACATCTAGAGATAAATAAAAACAAAAATTGAACTTGTGGGGGCTGCATTTAAATATAATATAAATTAAAGTCTGCATAGACTACCTGTTTCCTGTGTGTTTGGTGTGCAGGTGTTGTTGCAGCCACGTATTTCACTGCAGGGTCTGATTACAACACTGTACAAGCTGTTGCAGGTAAGGCCAGACAGGGCACATTTGGGCATGGTGTCACTGCAGTGTAGTGTGTCTGATCCATCTGCCGCTACCGTCTCATACAGTTCTGCTCCACGCACTGCTGGCCATGTGACCTCCAGTGTCTCAGTCGAAACAAGAGAGATGTAAACATTCTGTGGACAGCAGGGGACTAGATAGAGAGTGTTTGGATAAGCAAAGGGGACAGAGAAATGCAGAAATTTTTACCTGTGGAATGAATGTATTTTGGGGTTTTTTTCAAAAATTTTTATGAAAGTACCTAAAATGTAGTACTCCTATAGTAAAAGGAACCAAAACAGAGGTCAAACAAACACTGAGTTCTATCTGTTTAGATACTGAATTTGACTAGTTTAGAGTGAACACTATTGTCAAGGTCTATTGCTTTATAGATTAAATCAGTAATTATATGTAAGTTGGTATGTGTATACGTCATGTGCAACTCCCACTGGTAATATAGCTGAGTATAGATAACCCTGTATGTGTGCAGTTGAAGCCAAATGTTTACATACACCTAGGCTAAAGACATTCAATCATAGTTTTTCACAACTCCATATATTTCATATTGCCATGGATTTCTTTTTGGCAAGTCAATTGGGGCTTACTTTGTTCACATCAGAGGTAATTTTTAAAATATTAGTGATCGATGAGTGACAGATTTATTTCAGCTTAAATTCACCATATCAGAATTCCAGCGAGGAAACTTGAGTACAGAACTGTTCATGGCAATTGCAGTCCTAAGGATATTGTAGCAATTGTAGCCTAAGCAGTCCAAAGCCAACTTCATGGTTTTTAAGTGGTACCATCCTCAGTAATTTCATTGATCTTTAGACTGTCCATGTGGGGCTGTCCTCAGCAACAGAGAGTGATTTCCAAGTGATGAGAACTCAACCAGAAGTAGGGCATCAGGATAAATCAGGCAGGTCTGGAGAGCAGAAGGGGTCAGGATCACTGGTATCTCAGGAGTAGCATGTGTAGCTCGACAGAGACAGAGGGTTTTTTTTTTTTTTTAGATTTAAACCACAATCTTTATTTCACACAATCAATTTTACAAATAACTGAAAATATTTCTACACTATACACCTCAATGCAAAGACAAAGAAAAGATTAAATCCCCCTCCATCACAGTACAGAAAATGTTATTATAACACCACTGCATTTCAAAATGTCATCATTCATTAAGTTATAATATTTAAAATCAACAACAATCCTAGACTTGATATAAACTTTAAACGGACATAATATCATGACCATGCCTATTTTCTATTCTATTTTTCCGGCTTGTATAAATTGCAAGTTTTGCTTGACCAATCATAATGTTGATCAGTTGCCATTTTACCCTGTGCTTTTTACTGTACCCTGCCCCCAAAATAAAAGCATTATATGAAAACTTTTCTCCAAACTTCAGGAACACTTGACTCAGCAAGACAAAAAGTGGTTTGAGTCTCACACATTCTAAAAAACAATGAAACACTGTTTCTGTTGAACCACAAAACACAGACTTATCATGAACACTTGGATTGATGACAGAAATAAACACATTAACAGCCACAGCACCATTCAAGATTCTCTTTTTCAAAGAAATCTGCAAAATCTGCAAACCCTCCAAACTTGTTTTATCTTTTCACCCATCCTGAGCTTATCCCTCCAAACTGTATTAGCTCTCCCGTTTAAAGCATTTTTATTAAGAACGTTAACAAAACATTTATACAACACTTTTCCTTCTGCTGTGCCCAAATCTAAGTCTTGCATATCATGAAGATCCACCAAGGGACCTGACATATCCTTCAGGTTCTGAGTAATCATAAGTTTTGGGACAGGGTCCTTACTATCGAGAACCAAATAGACGTTGCTATAGTCTGTTAGGAGAGTGATCTCCTCCTCTTTAAGCTTTTTCCTCCACATTTCTGCTATTGCTTTTGTGTGGTGAGTTGATCTCTGCCCCAGCAAGAGGGCTAACACTGCTAGGTCACTTAACTCAGGACCAGCCACATTAACAATTTGTCTCAGCTTCACAGTCCTAGAGGCATCAGTGTGAGGCCTGGCACATCGCCAGTTATATGTAAGAAAGCCCCCTTTACAAATGGCTCCTCTAAATGCCAGAACAAGGAGTCAGAATTCTCTGTTCTCTTGGAGATTAAATGTCCACATGCTTTAAAAAAAAGTCCACAGTAAAAGGAAGATAGTCCATTCAAATACAGCTTCCTATGATCCATTAAAAAAGCCAGTATCCAATCCAAGTCCCTCCAACCTTTGTAATCTTAGCCACGTTCCTCCACACCAGATCAGCAGGGCCTGTCTTTGTATAAACTGCAGACGGAATGTTGCTAGTCTGCTTTGCAAATGCACCAAACCTTGTCCACCTTCTTCTTTAGGCAAAAACAATATACTTTGTGGAACCCAGTGCAATGTATCCAAAAAGAAGTCTACTAAGATAGTTTGCAGCCATGATAGCACTTCCATTTAGCCAGTCCACCTTCCATTCTTTCTACCATCCCTGGTAGAATACATGGTTGTATCTCGAAGATAAACTCCCAGACATTTAATACCTCCCTTTTAAAGCTTATTCTACCAGGTAAGACTGGTAGACCCTGCTCACATTTCCCCAAACTCAATGCATCACTCTTCTCCCAATTTACTTTAGTGGCTGAGATAACTTCAGAATCCTTCCTAATACACTCAAATAGCCAAAGAATATAACATCCTTGATAATGCACAGCCCTGTCTAATACCCCTAAAAACCTTAAAAGGAGCACTCAAACCACCATTGATTTTCAAAACATCAGCCTATTGGCTTAGAGATGATTTTTTTAAAGTTAGAGCATAGGAAACTCACTGCTCTCCAGTTCTTTATATTCTATAGATTACCTTTTTTAGGTAGCAAGGTAATCACAACTCTTCCACAGCTCAAAGGCAGCAACCCCTCAGCCAGGCTTTCATTGAGAACCACCAACAGGTCCTTACATAGCACGGATCAATTCTAGGGTCTTTTCTGCCCTCCATGTAGGGATGTGTGGTATAACAGTACTGGAAAAATACCGGTATATATTATATTTATTATATTTGATGTGCTGCTGTTCCGAAGTTCACCGCTAGGCAATGTGCTACCCAAACTGATGCAAAACCAGCAAATGTGACAATGGAGGAACACGATGGATCAAACAGATAAAACTCATTCTACATGCCTGAAACTAATAACAAAGAGAGCAGTAGGAGTAAAATATAAAAAAATATATTTGATTTATTTTTAAATATATAAATATATTTATCATTTTATTATTTTATATATATAAATATAAATATATTTATGATTATATTTAGGAGTGATAAAGACTGAAAAAATATGAAGATATGAACCTATTTTAATTGTATCATTTCAGTTTTATTTATTTATTTTTTTAAATCAAAATTTAACCTATGTGCCCTGTAGTGTATTTTTTGTTACATTTTGATATAGTTTATTTGCGCATTTGTTACTGCATAGTTTTAATAACAATTTTTTAATAAAATAACAATTTTTTAATAAAATAACAATTTTTTAATAAAATTGTTTTCAATTCACTCATCTTTTGAGGCTGGTTATTTGTCACCTATGGTATCGATTTAGTATCGATACCGAGGTATTAGATTCTGGCATTGTACCAAAGCCAAAATTGTGGTATCCAGCCATTCCTACCTCCATGCCTTGCAGAGCAGTGAACAGTTTCTGTTCACACAGGGGCATTTTTAGCTCCGCTTTGAGCTCTCTGAAACACTGGCTAGACCTTCATGAAAACAAGTAAACAGTTCATTATCCTCTATATATTCACTGCTGTACAGCCCAGCATAGAACCGTACAGCTATCTTTCTTATTTCAGAGGACTCTGTTAACTCTTGCCCATCTTCAGAGCATAAACAGTGAATATAATGACTCTGGCTTGATTCCTTCTCTCAAGGCTGAAAAAGATTTTAGACTTTCGTTTTTCAGAATTTCATCCATTTGTGAAAAATTAAAAAAAGCAAGATCGGACCAGAGCCCCTTGCGCTCAAAGTCTGCAAGAAATGTTTTTTTGGACTTAAGAGTCTGCAAATATCTTTGGTCTTTAGTAACATCAGTCAAATCTTGTAATTCAACTATTTCAGATTCTAACGTTTCCATAGATCGTGTGATTCCAAGTGACATTGAAAGTTTATTATTGACATTATTTTAATCTTGCCGAGATCCCACCACTGCCACAGATTTTCAAAACGTTGTTTTCTCATCTTAAAATGATTCTCCCCAAAAAACTATCTCTAAAATTATCATCACTCAGCAAATCTTTCAAATTTTGCTCTCAAAACCATAAGTCTACCAGGTATCACCTGCTTTAACTCATATGAGATAGGTACAGTGCTTAATTTGTAAATCTGCAGGTCCCAAAAGCAATTGAAATAGCTCAACACAATGAATGCTTCAAGTGGTTTCCCCAAATTCAACTGATAATGCAACTTATAATGACTTCTCCAGTCTCAAAATTATTCAACCCCTTCATGGCAAGCATCTTTAGAACTTAATAGAGCATCCTTTTGCTGTTATGACCTGCTGCAAACGAGATGCATAGCCAGACACCAGCTTCTGGCAGAGTTCCTGAGGAATCTTAGCCCATTCCATGCCACCAAATACTAACAAAGCTTTTGTAGATTTTTGTGACCCACGGAAAGTCTAATATAGTAAATAAAACCCGAAATAAATTGGTTTCTGTGTGGTGGTTTTAAAATGACCTCTGATGTCAACAAAGTAGATACCCCAATCGACTTGCCAAATGAAATGTATGGAGTTGTGTACAGAGTTGTGTCCATGTGTGTATTCATCAGTGACACACACCAGTGGTGTAGTTGAGAACTGGTCCAGGAGGGCTGGCACCAGCCATATTGTAGACAAATACAGTAGTCATGTAGGTGTAGCCACAGTCACAGTGGAAATAGCAGATGGTGCTGGTGGTATTGCATTGCTCCACTGCTCCATCATCTCTGTTTACGTACACAATGTAGTACTCCACCCATGGCGCCATGGTCCATGTCACTGAGCAGTTCCCTACAGAGGGCTCGTCTACCTCCACTGAGTCTGGAGGGCATGGGTCTGCACCAAACACAGGAGGGAAGTTACTGTCTGTCTGTGTATATTTTTGTTTGTCTACTCGTGTGTGTTGGGTGTGTATGTGTGGTAAGGGTGGGGGGTGGGGGGTGTTGTATGATTGTGCAAAGGGGTGTCAATGCGTGTGCTACAGTGCATAGTATGTCCACTACCAGAAAACGTCTTGACACACTAAAGTCTTGACATACATGTGTTAGATGTGTTAGACAAGTTAAAACATGGCACCCTGTGTTTAAACTCACCCATTTTTCAAGTGATCAAAAATATTGGAACAAGTGACTGACCAGTGTTTCTTGTTGCCCAGGTGTGCCCTGTTAGATTGATTGTTTACATAATCGATAGCTCTGAATGTCTACTCTTGGTCGAAGCCCTGAATTTCACCTGTGAAGACTGCATTTGTTGTTAAAAACAATAAACCAACATGAAGTCCAGAGAGCTGCCTATGCAAGAAAAGCAAGCCATTTTGAAGCTGAGAAAAGAGGGGAAACCCGATCAGAGCCATTGCACAAACATTAGGTATAAGCAATCAGACATCAAATAGGTCAGCCAAGGAAAACAACAGCAGTTGATGACTGAAACAGTATGAGGGCTGTGAAGAAAACAACAAAAAAAAACAGTCAGTGACATCATCAACAAGCTCCACATGGGAAGGGTGAAGATATCACAATACACCATTTGAAGAAATATAGAGGCCACATACCACAAGATGCAAATCACTCATCAGCAGTAAGAATCAGAAGGCCAGATTGGAATTCGCAAAGAAATACAAAGATGAGCCACAAAAGTTCTGGAACGAGGATTAACCTCAACCAAAGTGATGAAAAGGCCAAAGAGTGTTGAAAGAAAGGATCTGCTCATGATCCCAAACATACAAGCTCATTGGTCAAATGCAGTGGAGGTGTTTTCATGGTTTAAGCTTGTAAGGATTTCATCAGGGGAAAAAAGTGGAAGGTTTTAGACTGACCAAGTCAATCACCAAACCTTAACCCAACTGAGCATGCATTTCACATCCTAAAGAGGAGACTGAAAGGAGAAACTCCCCAAAACTGTAAGAGGCCGCATTACACCACCAGCAGCCAATAACACTGCCAGAGGGTGGCAACAGCACACAGTGAGAGCAGCCATTCAGGAGACCTTAGCTGCCCTGAATTCTCCAGGCTGATTAACCTGGATTGCCTGCACTGGCAGGGCAAGATACTTTGGGCCAGCATTTGATGCAGCCCTTCATCTCACCTTTTAGGGGGTTGACCTATATGGTATGTCAGGGCCTTGCCCAAAGTAAAAGGAAAAGGAAAAATGAAAAGAATAAGGAAAATAAGAATGAAAAAACTTAGAAAAGAAACTGAAATGTAAAGCAGAAAGAAAGTGGAGGAAAGAAGGGACAAGAGAAATTTAAGTTATGGCCGGGAAAAGAGAAAGAACCTAAGACAAATAAGACAAAGATATAAGACACAATTGAAAAGAAGAGAGAACTTTATATATATATATATATATACACGCACACATACATATATAAACATATATATTTAGGCAGATGTGAAACAATGCTGTAAGAATGCTTTCAAAAATAGATGTTAATAGTTTATATTTATCAATTAACAAAATGCAACGTGAGTGAACAGAAGAAAAATCTACATCAAATCAATATTTGGTGTGACCTCTCTTTGCCTTCAAAACAGCATCAATTCATCAATTCTTCTAGGTACACTTGCACATAGTTTTTGAAGGAACTCGGCAAGTAGGTTGGCCCAAACATCTTGGATAAGTAAATTCAGTTCTTCTGTGAATTTAGGCAGCCTCAGTTGCTTCTCTCTCTTCATGTAATCCCAGACAGACTCGATGATGTTGAGATCAGGGCTCTGTGGGGGCCATACCATCACTTCCAGGACTCTTTGTTCTTCTTTACGCTGAACATAGTTCTTAATGACTTTTGCTGTATGTTTGGGGTCATTGTCATGTTGCAGAATAAATTTAGGGCCAATCAGATGACTCGTTGATGGTATTGCATGATGGATAAGTACCTGCCTGTACTTCTCAGCATTGAGGAGACCAATAATTCTGACCAAATCCCCAACTCCATTTGCAGAAATGCAGCCGCAAACTTGCAAGGAACCTCCACCATGCTTCACTGACACTCATTCATGTACCGCTCTCCAGCCCTTCAGAAAACAAACTGCCTTCTCCTACAGCCAAATACAACCCCAATTCCAAAAAAGTTGGGACGCTGTGTAACATGTAAATAAAAACAGAATGCAATGATTTGCAAATCTCATAAACCCTTATGTTATTCACAATAGAACATAGAAAACACATCAAATGTTTAAACTGAGGAAATGTAGCATTTTAAGAAAAAAAAATATGGTAATTTTGAATTTGATGGCCACAACACATCTAAAAAAGTTGGGACGGGGGCAACAAAAGGCTGGAAAAGTAAGTATTACTAAAAAGAAACAGCTCAAGGAACATTTTGCAACTAATTAGGTTAGATTGGCAACAGGTCAGTAACATGACTGGGTATAAAAAGAGTATCTTAAAGAGGCAGAGTCTCTCAGAAGTAAAGCTGGGCAGAGGTTCCCTTTAAGAGAGTGCTCCTAATCTCAGCTCGTTACCCGTGTAAAAGACACCTGGGAGCCAGAAATCTTGCTGATTGATAGGGGATCAAATACTTATTTAACTCATTAAAATGCAAATCAATTTATCACTTTTTTTGAAATGCATTTTTTTTATTTTTTTGTTGTTATTCTGTCTCTCACTGTTAAAATACACCTACCATTAAAATTATAGACTGATCATTTCTTTGTCAGTGGGCAAACGTACAAAATCAGCAGGGGATCAAATACTTTTTCCCCTCACTGTATTTCCTCAGTTTAAACATTTGATATGTTTTCTATATTTTATCGTGAATAAAATATGGGCTTACGAGATTTGCAAATCATTTTTATTTACATTTTACGTCCCAACATTTTTGGAATTGGGGTTGTATGTAAAATTTTGACTCATCACTCCAGAGCACCTGCTGCCATTTTTCTGCACCCCAGTTCCTGTGTTTTCGTACATAGCTGAGTTCACTTGGCCTTGTTTCCACATCGGAGGTATGGCTTTTTCGCCACAAGTCTTCCAGTCTTCCAAGAAAGCCACTTCTGACCAGAATTCTCCGGACAGTAGATGGGTGTACCAGGGTCCCACTGGTTTCTGCCAGGTCTGAGCTGATGGCACTGATGGACATCTTCCGATTGCGAATGGAAATAAGCCTGATGTGTCTTTCATCTGCTGCAGTAAGTTTCCTTGGCCGACCGCTGTGTCTACAGTCCTCAACGTTGCCCGTTTCTTTGTGCTTCTTCAAAAGAGCTTGGACAGCACATCTGGAAAACCCTGTCTGCCTTGAAATTTCTGCCTGGGAGAGACCTTGCTGATGCAGTATAACTACCTTCTGTCTTGTTGCTGTGCTCAGTCTTGCCATGGTGTATGACCATGTACCTGTATGACCATGTACGTAGAAGAATTGATGCTGTTTTCAAGGCAAAGGGTGGTCACACCAAATATTAAACTGGTGTAGATTTTTCTTCTGTTCACTCACTTTTGATTAATTGATAAATATAAACTATTAACATCTCTACTTTTGAAAGCATTCTTACTTTACAGCATTTTTTCACAACTGCTTAAAACTTTTGCATGGTACTGTGCGTATATTATATATATATATATATATATATATATATATATATATATATATATATATATATATATATATATATATATATATATATATATATATACATGCAATGAACAAATCAAACAAAAGCAATTGAAATAACTGAACACAACGAATGCTTTAAGTGGTTTAAGTGGTCAAAATTATTCAACCCCTTCATGGCAAGCCTCTTTAGTACTTAGTAGAGCACCCTTTTGCTGTTATGACCTGCTGCAAACGAGATGCATAGCCAGACACCAGCTTCTGGCAGCGTTCCTGAGGAATCTTAGCCCATTCCTCATGAGCAATGGCCTCCAGTTCAGTAATATTCTTGGGTTTGCGTGCTGCAACTGCCTTCTTCAAATCCCACCAGAGATTTTCTATGGGGTTCAAGTCAGGTGACTAATGGCCACTGTAGCATCTTCCAGGACTTCTTCTGCAACCAAACCTTGGTGGAATTTGAGGTATTCTTGGGATCATTGTCCTGTTGGAAGGTCCAATGATGCCCAAGCTTCAGCTTCCTCACAGACGGCATGATGTTTTCTCCTAGGATTTCTTGATATGTCAATGAATCCATCTTGCCTTCCACACGCTGCAGGTTTCCAGTGCCAGAGGATGCAAAGCAGCCCCAGAGCATCACCGAGCCACCACCATGCTTGACTGTGGACAGAGTGTTCTTTTCAGCATATGCTTCATTCTTCTTCCTCCAGACATATTGCTGATCCATTGTGCCTGAAAGTTCCACAGAACAGAATCCCAAAACTTCTGTGGCTTATTTATATGATTTTGAGCATATTGGAGCCAACTTTTCTTGTGCTTTTGGGTCAGTAGTGGTGTACATCTTGGAGTTCTGGCATGGAAACCTTCTGTGTCTAGTACGTGCCTTACTGTGCTCACTGAAACCTCAGTGCCTGTTGCAACCAAGTCTTGCTGCAGGTCTTTTGCAAGCAGTCAAGGGTTTTTCACAACCTGCCTTCTCAGAAATCTGGTTGCAGCCATTGATAGCTTCCTTTTTCTGCACCATCCAGGTAATGTAACCACTGTTCCCTTAACTTTGAACTTGCGAACTATGCTTCCAACAGTGTCTCTAGGAACATTCAGTACCTTCGCTATCTTTTTGTATCCTGTTCCTTGTTTGTGAAGGGCGATGATCTCTTCTCTTAACTTTTTGGACCATTCTTTTGACCTAGCCATATTTCTAACATGCAGTCAAACATGACACTCAACAAACCCCTAGCCAGTTCAGGTATTTCATGTATTCCAGCTCAAGCACACCTGGTGCAACTAATTAAGCCCTTGATTAGTTGCATCAGGTGTGCTTGAGACAACTCCTGTTTTACATATTTGTGCTGTTGTGAGGGATTCTATTCAGGGAGTTGAATAATTTTGAAACTGGAGAAGTCATTATAAGTTGCATTTTCAGTTAAAATTGGGGAACCACTTGAAGCATTCGTTGTGTTGTACTATTTCAATTGCTTTTGTTTGATTTGTTCACTGCAAACAGCTAAAAGTCTGTAAATTTTGACAATAAACCTGATTTGCAATGGGGGTTGAATAATTTTGACTGCAACTACATATCATATAAGAAGCCCCTTTACAACAGTGGGCCAGATCAAGAACATCCACCAAGAGGTAGGCTAGGCACTTCTGTGTCAAAGTCAACAATCAAGAGAAGCCTTCACCAGAATAAATATGGAGGGTTGTACCACAAGAATCTTAACATACAGATTTCAAATGTAAATGCCACACTTGAAATCAACACCAGACCTTTTTTGCTTACTTGTAAGTTAAATAATGAGAGAATGACACACATCTGACCATGGAACAGATGATCAGCCAATTGTCCAATTACTTGGGCTATAGTTAAGACTACTGCTGTCAAGTCCAAACCAGGACTAGCCGAGAGCAAGTCAAGACCAAGTATTAAAAGGGTCAAGGCTAGGTCAAAATCTAGTCCAAATTAAATGAAGACTAACTCAAGAACTAACTAACTGTAAGGCTATTAAACCTATTTCTACACATTTTACTAATTTTAAGCTTGAAAAAGTCTTTTAAGCATTTATTTATAGAAAGAAGCTAAATTATCTGCCAATAGAATAAGAAAATATAAATCTTGAAAATATATTTTTTTAAATGTCAAGAAATAGGTATAGAAATCTAATTGTAGTAAAATGTAATCTTTATTGTAGTGTAATCTGTATTGGTTTATTGTAATCTTGTAATAGGAAACACTAGATAAATGTGACTATACTGAAGATACAGTCCCCTCCAAAAGTATTGGAACAAGAAGTTTTGTTTTTGTTTGTTTGTTTTGGGGAGGGGGGGGGGGTAATTGAGATTGGGTTGGGTTTGAGAACAAAAGATGAAGGAGATGATTGATCAGAATTTTTGTTTCCTGATATTTGCATCTAGATTTGTTAAACAACTTAAAACATGACACCTTTGGTGGTAGACCACTCAATGTTTAGGTGAGCAAAAGCTGAGTATATCCTTTCTTTCTCCACACTGGCCTTTCCATCACTTTGGTAGAGGTTCCAGAACATCTGTGGCACTTTTCTGCATTTCTTTGTGAATTCTAATCTGGCCGTCCCATTCTTAATGCTGATGATAGATTTGAATGGTGGATCATAATACCTTCACCCCTGCCTATGGAGGCTGTTGGTGATGTCACTGACTGTTGTTTTTGGGTATTCTTCACAAGTACTTACAATATTTCTGTCATTACCTGCTTCTGTTTTCTTTGGTCGACCTGTTCAATATCTGGTTGTTAGTACACCAGTGGTTTCTTTCTTTTTCAGGACATTCCAAATTGTTGTACTGGCTATACCCAATGCTTGTGCAAAGGCTCTGATTGAATTTTCCCAACTTGAAAATGTCTCGCTTTTCTCCCATAGACAGCTCTATGGTCTTCATGTTGGGTTATCCTTTTTAACAAAAAGAAAAATGCAGTCTTCACAGGTGAGGTTCAGGGCTCAAACCAAGAGTAGACGTTAAGAGATATTAATTGTTTAAACAATTAATCTAACAGGGCACACCTGGACAACAAGAAACACCTGTCAATTATATTTTCCAATATTTTTGATCACATGAAAAATGGGTGGGCTCAAATAAAACATACCATGTTCTAAGTTGTTTAAACACATCTACATGTAAATATCAGGAAATGAAAACTGAAATTCTGATACATCATCTCATGTTCCTCTATTGATCTCAAACCCAATTGTCTTCAGTGTATAGCAAAAAAAATGGTTTTGCTGTTCCAATACCAAGATGTAATTTTTTACAGTAAATGTATTACTTCCTGTCAATCTTGTGCTTGTGAATAAGAACAAAAACAAAATGAACATTATTTTTTACAAACTCTTCATTGAGACCAAGACCATATTTAGTGAGACAAGACAAGTTCAAAGTACAAATGTCGATAATAGAGAGACAAATCCAAGTCAATAAAGAAAATGTCTCAAGACCAGATTTGAGTCTAACAGCCCAATTTACAGGTGTGTTAACACATACAGATATGTGAATCTGTGAGACTATGTTTAGTGTATACAGGAATTTTAATCTGTTTGTATTGAATATGTACAGGTGTAGGTTGGTATGTTTACACAGTCAATATATTTGTGTGTAGTACATACAGGTGAGCAGGTCCTGTGGCTGGGATGGGCTGCTGGGACCAGCCTGGTTCTCAGCCATGACTGTAAGTGTGTGGTTCTCACTGCATCCTATTGGGCTGATGATGCAGAACGGGTCTCCCATGGACGTACAGTTCTGCCCCAGGGAGCTCAGGGCAAAGTAGAGACTTGCACCACGCACAGCCTCCCAATATACAGCTAGTCCCATGATTCTCTCCAGGGTCAATAAAACCTGCACACCTGCAGGAACAGGGGGACCTGGACAAATGGAGTGTGCATTAGTCAACTGAATGAACTAATATAGAGCTTGAGAATTAGTGCTTTTGTTTTGTTTGGAGTCAGAATGAACTATATGTTTTTTTCCCTAAAAGTGGAACAAAACAAATAGCTCATTAATAAACATTTTAAAATAATTTTTATACATTTATATTACAGATATAAATGTATACATCAGAGCCCAGACTGAAACCCCATTGAAAATCTGTGGAATGACTTGAAGACTGCAGTCAACGGTCACCATCAAATTTAACTGAACTTGAGCAGTTCTGCAAAGAAGAGTGGGCAAATATTGCAAAGTCTAGATGTGCAAAGTTAGTAGAGACATATCCCAACAGACTAAAGGCTGTAATTAAAGCAAAAGGTGGTTCAACAAAATGGGGGGTGATCTTTTTTCCAACTCAGTGATTCTGTTTTTTAATTTTTTTTTTTCTTTTTCCTGACATGTTGGTGTTATATCTTTCACTTGGATGTTTTAAGTTGCCCTGAGTAAATACAGCTGGATAAAACAAAATCTGTGTCCATCTTCATTTCGGGCTGCAAAGCAAATGTGATTATTTTAAAGGGGGGTGATTCTTTTCTATACCCACTGTAGGCCGAATACCCTTAGTCATTCATAATAGTGGGTAAGACTAAGGAATATAGCTGTGATGTGTGGCAAAAGGTTGTTGAGCTTCACAAAAGGCTACAAGAAAATAGCACAAGCATTGAAAATGCCCATTTGAACCATCAGGGCAATAATTAAGAAGTTCCAGTCAACTGGAAATGTTATGAATCAACCTGGAAGATGACGTGTGTCTATATCGTCTCAATACACAACAAGAGGATGGTTCGAATGGCCAAAAAATCTCCAAGGATCACAGATGAAGAATTGCAGAAGTTAGTAGTGTCTTGGGGTTAGAAAGTCTCCAAAACTACAATCCAAAATAACCTACATCACCACAAGTTGTATGGAAGGGTTTCAAGAAAAAAGCCACTACTTTCATTCAAAAACAAACTCAAGCATCTCCTGTTTGCCAGACACTACTGGAACTTCAAATGGGATCGGGTTCTATGGTCAGATGAAACCAAAATAGAGCTTTCTGGTAATAAACACCAGAGGTGGTTTTGGTGCACACAGAGAGGTAGCCATATGGAAAAGTACCTCATGCACACGGTAAAATATGGTGGTGGCTCTTTAATGTTTTGGGTCTGTTTTTCTGCTGTAGGACCTGGACATTTTGCTAGGATACATCATGGACTCCATCAAATATCAACAGATATTAAATGAAAACTTGACTGCCTCTGCCAGAAAGCTTAAAAATTGGCCATGGTTGGATCTTCCAGCAGGACAATGATCCAAAACATACATCAAAATCAACTCAAAAATGGTTTACTGACCACAAAATCAAGGTCCTGCCATGGCCATCCCAGTCCCCTGGCTTGAAACCCATAGAAAACCTGTGAGTAGAACTGAAGAGGAGAGTCCACAGCGTGGACCTCGAAATTTGAAGGATCTGGAGAGATTCTGTATGGAGGAATGGTCTCAGATCCTTGCCATGTATTCTCCAACCTCATCAGGCATTATAGGAGAAGACTCAGAGCTGTTAACTTGGCAAAGGGAATATTGACTAAAAGGGTGCCAATAATTGTTGCACACATATTTAACAAAGTTTTTTTTTTTTTTTTGGATAAACCTCTGTTTTGTTTGCAATTGTTTGATATCCATGAGAGCAGAGTATTTTTGTGAAGTTTTTTGAACAAAGGATCAAAGGGTTACACAATAGAGACAATTTTTCACAGCCTTCTTTGCTCATATTTACCAAGGGTGCCAATATTAGTGGAGGGCACAGTACCTTCCTTCAGGAGGATCCACACATCACGAGAAGAGGTTTTGTGTGTTTATTCCCATAAATAATGTTTGAAGATAAGATACATTGGAAATTTTAAAAAAATAAATAAAGTTACTGTATTGCTGCAGAACCAACGGAACATCCAAAAACAAAAACAAAATGAGGGTGAACTGAACAATTATTTCATCAATTGGATCAAGTGTATTAGGGGAGAAAAAAAACAGGATTGCAATTAACTGCTCATCAACTATTGCTGTGTGAATATTCTAAGATGAACCAACAAGATGATATCATCAAAAGAAGCAGAAAACATACAGTCAGTCCCCTCTGAAATAATTAGAACGGCAAGGCCAAATCTTTTGTTTTTGCTATACAGTTAAGAAGTTTGGGTTTGAGATCAAAAGATGAATATGAGAAGAAAGATATTCATATCTAACTTTTAACTTTGCACCATTGGTGGCAGACCACCCAATTTGTAGGTGAGCAAAACTATAGGAACCAATAGTCTGAAAGTAAATTGAAGTAAATATCCACTGACATCACCAAACTGTTGCATTCTTCTTTTGTGATGCTTTTCAAGGCTGAAAGCTGTCAGTCACATGTTCTGATATTTTTGATCACTTGAAACATGGGTGGGTTCAAACAGGAGGTGCCATGTTCTAAGTTGTTTAACGCATCTAGATGTAAATATCTATAAATGACAGCTGAAATTCTGATCTACTGTCTCATATTCATCTTTTGTTCTCAAACCCAAATGTCTTCGTTATATAGCAAAAGCATTGGCCTTGCTGTTCCAATACTTTTGGAGGGGACTGTACATGTATGCTACATGTAATCACTTTCTATCTTTTCTTTATCCCGTGGGCAAGCAAGAAACTTGCTCATTTATTTCTTAATAGAGGTCCCCCTTTTATACCCCCTTTGATTCATGTTGTTATGTGACATCACTAAAGATGTCTATTATCAGTAAACTATAGAAATGGCATTAAACATTAATCTGACATTTCTTTAAAAGAAAAACAGAGATGAAAACCAGTGTTTGGTCTTAATAAAACTTGAAATTTAAGTTTGAAATCTTTCCCTCCACTACCTCCTCTTTTTGGCATATATTTGATACAACAAGATACTTAGGTCTGCTGTACATCAAATGTTACTGAATTTTCATATAATTTTAAAAACCATAAATTCATATCATTTTAAAACCATAATGTGTAGTGGAGTCATACAATACATAGTTGGTGGCTAAGTTTACATTTAAAAATATAAACTTTGCTTATATAAGAGTCTATAATGCATTTGCAGAACATGAAGGATTTAGCAAAGTCTCCCTGTTCAATTAATGAATTTTCTATTTCTATTCTATCCTATTAAGGCCAAGTCAAGATTGAGTCCAAATGAAAGCAACACTTAGTCAAAATCTGAGCTTACAGTTCATGGAAATCAAAAATCAAAATCTCAAAATATTAGAATAAACAATTTATAATACAGAAATTACTGCATCAGTGTGGTGTGGCATGGAGGCGATCAGCCTGTGGCACTGCTGAGGTGTTTATGGAAGCCCAGGCTGCTTTTATAACGGCCTTCAGCTCGTCTGTATTGTTGGGTCTGGTGTCTCTCATCATCCTCTTGACAAAATTCAGGTCAGGTGAGTCGGCTGGCCAATCAAGCACAGTAATACCATGGTCAGCAAACTAGTTACTAGTAGTTTTGGCTCTGTGGGCAGGTGCCAAGTCCTGCTGGAAAAGGAAATCAGCATCTCCATAAAGCTTGTCAGCAGATGGAAGCATGAAGTGCTCTAAAATCTCCTGGTAGACGCTGCATCGACTCTCAACTTGAGAAAACACAGTGGACCAACACCAGCAGATGACATGGCACCCCAAATCATCACTGACTGTGGAAACTTCACACTGGACTTCAAGCAACTTGGATTCTGTGCCTCTCCACTCTTCCTCCAGACTCTGGGGCCTTGATTTCCAAATGAAATGCAAAATTTACTTTCATCTGAAAAGAGGACTTTGAACCACTGAGCAACGGTGTTTTGAGTTAATTAGCTGATTAGAGCTTGTTAGAGAACTCCTCGCGCTGTGCCGCTTGTGAAGCCGGGCGAGCGGCTTACTTCTGCATTCATTCACAAACTCCGCTGGACTGAATCATTCAGAGACTCACATGTGCTCACTTCGCCATGTGCTTTTGTTTTGGTTTATGCCATGTCTCCGCCTCCTTATGTTCATCGGTTCTCTGTTCTTTGGTTTACGTCACGTCTCCACCCTTTCCACCCATTCATTGGTTTCCCATTTATTGTTTCATTATTAGTTTCAGGTGTGTCTTGTTGTCTTCTTATTATTTAAGCCACTTTTTATGTTCACTTCGTCGCAGCGTATTGAACTGAATTGTGCCTAAGTGTACTGGATTATGCCTATGTATGTTCGTTGTTTTTCTCTGCCCTCGTGTTTCCTAGACACTGGATTTATGCCTCGTTACTTTGTGGATTTATGCCTTGCTAATTTTGGATTATTGTTTGCCTCCCATGTTGTTGTGTTCCATTTTTGAGTATGTCCCTAATAAACTGACTTCTCCCCAGCGCATGCATCTAGCTCCCCTTTGTGCTTTGTAACAGAGCTCTTCTCAAGTCGACATTGCTGTAATATAAATTCTTTATTCTTTAAATTCTTTATTCTTAATATTTTTGAGATACTGGATTTTTCCAGTATCTCATTTCCATGAGCTGTAAGCCATAATCATCAAGATTAAAAAAAAAAAAAAAAAAAAAAAAAAAAGGCTCAAAATATTATAATTTAGGTGTAATGAATCTAGAATATATGAAAGTTCCACTTTTTGAATTAAATTATGGGGGGAAAAATGAACTTTTCCACGATACTCTAATTTTTTTAGATGCACCTGTATGCAGATGTGTGTCAAACACATACAGCTATGTGTATCTGTGAGACTATGTTTAATTTACAGTATACTGGAATATTAATCTGTTTGTATTTAACATGTACACGTGTATGTTGGTGTGTTTACATAGTCAATATATTTGTGTGTAGTGTGTACAGGTGAGCAGGTTCTGTGGCTGGCATGGGCTGCTGGGGCCAGCCTGGTTCTCAGCCATGACTGCGAGTGTGTGGTTCTCACTGCATCCTATAGGGCTGATGATGAAGACTGGGTCTCCCATGGAGGTACAATTCTGCTCCATAAAGCTTAGGGTAAAGTAGAGAATTGCACCACGCACAGTATGTAGTAGTAATATCCTAGGAATACTGGGCATGAGGTGGAAACACACCCTGGCCAAGGTGCCAGTCTAGTTTAGGGCATATACAGATCAGATGATAAAAACAGACTTGATTGAATTTATATGAATGTGTGCTTGTGTATCAAATACTTACGGGTGATCTGATAGATGGTGATCACATCTCCAGGGATGCCACTGGGGTCCCAGGCTGTGGCCTTGATGCAGTAAGTGACCCCTGGATCTAGATTGCTGAATGTCATGTTGGTCTGGGAAGTATTGACCAGGAGCTGGGTGTCTGATCCCTCCATGACGACACACAGTGTGTACTGAACTGCATGTACCACAGGGTCCCAGCTCACCACAATACTCTCCTCAGTGGGTGACACAGAGCGCAGTGCTGGGGCTACAACCACTAAAAAGAAAGAGAGAGAGAGAAATAAATAGAGAGAATCAGAAGAACAGAAGCTTTAAAAGCTCAAAATTACAGCTGCATTACAGCTAACCCTTCTCTTATATTTGGACACTATATGGCCAAAGGTTTGTGGACACCTGACCATATCACCCATGATTTTTCAGTCGATAGCTTGTGGGACCTCCATTAGCAACAATAATTTGGAGTAAAAATCTCCTATACCCACTAATCAGTCTCTGGCATCTATCTTGGAGTATTTTTGTCCACTTCTCCTGAGAAAACTCCAATTAAGTAAGGTTTGAAGTCTGACATGAACTGCCCCCTTCAGGTCCTACCACAGCATCCCAATTGGATTTGGCTAATGACTTTGACTTGGCCCCTACAGAACACAAATCTTGTTTCTCCCAAGCCATTCTTTGGTAGAGTTGCTTGAATGCTAATGGCTGTTGTTATGTTGGAAGAGTCACTTTTGGCCCAGTTTTAGCTTCTTAACAGATGGCATGATGTTCTATTCTATTCCTGGCATGTCTCAAAATTCATGGTTCCTTTAATGATGATTCCTGGTCCAGAGGTGGAAAGCATTAAAGCATTTCACTACACATTGTACTGTGTGTGGTTGTCTATGTGACAAATAACATTTTAATTGGAAAAGCAGCCCCAGATCTTGACATTCCCACCACCATGTTTGACTGTAGGGATATTCTTCTTTTGGTGGTAGGCACCATGATTTTGATTGTGACCAAAAAGGTGAATTTTGGTTTTGTCTGTCCAGAGAATTCACTTCCAGAAACCTACAGGTTTGTCAAGGTGTTATCTGGTAAAATGAATCTGCGCATTTTGGTTCATTTTTGACAGCAGAGACTTCGACCTGGCAACTCTCCCATAAATGCCATTGCAATTCAGTGTTCTTCTTTTCACTGAAGCATGTACAGTTACATGAGATGCAGCAAGGAAGGTCTGCAAATCTCTAGATGTTGTGTGTGGGTTGGCTTTTACCTGATTTATTATTTTTCTTGTAGCTCTTGGTGATATTTTGGAAGGGCCTCCATTTCTAGGCCAGGTTGCAGTCATGTTAAATGCTCTCCATTTGTAAATTATTTGCCTCACAGTGGACTGATGGAGCTCAAACCAATTGGTATTGGCTATGGTATTATAGCCTTCCCCAGACTGATGTGCTTTCACTGCCCTCTTCCTGATTTCCTGTGAGATGACCAGGATGTCCTTTCCTGACCAGATTTCTTATCTCCTGCCCAAACTCTTTCCTAAAACCTCTCATTTGATTGGTCAATTAGATTCCCAATTATTTATTCACCTCACTCTACTTATTCACTTGATTAAAAAAAATAAAACTAGGCAATAACTTATTTTTGCACCAGCACTATATTAATTTTTAGGGGTTCAAGCACAAAGCGCTGAAACCCTATTGTTTTTGTAGGGATTTTTTTTTTCTGCCCGAAAAATGATCGTGCAGATCAAACCATAAGGCCTAGGGACTTGAAACGTTGAGGGGTGGTAGTACTCCATCAGTCTATCACGACACAAGGTCTCGCCCCGATGGGCCATACAGTGGCACTACAGTGATCAAAACAAAAAAATTTACAAAAATGGCCGTAACTTTTGAACCGTTTGTCAAAAACTCAAGTGTCAATCATTATATCATTGGAGACAAACAAAGCATATATCTCCAATTTCATTTCAGTCATGAAAAATGTTCATTTTTAATTTTTTAAAAAACTTACTTTGGCAAACTGTCCCTAGACCGTTCGTTGGAACATCACGAAATTTTGCTCAGACCATCTGGAGACATGTTGACCAAAAGTTATTAACAGATTTTTTTTATTAACAGATTTTTGACCAAACCATTCGCGTATAATGCATCAATGAATATGACAGCAAGCATGCCAAAATGAATGTGGTTATATATCCTCAACGCTTTGGCATATTGATGCCAACCTTGGTGTCAACCATGACCTGAGGATCCCTGAGCAGTTTTGGAACAGTGCCACCTACTGGTCATGAGATATGGAAAAATAACATCTGTATAATCAGTCCTAAATCGAAGTACAGAGAGGGTCAGAAAGAGCTGCATTGTGTCTTTGTAGATTTAGAGAAAGCGTATGACAGGGTGCCAAGAGTGGAGCTGTGGTATTGTATGAGGAGGTCTGGAGTGGCAGAGAAGTATGTTAGAGTGGTGCAGGATATGTATGAGAGCAGTAGGACAGTGGTAAGGTGTGCGGTATGTGTGACAGAGGAGTTCACGGTGAAGGTGGGACTGCATCAAGGATCGGCTCTGAGCCCCTTCTTGTTTGCGGTGGTGATGGACAGGCTGACAGATGAGGTCAGACAGGAATCTCCATGGACTATGATGTTTGCGGATGACCTTGTGATCTGTAGTGAGAGCAGGGAGCAGGTGGAGGAAACTCTAGAGAGGTGGAGGTTTGCTCTGGAGAGAAGAGGAATGGAGGTTAGTCACAGCAAGACAGAATACATGTGTGTGAATGAGAGGGATCCAAGTGGAACAGTGAGGTTACAGGGAGAAGAGGTGAAGAAGGTGCAGGATTTTAAGTACTTAGGGTCAACAGTCCAGAGCAACGGGGAGTGTGGAAAAGAGGTGAAGAAGCGTGTGCAGGCAGGTTGGAATGGGTGGAGAAAAGTGTCTGTTGTGTGATAAAAGGGTATCAGCAAGAATGAAAGGAAAGGTGTACAGGACAGTAGTGAGACCAGCGATGTTGTATGGTTTGGAGACAGTTGCACTGAGGAAAAGACAGGAGGAAGAGTTAGAGGTAGCAGAGCTAAAGATGTTGAGGTTCTCTTTGGGAGTGATGAGGATGGATAGGATCAGGAATGAGTACATCAGAGGGACAGCACATGTGAGATGTTTTGGAGACAAAGTTAGAGAGGCCAGGTTGAGATGGTTTGGACATGTTCAGAGGAGGGAGAGTGAATATATCGGTAAAAGGATGCTGAGGTTAGAGCTGCCAGGCAGGAGGCCGAGAGGAAGACCAAAGAGGAGGTTTATGGATGTAGTGAAGGAGGACATGAAGGTAGTCGGTCTGAGAGAAGAGGATGCAGGGGATAGGGCTAAATGGAGGCAGATGATTCGCTGTGGCGACCCCTGAAGGGAACAGCCGAAAGGAAAAGGAGAAGAAGATAATCAGTCCTAAATCGTGGAAGTGGTAGCATTAGATTCAGTGAGGCATAACAATTCAAATGATACCCAATTTTACTATGTCAGCCATTTTGGGCGTTGGCCATTTAGAATTGTGTGTTAGGGTGATGTATTTTAAATTGGCCACCGAGAGGTGCTATCACATTTTACATGTATATAAATGATTGTATAGTGTGAGAAGAACCACTCAAGAAACACTGGTGTTATCAAATCCTTAAGTATTTGTGATTATTTAAAAAACTTACTATGTTGTTTACTCAACCTCAACAAGTACTCAACAATTGTACTGGACTGTAGTACAATTTTCTGAACTCCCTATGTCAAAAATTATGAAAAAAAAAATGTTGAACTTTAGTTTTTGGATGTCTATAACAGGGTCATTTAAAAATATGGGCATGAAGTGTACCCTAAAGCCTAAAATTCCTAAAAGAAACCTCAGAACTTCATGAAATTAGGTAATACATCTTATGATTCTAAAGAAGCACGCACATTTCTATAAAGATTTGGGCAATAGGTAGCACTATAACCGTTATAAATGTTAATAAAAACAACAAACATACTGTAGCTGAAAAATGGAATGTGTGGTCGAATGGTTCACATAAAGGTATTACGTTTCTCATCAAAACTTATGATAAACCTAATTTAAACAAGTTTCTAATTACAAAATTTAATTATATAATGTGTGTATATGCATGATTTCCTTTAAACCATCATATAGATTTGGTAAATACAAACCTATTATGTCAGATTAAAAAAAAAAAAAAAAAAAAAGTCTCGTTCTTTGAAATTAAGATTCCATAGTAAAACTTTTTTAAAAAACTTAATTGCACAATGGATTCACAAACTTTTAGGCAACACTGTATACATTAAGTTTATCATACATAAATAGGGATACTATGTTTTCTTTTGTACTTGGCAAAATTGCAAATGCTCATCTTACTCAGACATATTGTTTGGGGAGAGGAAGTAACCCAGTTCTCAGTGTTTTGCCTTTTATACAAAGCCACAAAGCAAGACAAGAATGATACATAGCCACAAGTCTAAAATGTCAGTTCATTGCCATTCAGACAATTCTAAAGGCCTGATTGTTGTACACTTTCCATTTAGTACAGGAAACGTGGGAAAATATTTTATCATTGTAAAGGTCTTTATGCAGAGGTATTTTTTAATAGTCTGTGTGACGTAGGAATTGTTAGTTTCAGCGATCATTATCTCTTTCTCTTTCAGTTTGTATCAAACTTTCAGTATTAGGTTCTTAATTTTTGTAAATTGTTCTTTTCCGTGTACCCAGCTGGTTTCCTTTAGAAGTACACTTTTTTATTATTATATACATACATGAAACATGTTTATGGAAACAAATCTGGGCAAACCAATATCTGATTATGGCTGGACAGAAAAAGTGCAACATTCAGAAATATAAGATATCATTCAATGACCACTGGGGAAAAGGAAACTAACATTGTGAATGCATGTGATTAGCCTACCTGTCCTGGCATGGACTTGGCATGAGGGCTGGCTATGGCCACCACTGTTCCTTGACATGACACTAAGTGTATAATTGGTGTAGGCCCTCAGGTTGTGTATAGTAGCTGGCGAGCCATACACCACACTCTCTGAGAAGAAGCCGTCACTGTTCTCTGCCCGCAGGATGTATGCAATGGCACCTGACACCTCGTCAAATTCCACTGTGATGCTGTCACTCTGTTTGGAGTAGGCCTGCACAATGGAAGGAACCTCGGGTGCTGACAGAATTCAAAGATACAAAGACACATCTGTGACATTTGTGAAAAGATTAAGCAGTGGTCACCTTTGGGCTAATGAGGCAAGAATAAACAACTAAGGGTCATTCCATCTCAAGTGCTCCAATGCAGGTTGCTCAACTGTTTTTAATTTACCTTTTTTTTTTTTTGAGTGATTACCTCTATGTATTGGCATTGCATATCACCAGTTTAATTTATTTTACTTGGTTTAACTACGATGGCCATCTTTGTGTCATGGCACACAACAAATTTTGGTTATACAGCTGTGTACAGAAATCTATATCTCAGCTCAGGATGGGCCTAGCTCCTTTCAACAAAAACTGATCTCTAGAGCACATTACAAGCTACCCTACATATATAAACAAATCTAGGCATCAGGCCCAAGAAGACACATGGTAACAAAAAATGTCCTGGAAAATGAAAACTGTTAAAGTGTATTAACCTATCAGCAATCCCAACCTGTCAGTGGGCCCATCTCACTTCATATGATCACTGAAGGAGTTTTATTTATTTATTTATTTAACCATTTTTCATTGTCATTAGTGAGATTGGTCCAAGCATTTTAATACTTGAATATATTTAGTGGAAAAGGGTAAATCGGTCATTTGAACCCAAACAGTATTTGAAAAGTCACCCGTTGTCTCCTCGGTCTCGGCGCTGCTGAGTACGTTCATGGAGCTGTCCATAGCCTCCACACGCATCACGTACACTGTATTCGGGGAGAGTGAGTTCACGGAGCCCATAACCGTGTTGCTGCTGAACTGCGTGAACACTGACTGCTCACGCGAGTTTTTCGGTGTAGCCGTCAGTTTGTAGGAGATCGCCTCAGACTGTCCGATCCAGCGAACCGTCATACTTTTAGACGTGACGGTGAAAACGGACACGGATATGTCTGAGGAGGAAGAAAGCACGTCAAGCGTCCATTACAGGGCCATGCCATTTCATTGTAGTCAAATTTCGAGAAGAGATCGCAGGACAAATGTTTAATGTGCGTCTGATGCAAAACGCAGCATTTACTTACCGTTTCGCCCAGCACACATCTGAAAAGCACAGGAAATCACAACAATGAAAAATCTATATCTCAAAATAAGGTGAACACCACAACGAAACGAAATAGGGGAGAGTGAGGTATGTTGTCACACTGTTCATACCTCCATCACCTGAGGCACAAACTCAAAAATTGACTACCCAGTAAGCACACTACGACTTGAAGACATCTGGAAATGATCTGGAGGTCTGTAATAGATTGTGTTCTGTTTGAAGTGTCTTATTTGGGTTGTAGGAAGGTCTCAGAACTTTGCCTGCATCATGCACTCGCTTTTGCTCACAGTCAATTTTAAAAACCCGTGAGAGAGCTCAGCTGCACTAACGGAATCAGCTGACCATCTGCAATTTACCTCAGACTGAGCGTCAATGCTCAACAATACCACAGTTGTGTTAGTGTTTAATATGACTTCAGTTTTATAGGTTCGGTGTCTTGAAATCTGTTTCATGTTAGATTTTACCTTTTAATTATATTTGATCTGTTACACATAGAATTGACATAAAAAGTCTACACATCCCTGTTAAAATAGCAGGTTTATGTGATGTAAAAAATTAAACCAAGATAAAATCATGTCAGAATCTTTTCTACCTTTATTGTGAAATTGCAACCTAAAAATTAAAGTGAAAAAATTAGCATTTGTACAGAAATAACACATTTCTGCATATGATGTAGTGATGTAAATGTGTATATGTAAAAGGTAAATAAATAAATAAATAAAACAGACACACACACACACACACACACACCAATCGGCCATAACATTAAAACCACATGCCTAACATGATGTGTAGGTCCCCCTTGTGCTCTGACACGTCAAGGCATGGACTCCACAAGACCTCTGAAGGTCTGCTGTGGTATCTGGCACCAAGAAATTAGCAGCAGATCCTTTAAGTCTTATAAGTTGGTGGGGCCTCCATGGATCACACAGATGTTCGATCAGATTGAGATCTGGGGAATTTCTGGGAGGCCAAGTCAACAAGAGGCCACTGCCATTAGAGAATACTGTTGCCATGAAGGGGTGTACTTGGTCTGCAACAATGTTTAGGTATGTGTCAAAGTAGCATCCACATGAATGCCAGGACCCAAGGTTTCCTAGCAGAACATTGTCCAGAGCATCACACTGTATCCGCCGCCTTGCCAGTGCATCCTGGTGCAAATGCTGGTTCAGGTGAAGTACAGCCAACAGCAGAAGTATGTGAAGCTGGATGAGGTTGAAGGACGGTTTGACTTTCTGCAATTCCATGAAAAAGGTGCTTAATTTTACTTTAGCTTGGCTGAGGGAAAAGTTTTGAAAATATTCTTTTAAAACCTCATGTTGCAAGTTTCTTAAAGTCAGAATGATAACAAAATTGGCAAATCTTATTTTTTTATGGAATGTTGCAGTGTTTATTATAAATTATTTATCCGTGCATATCATTATTTATTTGATTTATTTAAAAAAAAAAAAAACAAGATGTGTCCTCGTAATCTTTAATCAAAAACATTAACGTGCCCTCCCCCCCGCAACGACTTCTCTTCTCCGATGACGTATAGGCTGGTGCGAGGGCTAAGCAATCCCTCTCCTCCAGCACCCTGTCACTCACGTTAAACGTGTTTGTAACGGCCACTTTCTACAATCCAATCAACAACCGGGGGATAAAAGCAAGTCCCGCCCCGCAGTTTTTGAAGTTCGAAAAGCCGTTTCACTTGGAAATGCCAAAGCCAAGAACATCTCTGGAAATACGTCGCAATACGGAAGCATACCGCTGCATGCCGACTTTAATGTTGTAGACTCTGATTTCATTACATGCCTTCTAGCAGGCTCTTTCATAAATGTGGGTAAATTAAACATTTTCAGTTCTGCAATGTGTGCCTCATAGAGTGTCAAGCATAATATGCACCAAAACAGTCAATTTAAAAAAGCCAATCATCATTTAGTATATCATAATCATTTCATTATTTTACCATCTCTCCCAGTCATTGAGAGATTTTGCCTGCCACCTGATGCAGAAGTTATATACAAGGATGCAACAGGAATAAAAGTTGATGCATAAATATTCAGCGACCTCGTTGGACAAGGCAACGTGGTGCTGACAGTTTTTTCAGATCAGGGTGCGATATGAAGGCAGGTACAATCACGCACTACACACCCTGCAGAATAAAATTATTTTTAAAAAATGTTATTCCTTTAGAATTTTCTGATTGCTCCTTCTCTTCTCCTTCTGAGATGTCTGACTCAAGCTTCAGCTCAAGTGCATCAACTGTAATCATAGATGAGGTCCAGAAGAGACAAAGACTTGAGGATACACGTGATGCAGTGTCTGCTAAACAGGTTGGAACAAAGCTTGATTCTCATGAGTTTCTTAACCCTTTTTCACTCTGAGTCTAAAAAAGTTGTTTGTCACCATGTGTTGCATTCTTATGTTTTTGTTTTTTTATTAGTTGATTGAAGCTGTGCTAAGAGGCAAGTCTGGTGGTGAAGAAGTACTGCAGGAGTACCAAACAACGCAAACCCTAACAGATACCACAAGACGACAAATGGTTAACATACTGGTGGCTCACATGGTTGATAATCATGGGTATGTGTGTTTCATATTATTTTTATTTGTGCCAAATAACTACATAGCCATTGCATAAATTTAGATTAATAATTTAACATCTCGTCTCAGGCACCTTCCCACTAAAGCAATCAGAGAAGAGTATGCTCTTGGGATAGTGATGCTGTTCCCTTCCCTCAAGGATCCATATTCCAAGAAAGGCTATGTAATATTCATTATTATTATTTGCATGACACTTTCAAGTCATACTTGCATGTTGTGACACAAAACTGTGTGCATGACATGATACAAGCAGCACAGGATACATTTTCTGGTATCTGAAAACAGTCCAAAGGAAGATTCATCGAGGATCTGCTCTGCCACAAAATGGTCCTATTGACATTTTCCCAGGAGGCCCAAATTTCCAGAGGACTGTCAATGTTGAAAGCCAGCTTGATGGGGATGCTTGCCTAGAGGCCATGTCTTTGCTCAACCATACCACAGACAAATCCCTGATTTTTCAAAAGATGAGAGAGACCTTTCAGCACCGTCAGAAGCTTGTTAATGATGCTGGCAGAAGTGTTCATATCCTCTCCACCTTTCCAAGATTCCTACATACAAAAGGATTGGTAAGTTTGGAATGAGACATTTAAAATGGCTTGAAATTCTTGAAAGTATTTCCTGTACTAGTAGTAGTGAAAGATCTTCTTTCTTAAAGGTGGATCAAGACTTCACTCTTCTATTTGATGAAGAGACATCCTCCAGGATTCTTCAGAAATTGGATGTGATCTTCAAGCCAAATGTCATAAAAGCAGCTAAGCGGCTCACTTCAACCCCGGAGTTGTATCGCTTGGTGCAGTCAGCAGAAAGTCCCCCAGGAGGTGATCTTGATGAGGCAACAAGTGAGTTGTATTCGTTTTGCTTGTTTTAAAGCATTTGGTATAATTGCAGTTACAGTTGCTTATTCATTATTGTCATGACTATATATAAAATTAGGAAATGAGAGCACCTGTGAAGATTTAATGTTTATTCTGTGTATCTCTGAAAGTTGATCTGATTTTTGGGATAAATATCAACAATAGATGGATGATTGTTTAAAACAGTTTAAATCTCATAATGTCTTCATGTTCTCATTCAATCTTGAAAAGTAGTAAATCTGAGTTTTCGGTAAATTCTTGTGACTCTTTGTCCTTAGCCTACAACCAAGAAATGGCCTCCCTGTTGTTGTTGATACATCTCCTTCCACCATCGCCAGGGGGACAGAAGTCTCCAAACATTAGTGCATGTGATGCAGTTGAAAGACTTGTAGTCTTTCATAAGTTAATTATATTATTAAGATGATTATTATAAGTTGACACATGTCTCCTTCTTAGCCACATGTTTAAATGAGGGTTGTTAAAAAGTGGATGAAATTGAAATTAAGTCTTCATAGGCATTCCCATCTACACTAGCCAGTGAGAAGACACGATTGCTTCTTTAATGTAGTTTTCTCTGTGGCTGCACATTATTCTTGTCTAATGTTCAGTTTCTTTATCTCAACCCTAGTCATGCTGCAGTTTGGAGGAGCATCTCTGTTAGAAGAGCAAGATCTACATCATAATGGATAAGCATCTCATCCCATGCCAGGCAAGCCGCTTCCTCGGGGCATTTGATGAACTTTTCAAAGTACATTTTGTGTTTAATTTGTCTTATGATGTTGCATTGGTGAATTTTTATACATTCCTGCAGACAACAGTGTATAACATTGATGTGGGGAAAATGAAGGAGTCACACAGAGTTAAAGATTTGAGAGCCAGGTTGCTAAACCAGACAGTAGCGCTCTCACTCTGTGTGCAAGAGGATAAAACAATGCTGACCTGTTTCATGTGTCAGAACTGTATCCCAGCAGTCAGGAGCTGATTTCACATTTAAGAGTTGAACAGGGTTACTATCCTGGACCTAAGTTCAAATTGTTTTGTTCTCAGCAAGGGTGCATGCATCAGTTTCTAACGTATGCAGGTTTTCAGAAGCACCTTAAGTGCTTCATAGTAGGGCTGGGCAAAAAATATCGATTCTCCGATTTTGATCGATCTTTTTAATGGAACAATATCGAGTGGTCGGTGTTTATGGATGGTGTGTTTATGGATATGGATTATGTGGTATATATTTATTTATTTATACATACATACATATATATAGCACATCATGGGGAAAATAGGAGAACTGGAAATTTATAAGTCAAAAATGACAAATTCGTCATACCTTGTTGTATATTCACAAAATAGGTTTTAAACACACCATCCATAAACACCGACCCTTTCCTGATAACTTTGGACTATTTTAAGAGGAGATGCCCACAATCATGCCCAGGCAATTTAATGTAGCCATTTACTGTTGTGTTTTTTGGAGGTGGGAGGGATTTATAGAACCCGGTGGAAACCCACACAGAAACGGGAAGAACATGCAAAATTATGCACAGATAGTAGCCCAAGCTCAGGATCAAACTGAGGACCCAGAGCTGTGAGGCAGCAGCACAACACGTTGCAGCACCATACAGCAACCTTGGCAAAAAGTAAATTCCCAAGCTGAAAGTAAATGTGGTTAAAACACTATTGGTAAATAAATTTATCACAAATTTATCACAATCTTTTTCCTTATTCTTTAAGACAGGGGTTTGGGGCCAGATGGAGGGGGGAAAATGCAGTCACGGGCCACAGACTCGCTAATAAAATTTATCACTGTCATGTCAACACCAGAATCGATGTTACACTACATCTCCCAGAACACACCGCGGCCTACAAACATGGTCGGCATGAACTACAACACCCAACACCCTCATACTCTGTCATATTCACAGTCACCATCATATTAATCACTTACAACTGTAAACAATCACAGCCACAGCACCACTGTGAAGTATATGATCTGTGTCTTCATTACCAGTCGATACCAAGCCTTTGTATTTTGTTATTCTGATATTCTGGTTTTGATCCTGTTTTGCATCTTTAGGTTTTTTAGGCCAGCCCTCAAAGCTGCTTATTGTCAAGGGTTAAACGCGGACATCCTCACCAAGGTGCCATGTTGAGATGATCAGGCATTCAACGCTCTCATTGACCTTTCCATTCGGCTAGACCTCCTCCTAAGGGACCGAAGGGAGGCTAAAGTTGCAACTAGGTCAAGTCAGACTAACCTCCATGGTCAGAAGGAAAGACTGTGCTACTACTGTGGCAGCCCCAAGCGGTACACTGCTCCTCCAAACTGTCAGTCAAGGCTCCACAGCAGAACCATGAGCTCCCTCACTCCATGTCTTGCTCTCCCACAGTGACTAACCTTAACCCTAATCCTCCAAGTTTCTTTTTCCACAAAACTTCATTATACCAGCTCAGATATGGCACTCAGAGAGTCTTTTTACTGTTTCAGCCCTGATCAATTCAGGAGCAGCTGGACATTTCATTGACCAGGCCCTGACTGAGAAACTCCATCTGCCTATCCAGCCACTGCAACACCCCCCAAACGTCCAGGCCCTGGACAGAAATTCCCCCTGAATATCATGACTTAAAGGAAGTCTTCAGCAAAGCCAAGGCCAGTGGGCTACCACCTCACCCCCCATGACTGTGCCATTGAGCTCATGGTGGGTGCCGTACCTCAGTGTAAGTGCATATACCCCTTGTCCGCCAAGGAAACCCAGGCCATGGACAAATACACTGAGCACCTAGAGTACATTAAGTTAGCTAAAAGACTGAACTTTTGCCAAGCATGTGGGCCCTGTTCTTTGCAAGATTTCAGTTCATCATCTCCTACAGTCCTGCTCCAACTACACAAAGGCTGATTCTCTCTCCCATCTCTATCCAGCCCCTCCCAGAGATAATCACCACTAATACTGCCTTTTTGTTCACCTTAGGAGATATGTTTTAGGCACTTTATGCTAAATGCTTTGCAGAGTTGTGTAAATAAAGGTTTAGAGAGACCAACGTGTAGCTTGTCCACTAACAAGTCTTAAAAACCCTTGGATTCCTGGCAAACAGTTGCTTCCAAACTGACAAGTCGATACATCAGATCAAATGACTGCACTCATGTTGCTTTAAGGGCACCTAGTCGGGTGAATCTGCTATCGTCAATAGAAAGCAATTTCATTCTATAAGTGAACAAGTAATTTTCATTCCCTAACCCACATAGCACAGAGGAGAGATGCTAAAATGATGGACACTCTCACACATGTTCAAATGCAACATGACTATACCAACCAGAAGAAAGTCTGATGGATTGTGAGGGCGTGTATTGTGCTGCACAACATGGCTCCCCCTCCTCATCTCAACTCAGGTGTACATATGCAAGGTTTTATAAATCTGAATATGTTTGTGCATGCTCCATTTTCTGGAATCCATGCAAAGCTTTATAAACGAGGCCTCTGATCAGACCCCACTGGTTATTTGATTGTAAAATATAGAAATATTTACAGTAACATGCATTCTTATGTGTTGACAAATACAGCGTGACAACTTACCCTGACAGGGCAAATTGTCACAAGTACACATCCGCTACTTAACTGTCTGTAACTCTGTACTGAAATACAATATAATTTTTTTTTTTTTTTTAAACACTATATGGCCAAAAGTTTGTGGACAGCCAATCATCATCATGTGGGCCTTCCCCAGACTTTTAGTGCCTGAGACTTCAGTCTTTCATTTGGTATGGCTTTTATTTCTACTGCAATGTATCATGCCAAAGAAAACAGTGAAAAGTGTGACAACATGCCCTGCTCTCCCTTACTAATAACACAACAAAATACCAACTTTCTGATCAATCTACGCTAGGTGCTAACGTAACACGCACACTCTTGTTTTTAGCTGGACTAGGTGATTGGTGACTGATTGATTTCGCTGGTTTTATTTATTTATTTGTTTTTCAACTGGCCAAGTGTTAATTCAATGCTGTACAGTATGTTGTGAAGTTAATGATTATCATTACATAGTATTAGGCACACAGATCCTCTTTCACATGTAGGTTATTATGTACCATCAACTGCTTAAGCAAATCTGAGCATCACTCAGCGCACGTGCGTTCCAGTGCAGAACCTATTCAACCGGAACGGGTTAATGCACGAGCACACTGCAAAAGAATGTGTCTCGAGCTTGTTTATGAATATCTACTACAAAATAAACACATCGCACATCGCCTTTAACATTGCCGCGTTGCTCCCTAAATGCGCATTTTCTGGTAAATTAATATGAAGTCCTCTCTTACCTTAGATGTGCAGATGATCATTAAGATTACTGTTAATAAACGCAAATCCTGCGATCCCATATCTCAGGTTCTCAGCGCTTCTCTGGGCCACGCTGACGCTTACTGCTGTTTAATTAACCTGTCAGTTGTGAGGGTAGACACTGTAAGGTGTTTTCCTTTCTCGTTGTCCAAAAGGTACTTTATTGTTCAGGTTCTAAGGATGGTTTGTCCTGCCTCCCTCTGGCACTGAGGGAAATGTACACTGAGCTCAATTCACACAGCCTGCGGCCACAGGTGGAGGTGCACTGGGGCATTCATCCCAAATTGCATTAAATACTACAACCCCAATTACCACAAAGTTGGGACAGTATGGAAAATGCAAAAACAAAAAAACAAACAAAAAAAAATTGAAAATTCAATTCACCCTGTACTATATTGAAACACATTATTTGGTGTTTTACTTTGTGAAATTAATTTTTTTTATTATTATTATTATTTTTTTTTAAACTATACACTCATTTCTACAGAAGCCTTAAGCGGCCATGCATTATTAATTTTTTCCCCTTATTTTCTCATGATCTCGACATAACAAAAGTTGTTTTCTCTTAATTTATAGAAAACTAGAATTAATAGAGATTTAACAGAAAATCTCGTGTCTTGTGAAGGGGACATGCGCATTGCCTTCTTCACTGCGGTTAAACCAGCCGCTCTTCCTCAAAGCACGGTTCATCTAGCCGCACATAAATTTTAGGAGCGCGGCTTTTACACACTTGCCGGTCACAGCGGAAAACGAGCGTCCGCGAGCTCCTACACAACAAAAGCAAATTAACAATGACCATTTTAAATAAATAAATAAGTAACAAAACAAACACAACAATTGACAGTATTTATGAGCATACAGACTAAACGTTTTTATAACCCCTTACATTTAAAAATGACAAAATCGATCAAGTTTAAAGAGACGCTTTAAGCCAAAGCATTAAGCCAAATAAAACTAAATTTACTAAAAACTTATTTTAAGAAACTATAATAATAATAATAATAATAATAATGTTGTTGTCTTTGTTCTTGTTGTTATAAATCTAACCATACATACATTTTTAAAACGTGTAGATGGATAATAAAGAGAAATAAATTTTACTGCAGAATTTTAAAGTAATCACTCTTCACTCTTCAAAGTCATTAGATCTGTTTATGCTTGAACCAGGAGGCACTTTTTAATCCAGTATAAAATGGACATTTCAAATGGGTAGACAATCAAACCAACTCAGAACCGTTCATATGGACTTACTCTATGCTCACAATAATGATCAATTAATTTTACTGTAGAATTTGGAGAAATCACATTATTCCACTTCAGAGGTCTATACAGGTCTATACAGACATCAGTTCTAATAAGTAGAAAAAATGAATGGCCAGATCTTGTAAGGAAAGCCCATACTATATGCACACATCATGTGAAATGCATTTAAAATCAGCAGAATGCTCACACGTTGTAATGTGTCTCCATTTTAGAGACCTGTATGAGTTCTACACTGTTAAAAATTGTCCCGTTAAAAAACAGTAAGTAACTGGCAGCACGGTTCCCAGCAAGTTACTGTTAAATTAACAGTGTCTTGCTGTTGTTGAAATTTGCAGTTTGTTACTGTTTTTGGAAATACAACATAAAGCTGTTATTTTATACATTAACAGTAAATTACTGTCAAAAGCATTAACAGTTAATTAATGTTTATTTGCACTTTTTTAACTGTAAACTACTGTTATTATATTGAGAAATGGACTGCTAAGAAAAAAAGGTGGAATTATTTTTGTAGATATTTTTTGATTTTATGAATTACTCCTTAGAAGTCTTGCTATAAAACCATGTTTTAATACAATGTACAAATATAGCCTTTGAAACATTAAAAATTTAACACAATGCAGTGTAACTTCAAAACGTGCTTTATTAAAACTTTGAAAAACAAAAGCCAAAAAGCAAAATATTCTCAAAATTAGTGGCTGATGCAAGTGGAATGACTAAAACTTAAGCTTCAGAATAAACTTTTGTTTAACTGAATAAACAAAACATTTATATAACATTAGAAAAAACTAAATGAGTGACTCAGAGAACTACTGAGTGAATAAGAATTACTGAATGAAAAAAGAATTCAATAAAGAATGAAGTCAAAATTTAGGTATTCAAAAATGAACACCTGAAAAAATTGTGCGACTAACACACTAAAAGCATGTTTTGGTCATGTGTGAAGACTATGAGTAAGGTGTGTGTGTGTGTGTGTGTGTGTGTGTGTGTGTGTGTGTGTGTGTGTGTGTGTGTGTGTGTGTGTGTGTGTGTGTGTGTGTGTGTGTGTGTATATATATATATATATAAACAAACAAGTGAATGAGTGGGTTCACTTATATGAAGTCCAACTCAAAGTCCATTAGTTGGCAATCTGAGTGTTGATTGATTTCTTTTTGTGGGCGACCTTCCTTGTCCGCTTTGATAGGACTCGTCCACCTTTGGTGCCTTTTTCAGGATTTATACCAATGAAGCGCCTGAAAAACAAATGCGAACATTCAGAATTAGTAAACTAATCATACATTTATGAATGCAGCTTCCTGGTTTTTCACCTAAAACATTCCAAAGAAAAAACAATGTCAGGCAGTTACATAACATACTAATTTTCTACTGCCAGATTGCAAATAAATGCAAGGGAAACTGAAATAATTTTACCTAGTCACAGAGCCCTGTTCTTTTAACATAACAAATGCATTTCAAAATGCTGATTGTGGACTGGTCTGGACAGACACTGAAGTATATACTATGTATTGTGAAATTGTTGCTGCAATTTTTATGATTTATTTAACTCAATATTTTTGCTCAATATAGTTGAAGGGTTAAAAATGAAAATTTAGTAATTAATTAGTCACCCTCACTTTCAAAGAGTTTTCATTTTCAAAACACAAATGAAGCTATTTTTAATATTCTTTCATCATTTCTGTTCATCCATTAAAAGTCCAGTCAAATCCAGGCTAAATGGAAACTCAAACGCACTAGCCTGACAGATGAGAAAAAACCTCATTGGTTCTCAGGTCAAGCAAGCAGGTTTGAGCTTATTTGCTCCATGTATGCTCAATGATGATGTTTATACATGAATAAACGAAATGAAATTCATACATTTACAATAACTTTATGAACTTTTTGAAGCATCAAATGTTTTTTTTTTTGACTTTCAATTGATGAACAAAAATGATGAAAGAATTTTATTAATATATTCATTTGTTTTCCAAAGATGAATAAAAGTCTTAAGGGCTTGGAACGACATAAGTGTGGGTAAAAGATGGCAGAATATTTATTTTGTGTGAACTGTCCCTTTCAGTGTTGTACAAAAGAATTTACCATGTTTGCTGAAATACAGAAAAAAACACCCGTAGTGGCTTATGTAATAAAATAGACTATACATTCATACAGTTCTATACATACCAAGGAGTATCAGTCGAGGAGTTGCAGGTAGTTCAAGTGTCCTTTCTACATCAGCTTCAGTGGAAGATGCCTAAGACACAGTTACAATGATGAGGACATAGAGACAAAATACACTAACAATAATTCCTTGTATGCATTTAATTTTTAAATTAGGAAAGAGCATGTCTATTTCAGTTGTTAGGACAATAATACCATGATAGAAAATAAACAACAACAACAAAAAAAACTTACATTTGCAAAAAGGATTAGCCCTTCCTGAGTCTCAGAGAAGTGAGCCGTGAGAAGTTGGATGATGCAGAAGGAAAGCTCGAGGTCTGGCCGCAGAGAAATGACTGCCCTGACATCTGCATTGGTGGGTTTGTTGCTGAAGAACTCCACAATGGCTCTTCCACACTCTTCCATGGCAAGCTCAAGTGCACGCATAACTTTGATATCAGTATGAAGCTCAAAATTAGCATAAAGCCCTTTCTGAGTGAAAAGGTATGGTCACTGCTTTCTTAAATCAGCGATGGTGGGTGTTGGTAATGTGTTTATTTGCTGCCGCTGGAGGCAAAAGGTTGTTTCCATAAGTTGCTTAACTTCTGCTTTTTCAACCCCATTTATTCCATCTCGACGGTATATCTCCTCCAGCTGCTTTTGCTCTATGGTTTCATCTGTCTCCTCTGGTGGGAGATCAGGCTGGAATCTGGTGCAGCCATATGTGTCAGTAGGCCCTCTCTTTAGTCCATCACCAATGGTGTTGGCGAAAGCTGGTGGTGCAATTCAGATTTTCAATTCGGTTTTTAATTTGAATTAACAATGAGGTATAACCATTTCCTAGTACCTGACCACTGTCACGGAGATCAGCAAAACTTTGAGGATACTGGCGGATGATGTTTCGGCAGACTGTGACACATTGTCCGCGTGTTGGGTTTAGCTCATATTTCCTCATCTCATCTGCCAAAACTCTGACCATTTGTCTCCGTGCTGCCGGTGAAGGTCTCTTGCCATCAGCCACTGCTGAACGAATGTCAATAGGCATTGCAGTCCAAGGAATCTGAAATGTCTCTGGCCATGTTTTTTTGATTTGGGAGGATGGACCGCAGTCTTCGGAGCTGCTAGATTCTTGATTTGAGAGTCAAGAAAAAAAATAATAAATTAAAAAAAACATTGGTCACCTCAAAGGCCTGTAAATAAATCATTAAGTGATTGGAAATATCTGTATTTTTCAGGTCACATGCTAAATTGAGCATAATGTACATTTACAACTATCAGTATCCATTAGTACAAAGACAACTGGTAAATATGCAGGAAGTCCTGGAAATAATCAAATATACTTGTAAAACAGTGTAAGTTAGAAATACGTTTCCTGTACTTAGAAGCTTTACAGGAGTAGTTCACTTTCAGAACAAATATTTACAGATTACCCCGTTGTCATCCAAGATGTTCATGCCTTTCTTTCTTCAGTCATGAAGAAAGTTTGTTTTTTTGAGGAAAACATTTCAGGAATTATCTCCATATAGTGGACTTCAATGGTGCCTGCGAGTTTGAACGTCCAAAATGCGGTTTCAATGCAGCTTCGAAGGGCTATAAACGATCCCAGCTGAAGAATAAGGGTCTTATCTAATGAAACGATCTGTCATTTTCTAAAATAAAATACAAATTTATATACTTTTTAACCTCAAATGCTAGTCTTGTCTAGCTCTGCGATGCGCATGTGTACTCTGTGTAATCCCGGTCAATACAGTTAGGTAGGTCGAAGAACTACCATCTCATTTTCTCCTCCAACTTCAAAATCATCCTACATTGCTGTTTTACAATTTTTTTTGTAAAGGGCGTTTGACCTTCTTTGCATGTTCACTTTGTAAATACTGGGTCAGTACTTCTGCAGAGATGTAGAACGAATGGATGGAAGTATCATTTCTTCAGTGTTGTCCCATGAAAAGATATAATAAAATATTTACAAAAATGTGAGGGGTGTACTCACTTTTGTGAGATACTGTATACATACACACACACACACACACACACACACAGACAGGTCCATAATTATTTGGACAATTACACAATTTTAATAATTTTGCCTCTGTACACCACCACAATGGATTTGAAATGAAGCAGTCAAGATGTGATTGAAGTGTAGACTTTCAGCTTTAATTCAAGGGGTTTAACAAAAATACTGCATTAACTGTTTAGCCATTTAACTGTTCCATTTTCACAGGCTCAAAAGAAATTGGACAAACTATCATAATCATAAATATTGTGATTATTTTTAATACAATGACTGCCTTTTAATACAATGACTTCCTGAATCTGTAACCCATAGACATCACCAAATGCTGAGTTTCCTCCCTTTAGATGCTTTGCCAGGCCTTTACTGCAGCTGCCTTCTTTTACTGCTTGTTTGTGGGCCTTCTGCCTTCAATTTTGTCTTCAGTAAGTGAAAAACAGCTCAATTGGGTTGAGTTCATTGGACATTTAAGAACATATCATTTCTTTGCCTTAAGAAGCTCTTGGGTTGCTTTCACAGTATGTTTTAGGTCATTATCTATCTGTACTGTGAAGCACTGTCCTATCAGTTATGCAGCATTTGACTGAATCTGAGCATAAAGTACAGCTGTATATGCTTCAGAATAAATCCTGCTACTTCTATCAGCAGTCACATAATCAATAAACACCAGTGATCCAGTTCAATTGACAGCCTCTTTGGATCACATATTGAGATTAATCTGTTAGATTTGAATTTAGTCTGTCTCAGTTTTTTCTGTTACTTCATGTAATCCCACACTGACTCGATGATGGTGAGATCAGATCTCTGTGTTGACCATACTGTCTGTTGTCGGGCTCCTTGTGCATACAAAAATTTCATTGGATTATTGCAATTAATGGAAAAATCAATGTACTGAAATGTACAACCCCAGTTCCAAAAAAGTTGGGATGCTGTGTAAAATGTAAATAAAAACAGAATGCAATGATTTATAAATCTCATAAACGCATATGTTATTCACAGTAGAACATAGAAAACATATCAAATGTTTAAACTGAGGAAATGTACCATTTTTAAGGAAAAAATAAGGTAATTTTGAATTTGATGGCAGCAACATGTCTCAAAAAAGTTGGGACAGGGACATGTTTACCACTGTGTAGCATCCCCTCTTCTTTTAACAACAGTCTGTATACGTCTGGGAACTGAGGAGACCAGTTGCTGGAGTTTTGGGAGAGGAATGTTGTCCCATTCGTGTCTGATACAGGATTCTAACTGCTCAACAGTCCTGGGTCTTCTTTGTCGTATTTTTCGTTTCATGATGCGCCAAATGTTTTCAATTGGTGAAAGGTCTGAACTGGCCTGCCTGGAGTCCCCCGCACTTTTTCACTGACCATGGCCAATTTGTGTATCTTTGATTTCTATGCGTGTACTTGTCTATAGGTCTTGTGTGTTCTGATGTTCTGCCATGACAATTGATCACTCACATCACGTGTCATGCCCATGCTCACACCTGCGCTGAGCACTCAGAGGTCGCCATGAGCTCAAAACAGCAAAATAAATAAATAAATAAATGAAAAGTCATAGTGATGGCTGCCTGATAGTCTGCCCGATCCAGACATATCCATGCAAATCCCAATTCAACATCAACAATTCACCATCTTATTCTAATGTGAAGGACTCAGCTAACACATCTGTAATAAAAATAAAAGACGTTACAAAAGAGTTTGAAAGTAAGTGCAGGTTTGTGCGGGAGTGCGGGTAGGCTAATATTACCATCAAATCTTGCATCATTCAACTTGGTATGTCTCACTGAACCTAATGCATAATTTAAGGATAAATTATACAGAAGTTATAAGCAAAAAGAGCAATTTTTAATATCTCGTGACCAGTAGGTTGCGCTACTCCAACACTGCTCATGTACCCTTGAGTCATTGTTGTGATAAGACACACCAAGTTTGGGGTCAATATGCAAAAGCGTTGCGGAGATATAACCTCATGTTCATTTTGGCATGCTTACCGTAATATTCGTTGCAGGGTTGCTGCACACTTTGTAAAATCGAATTTAAGACTTTTTAAGACCGGAACAAAGAAAAAATTATACCATTTTTGCACAGCAGAACAAACAGCCATTAACACAGGTTTAACATATGTAACCATTTTTATTCAATAAAATTAATAACATCAAAACAGATATATCACAGCATTATATTTCTCATAACTCAGAAGCCTTTCTCTCAATTTCCTTATCCAAGTCATCTAGCTCCTCTCTCTTCTCCTTGCAGTGTCTTCTTAGTGTGTTAGACTTTGTAATCAGTTCTGCCATCTTTGTCCCTGTCGTACTCTCAGCTTTTTCTAGGGTCTCACATACACTGTGGATGGTTTTTCTTTTCTTCTGTAGAACTTCAAGTTCATCTTCAGCCATTTTATTTTGGTGATCTGCTCATCCTTTGTTTTTTTTTTCCTTTTCCTGTATTTAAAAAAAGAAAGTCAATATTGACAGTTGCTTACACATTTGGACCTTATTCTAATGCAAAATGGTAACCACATTAAAACTGTTAAGAGTGAAATTCTTTTGGAAACAGTATCCAGACTGTATTGAAAAGTACTTCAAAAGGCAGTGTAGGTATTTCCAAAAATGCAAAAACAATCTCTCCCAATCATGACTAACTAAAGGTGTGTGTGGTGTCTTTATCTCTAGAAACCCTGCCCTCTGCCTATATTTTCTTATTTTGCAGAGTTCTTGTTTTCGTTTTCTCCAGACACACCATGTTTTGGACCAAGTGGTACTTTAGTGGACATTTATCCAGAATCTCCTTGTAGATGTTTGCAAGAGCAATCCCACAGTCTTTCATGAACTGCAGCTGACTAAGCTCGCCTACTCTGCTTTGACTCCCTGACGTTCCCTGGCAAAAAGTAGAAACAAGCGATCTGTGCAAGATATTTAAAAGTATATGAACAAGTATATTCCTACTGAATAAATTCATTAAAAAAAAAAAACATTTATAACTAATAAGAAAAGTGAGTGGCACAGCTGTGGCTCCCATTCCAATATCCACCGCAATTGGACTGAACCGTAGGCTCTGATCTGTCACATCAAACCTGACAAGTTTTGACACAGAAAAAATAAGGATGTCCCGTTGGATGAAGCGTCAGAGAAGGCTCTAAGAAAAGATTTTCATTGAGTAGTATTGTAATTACAATACAGAATTAATGACCTAGTGTCTACAGAGTCCATTGTGCGTGGATACATTCATTAAGCAATATAGCAGATATGACAAACAATAGATGAATATATAAATACATATTTTGAAGCATACAAGATACATTGCAAGTGTACATAATGTGATTACGAATGAAAAAAGGGTGTAAGATAATTTTTTTTTTTTTTTTAACATGAATACTCACCCTGACAAGATCTTACAAGTCTTTGCTCAGGAAGGGGATCATTGCAACATCAGTTTGGTACTTGGTCAGAGATGGCTGAAAGTTTATTGTGCTGGACATGAAGAAGTGCAACTTTGGTACATTTAGGGGATCCATTCGGGCCTCTGCTACAGTGTCAAATGAGGATGATCCTGGGTTGGGGAGCTTTTTCATTTCCACCTGGTCCACATAGGGGACAATGGATGGCCAAATTTGAATTGCCCTTTCCACTTTACCTTTTCCAGCCAGTGATGCCCAGAAAAAGGCAGGGGAAATTTTCTGCACGAACTTCCAATTAACACTGGGCCCATCCATTGACACAGAAAGCATCTTGCTGAAGCAGAGCTCTTTTGTACCATCCTACAGAGAAGCTACAACAGGAAACATCAAACAACAACAAAACACATAATTTGAAAGTTTACAAACTCTAGTTTTCATATTTGGTGTATGATTTTAAAGAATAACAATAACAGTAATTTAATAATTTGCAACAAGAATATTTTCAGAATCATAAGGCATGATCAGACCTTTATTTTGAAATAATGAACATGATAAATCATGAAAGATTGGTAGAAACCTCAGTTTGTTTTCATGCCAAGAGTTCAAAAAATAACATCCATTCTAATTTTTGACAAAAAAAGGTCTTAAATTTTTTTAAATATAAAGAAAAAACATTCTTCTCCATTTGTGACATGCCCGTGTTCTGTCTGCATGTCTTTTATGTGTTTCTTAGAGGTTGTTTTCATATCAAATACTGCCAAACTGCCCATACTAGGTCTGAATATGATGTCTACTTCATAAATTGTATGAAATTTATGGAAATATATGGTTCAGATTACTCAAACCATATATGGAAATGGAAGAGTCCTTACTTGGTCAGTCTGGATGTCATCTAGAAGATAAGTTTGGTATTGCGCCCAAACAAAATCTTAGTGAAAGCTCATTTTTTGAGACATCAACCTAAAATTCGGAACATAACTTGTAAAAATGTTTTGTTTTGTAAAATATATGTATTTTTGACTTACCTTGAATTTGTCCAATAAATCCTCAGCTGTGGAATGGCCCAGGAACTGAGAACCATAGTAGTGGGAGCAAACTTACATTCCCTTTTCATCCGTGGTCCAGTGCCTAGCATGGAGGTCTAGTTGTTTGTTTGTTGTTTTATTCATGCTTTCGTCGAACATAACGACGAACGATTGGCCATTAACTTTTGTGGTCTTAAATGGCGCAATACCAAATCTGGCTATGTATACCGTTTTATCTCTGCCACAGGTGAATGTCTTTACATGTTCAGAATCGGGAAACATTGCCTTGAAAAGTGTGTGGATGTCGTCGTTTGAATTGTATGAATGGTGTCGGCTTATCGTGTGCAGAACCCACAACACTTCAGCCCTCAGAGTACCAGCCTGTGAAAAACATGACGAAACACTTGGTTGAACACCGTGATTCAGTCCAACATTACCAGTCTGTGATCCAGCAGGAGTTGATGTAGTAGGTGCAGACATGTAAGACTCCACTTGCGCTGTACTTTTTTGAACACCAGCGTGGCATTTCATATGGGACTCCACTGCTTTAATTCCCATTGTCCCAAGTTTAAAGGTTTTTTGGCACATCTTGCAAGTCGCCTCAAACTCGTTGCTTACACCAGCTAACCATTCTCTATACTTCACATCTTGTAGCCAAATCGAACTGAATTTACATTTACCCATTTTCTTCTCTGGTCTTCCTTTTGTGTGCAGGAGACAGTACGTAATATGCTTTCGCCGCGAATTGCCACGTGAACAAGCAAGTCCGCAAAGAAAGAATACTAAAAATCATATAATGCTAATTAGATAGTTTTAATTTGGTAAAGTATTTAGATATGTCTAAGTCAAAGTGTCATCTAAAATTTAAGACCTCTCATAAGTAAAAATAAGACTTTTTAAGACTTTTTATGGCCTTACAAATTAAAATCAAATTGAATACTTTTTAAAGACTTTTTAAGGACGCGAGGGAACCCTGCATTGACGCGTTATATGCGAACGGTTTGGTCTATCAAAAATCTTTAAAAATAACTTTTGATCTTCATTGTATGAAGATGATCTGAGCAAAATTTGGTGAAGTTCTGACGAACAGTCTAGGAGGAGTTCACAAAAGTAGGTTTTGCAAAAAATTCACAATGGCGGAAAATCTTTTGCTAACCAAGGGACATTTGGTATCATTATTTTTGGCCTGATCAACGGAATCTAACTGGTTGCATGACAATAGGCTGAAGAAATGAAAAGGTTATTGGACCAATGGTTCCATATTTAGCTCGATGTTTTGTCCTGTTATAGCACCACCATGTGGCCAAGCTATGCCATTTTGTGCAAGTGACCTCCGATTGGGCCCGTACATAAGTTTGCCAAGTTTGGTAAAAAAATCTCTCATTCTGTTCAAGAGTTATAGCCATTTCAATAAAACTGGCGACACCCTGTTCAAATGTTTTTGCCTGCAGTCACTGCAATGAATCAAAAGTTACATTTTTGTTTTGGTTTTTTTTTGGTAATTACTGATCTAAGGAATCCACACAATTGTCCTGCACTGGTTTTATTTTGGTTGAGACTAGTTGGCAAAAGTATGTTTTTTATTTAATCGCAAATATTTAACAAACAATTTGACATACTTCCATGGTTCTTGAGGCAAAGTTGTTCAGAATGAGGAGCTCTATTAAATTTGAAAAAAGTTTGAAGAACGTATGTTTTTGTGTAACACTGAAGCATATAAAACCATGTGTGTTCATGAAAAACTTGATGGCGCCCCCCCCAGTGGCTGATTAATTTCAAAATTCTCAGAAACCTCTGGAGCCAAGAGTCAAGCAAGTCCACCAAGTTTCATTCCAATCAGCCTTTGTTAACCTTGTCTAATAACTGCTGAAATTTAATTGGCCAGTGGTGGACGTTTTTCGAGATACGTGACTGTCCTCATAAATATTGATTGGACCTTGGACAAAGACACTGCATGCATATTTTCGAATCAATTGGACCAACAGTTTTGTAGTTAGAGCCAATTTCATGTTTTTTCCTGTTATAGTGGTCACGCTTGGTAATTTTTGCATGTGTCCTCAGATTAGGTCTGTACATAAATCAATTTTGGTGAAAATCTCTCATTCCATTCAAGAGTTAAAGTGGCCACACCAACTTAAAACTTTTTGACATGTCGTCGCAAGGTTAAATGAATAGTTCAACATTTTTTGATAATTATTAATAAAGGGACACAATAGAAAAGCACCAAGGTTTGGTACCGTGTAAAAGTGGGCACTACAGCCCATGTGCTACCCTTTGCAGGGGCCTAATGGCAGAGGACTCAAGAGTTTCAAGAATTTCAAGAGTTTTTGAGTATGTTTAGGGCCCCAAAAGCCCCCGGGAAAAAAAAAGAAAAAGAAATAATAATAATAATCCTTAGAAAAACAATAGGGCCCTGCACACTTTCTGTGCTTGGGCCCTAATAATAATAATAATAATAATAATAATAATAATAAACAGAGGAAATCCAAGAGGGTCCTCGCACCATAGGTGCTCAGGCCCTAATAATAATAATAATGCTTAGAAAAACAACAGGGCCCTGCTTACTTTCAGTGCTTGGGCCCTAAATATAGCTGCAAGCAGCGATGACGGGCCCAAGCACTATTTTGCCATCGCCACCCAGTGTGTGTATGAAAGCAATGCATACTGAAGTGAGTGCTGTAGAGTAAAACACCCAAATATACAAAGAAAAGAGTATTCAATTTTAATGCAATACCATGGCAACAGTAAGATATCAAGACTCCTTTTGCAATTTTTCATCAGGCTTGTCTCAACAATATTCTGACAAAGTTTGAAGCGATTCGGGAAAATACAAGAAGACCTTAAAAGTCTGTTTTAAGTGACACACTTCCTGCTATCAGTTGGTGGGGCTATGACCATGAGTCACAGTAGTCACATCCATGTGCTCAGCCCTCAGTACCAAATATGCAGCTCAAGTTTGATCTGAATCACTCATTGCATGCAAAAGATATGAGACACTCACTGTTTCCCTTTAATTGCCATAAATGTATTGCCTCGCCATGGCGAAACCATTTGAGAGGTCAAAAATCCATTTGCAATTTAGCATCCTCATTGTCTTGCCATAATGTTCACCAAGTTTGGTGACAATCACATGAATCCTCTAGGAGGAGTATTTAAAAGTTCACTGCATGCAATTTTCAAAAAACCCACATTAAATCCAAAATGTCCGGCTTCTTGGGCGGATCTAATGACTGTCATTTTGAAAGTTGTCCGGCTTGATGAGATCAATATATCTGCCGAGTTTGGTGACTGTACGTAATCCTGACCCCACCACTTTAGTGAAAAGGGGGCGCTACAGAGCCCCTCCTCCACGCCCATGTCTTAGCTTTTGTCTACGCCTACCAGCCGACAACTCTGATGTGTGCTGACTTTCATGAAATTTTGAGTATGCTAAGAGCCTCAAAAACACCAGAAATGGACATTAATGTTTGATGCGTTACCATGGCAACAATATTTAAGATATCAAAAATCCTATAACAATTTTACAACAGCCATGTCTTGACATTATTCTGACCAATAACATACTGTTATTCTTAGAAGTTTTACACACTTAAGACTAAAATTGTACTCTGAGTGGCTTTATACATACGGCCCCTGTTGTTTTTTGTTGTCATCTGAGGTTATTTGTTTGTTTATAGAAGTTGGTGAGGACCAGACAATTTTTATTTAGGCCCTGATAAATAAAAACAGAGAATTGAAGGAGGGTATACAGTCCCCTCCTAAAGTATTGGAAAACCAAGGCCAATTCTGTTCTTTTCACTATACATTGAAGACATTTGGGTTTGAGATCAAAAGATGAATGAGATGACAGATCAAAATTTCAGCTTTAATTTCCTAATATTTACATCTAGATGTGTTAAACAACTTAGAACAATTTTTCACTTTTTTTCAATTTTTTCAAGTGATCACAAATATTGGAATATGTGACTGAGGTGTTTTTGCTGCCCAGGTGTGCCCTGTTAAATTGATTGTTTAAAGAATTATGAGCTCTGAATGTCTATTCTTGGTTTGAGGCCTATAGGTTTCACCTGTGAAGACTGCATTTATTGTTAAAAAGGATAAGCCAATATGAAGATCAGAGAGCTGTCTACGGGAGAAAAGTAAGCCATTCGCATGCAAGTCACTGGATTAACATTGGGCATAGCCAATATAACAATTTGGAATGTCCTGAAAACGGGAAAAACAAAAAACAAACAAAAAAAAAACACTGGTGTACTAGCAACCAGATATGGAACAGTTCAGCCACAGAAAATAATGACAGTTGATGACAAACATTGTGAGAGCTGTGAAGAAAAAACTAAAAAAAGAAAAAAAAAAAAAAAAGAAAAGAAAAGAAAAGAGAAACAACAGTTAGTTAACATCACCAACAACCTTCATAGTGCAGGGGTGAAACTATCCCAATCCATATTCAAAGAAGACTTCAAGTGCAGAAATATAGAGGCCATACCACAAGATGCAAACCACTCATTAGCAGTCAGAATCAGAAAGCCAGATTGGAATTCACAAACAAATACAGAGATGAGCCATAAAAGTTCCAGAACCAAGATTAACCTCTACCAAAGTGATGGAAAGGCCAAAGTGTGGAGAAAGAATGGAACTGCTCATGATCCAAAACAATCAAGCATGGTGGTAGTACTGATATGGCTTGGCTTTCATGGCTGTTTCTGGAATGGGCTCACAATTGTTTATTGATGATGTAATTCATGATGGTAGCAGCAGAATGAATTCAGAAGTCTACAGAAACAATTTAAAGAGAAATGCATCCAATCTAATTGTGAGGAACTTCATCATGCAGCAAGACAATGAACCAAAAAGCGCTGCCAACACAACAAAGGACTTATCAGAGGGGAAAGTCAATCACCAGAACTTTAACTGAGTTGAGCATGCATTTCACCTCCTGAAGAGGAGACTGAAGGGGGAAACCCCCCAATCTCTGACCCATCTGGACAAAAAGGACAACTGTGTAAGGATACTTCAGTAGTATTGTGATACTAAAGCTTCAAAATACCACCGATGCCACTATATTTTTAAAAAAATGGTAGTATAGTCAATACAGTAGTACCGTAAGTAATGTTGTATGTGCGGCAATTAATACTATTTTCGCTAAAACTACACATCTTACTGCTTTTGCAGAATACACAAAGGTTAATACACTTAATTTAACCTAAATTCTTTACCTTAATCTGTAAAGATTTCCTGTTTGCTACCAAGCGAGCTAACGTTACACTAACCACTGTGTAAATACTAAAATTAGCCGAAGCAAGCTAATGTTATGCTAGCCGCTATGAGTAAATACTAAAATTAGCAAAAGCGAGCTAACGTTATGCTAACCGCTGTGTGAAAATTCTAAAATTAGCCATGTTCGCTAGTAAGCGAGCTAACGTTCCCAATTTTATGATTTTTTTGGAGGTTTTTAATTCAGTTAGTTTTTCCTAATGTTGTGTTCATTCTCTGAGGACAATTTCCATTTGCATGATTTCATTGCTCTAGGGAACAATAGATGAAATATATGGCACATTGAATTAGTTGCTTGCCAATTGTATGATTGTTCTTGAGTTTTTCCAATAGCCAGTTATTTATTCTCATTAATGACGTATTCAGAGGAAAATTCGATTTGTTTGTTTTCATTTATATTTATGTATATCTGTAAATTTGTTTCGTTTTGTAGATTTGAATTATGAATTAACACAATATTGGGTGGTATTGTGATACTACTTGGTATCATGGTACTTCAGCTGGTATAGTACCGTAAGATATGTTTATGGTATTGTGACAACCCTAGTAAGGATGCTGTTCATACACTTTAGTTCAGCATTCAACACAATCATTCCACAACAACTGAAAGCAGTGCCTGCTGGGTCTGACCACCTGCCTCTGCAACTGGATCCTGGACTTTCTGACTGGGAGACTCCAGTCTGTCAGGATCAGCAACTGCACCTCCAGCACCACCACACTGAACACTGGCGCTTCCCAGGGCTGTATGCTGCTGTTTACCCTACTGACTCATGACTGTGCTGCAAAGTTCAGTTCTAATCACATCATCAAACTTGCTGATGCCACTATAGTCGTGGGCCTCATCAGTAACAATGATGAGTCAGTGTACAGGAGGTGAACCAGCTCACAGAATGGTGTAGACACAACAATCTCTTATTGTTGAGATGACTAAAGAGATGGTTGTTGACTTCAGGAGGACCGAAGTGGATCACTCACCACTGCACATCAATGGAACAACTGTGGAGAGAGTCAAAAGCTCCAAGTTTCTTGAAGTGCACATGATGGAGGACTCTCAACAACACCTGCCTAGCCACTCCTGCAGAGGCTGAAGAGAGCCAACGTCCCCCACCCACCCTCCCTCCCACCTTCATCTCCTTCTACAGAGGAGATGTCCTTGACCAGCTGTCTCATCGTGTGGTACAGGAACTGCACAGCCTCTGACCGCAAGAACCTTCAGCTGGAAATATCATTGGAGTCTCTCTACTCACCATCGACACCTCATTCAACAACCGCTGCATCCTCAAAGCAGCCATTATTGCAGACAACCCCTCTGGACTCTTCACCCTCCTGCCATCTGGCAGAAGGTACAGGAGCACCCTTGCCACCACCAGCAGACTCTGCAACAGTTTCTTCTCTGAGGCAGTCAGATTACTCAACACCCTACTGCCTCCCAATGCTCACCTGGGCAAGCCGAACCCAGTATGACTCCACCAGTGCACACCAAATTTTACAAAGCTGCACCAGTCACGTTTATATTATGAAACTAGTTTTTGCTGCTAATATTGCTGCTATACGTGTGCTGCTACATTACAGAATAGTTTACAGCCCATGTTCTGTGTATTTATTGTCCTAAGTACTTACAGTGTCCTCCACTAATATTGGCATCCTTGGTAAATATGAGCAAAGAAGGCTGTGAAAAATTGTCTTTATTGTTTAACCTTTTGATCATTTGTTAAAAGAAAATTCACAAAAATACTCTGCTCTCATGGATATCAAATAATTGCAAACACAGGTTTTTTTTTGTTTTTTTTTTTTTAAATCTTTGTTAAATATAGGTGTGCAACAATTATTGAATTCATATGAGAAAAATATATTTGAAATATATTCCCATTGATATTTTACATTTCTTTAGTACACCTGGGTGACTAGGAACAGGAAATTGTTCAACCATGACTTCCTGTTTCACAGGGGTATAAATATGAGGTAACACATAGGCCAAATTCCCTTAGTCATTCACAACAATGGGTAAAACCAAGGAATATAGCTGTGATGTGCGGCAAAAGGTTGTTGAGCTTCACAAAATGGGAGGTGGCTTTAAGAGAATAGCACAAGCATTGAAAATGCCCATTTCTGTTACGACACCAGAGTAAGTTGCGGTGTGAAAAATCCGTCACTTTATTAAGAACACACACAAAACAGGAAATCAGGACAACGGCAAGCTTTAGACAGATCAGAGAAACAGGCAGGGTTCAAAAATACCGGCAGACAGTTATTTCAGGGGCTTAGGCAAAGTACAAAAATCCAGGAAACCAGCGGAAGTTCAAAAATACCAAAAAGACAATCATTGTAGGACTTAGGCAAAAATCGTAGTTAAAAAGTACTTAGCTTAGTTCAGAAACCAGAAATTCAGTCCAGAAAAGAGTGCTCAGTACAGTTGAATATGATGTAGACAAACTAATACTTCACAATGTGCGTGACAAACTAACGAACTTAAATAGTGAGGATGTGTGCAACCTAGGAACTTATGGACAGGTGTGTAATCAGAAGGTGGGTGACTGTGAGCATGGGAGTGAAGGAGTGTTCTGGATGTTGTAGTCCCTGGTGGCCATATCTGTAGGCCGCCGAGCCTGCTGGGATGTGTAGTGCGGTGTGTGTGCGTGTGGATTGGCGGCGGCCATGTCTCCAAAACTACAATCTGAAGTCACCTACATCACCACAAGTAGTTTGGAAGGGTTTCAAGAAAAAAGCCTCTACTCTCATCCAAAAACAAACCCAAGCGTCTTCAGTTTGCAGACACTACTGGAACTTCAGATGGGATCTGGTTCTATGGTCAGATGAAACCAAAATAGAGCTTTTTGGCAATAAACACCAGAGGTGGTTTTGGTGCACACAGAGAGGTAGCCATATGGAAAAGTACCTCATGCCCACGGTTAAATATGGTGGAGGCTCTTTAATGTTTTGGGACTGTTTTTCTGCCAGAGGACCTGGACATTTTGTTAGGATACATGGCATCATGGACTCTATCAAATATCAACAGATATTAAATGAAAACCTGACTGCCTCTGCCAGAAAGCTTCAAATGGGCCGTGGTCGGATCTTCCAGCAGGACAATGATCCAAAACAGGGCCGGCCCGAGGGGTTGTGGGGGCCCTAGGCGAGATCATGAATATGGGCCCCACTGAAGTAAAAACTGTCATAGCACTACAATTTGGCGAGTGAAGAGCACATAACAATTACGTTTTCCATATTTTAGTGTATAGATGTTTATTAAGTGCAACATATTCAGTGTAATAATACAACAATTGTATCAGAACTATATGTATAAAATACAAATATTTAAACAAATACATTAAATTATATATAGTGTTATTTATAGTGTGTGTGTTCACTAACTTGGATGGGTTAAATGCAGAGGACAAATTCCAAGTATGGGTTACCATACATTGTCCTTCACATGTCACTTTCACTTTCACTTTCATCAAATATAATTCAATGCTCGTGGATTTGCAGAAAATGACCCATGGCATAAAGCAGTCGAGATACAGCTACGGTTACTCCTGTCACCGGATGTACTGCGTTCATTTTAAGTCTCGTAAATAATGCATTTGAGCGTCTGCTTTTTACACGCTGGATAGGCTACTTGAAGCGCAGGGAGGAGTTTGGTTGCTTTGGTAACGCGAAGACTAAATCATTTGTAAATAGTGCAGTATTTGTTCATATAGGCCCGCAAACAATTCAACGCGTAATGTAATCGTTCATATAATTTAAAAGCACTCCAGAAATTACCCAATAAGTCTTTGCCGTCCTCCGGTCGACTGATTCAGCATTCAAATTTTATTGGTCGACAGACAGTAACGTGGGGTGGGGCTATTTTTGAATTATTCGCTCTGTGATTGGCTACTGAGCAACCGGTGCCGTTTTCCGCTGTTTTGTGACTTCTAGGGTACATTGATGAAAACTAGTAAAACTAACTAGTTGAAGTAGTTCATAGTTACTCTCATATTTAGTTTTAGTGGGTTTAGAGAAAATTATACCTCCGTGGGAACCAACATCCAAGTAAGTTAACGCTTAGCTTCTTTTAAACTGCCGAACTTTAGTGTTTTGTTTACGTTCACCTACTAATGATGGCGTACTGCCCGTCTCTTACTGAGCCTCCTTCAGCGTTATTATTAATTCACTATGAATTTCTGTAGCTATCGTTTTTTCATATGGCCTTTATTTAAAGTTACTTTATATTTTAAACGATTTTGTATTATTATTATTATTATTATTATATTTTGTCACTAGTAATAAAGTAGAAAGTTATAAACTAGCGTATAACGTTATGACTATCATCAGCAACCTGTGAGGAAACGCAGGTGCGCGTTGTTTTCGTTCCCTTTTCTGTGAACAGCTAACTAAACTCCCACAGTTCAGTGTCTGGTCCGTTTAAATTAACATTTTATACAAGTGTGGTTTTTACTTGTTCTCGCTAACAGTAACCGAACTTCATGCTTAGCCTAATATTAACAGTTGGCTTAGTTACAGTCACTTTTTCTTGGGTCTTTTACCGATCTTAGCAGATTCAAGAAAATAATAATAATAATAATAAGGGATTGTAATCTAACACATAAGTAAGGTTCTTAGCTCATCCTTCACATGAGCCATGTTCTTGCTGTCTCAGTGGTTTAACGTTTGCGCTTTGAGCTGCTTTTTGTCTCTCTCTCTCTCTCTCTCTCTCTCTCTCTCTCTCTCTCTCTCTCTCTCACACACACACACACACACACACACACACACTATATGTATAATTTCCCATTACCTGGTAATGTACCAAGCCCACCTTTTTTGTAGGAGATAAATCCTAATTTCACAGCTCTGATCCTCTGCTTTCATGATGACTGTTCACACTAGCATGCTCAAAAACAGGCACTGTTTCAAACAGGATGAAATGTTTGCCTGTCCAAATATGTACAGTGGGTATAGAAAATAATCACCCCCCTTTAAAATAACCACATTTTGTTGCTTTTCAGCCTGAAATGAAGACGGACACAGTTTTTGTTTTATCCAGCTGTATTTACTCAGTGTAACTTATAACATCCAAGTGAAAGATATAACACCAACATGTCAGAACAAAATTAAAAACAGAATCACTGAGCTGGAAAAAGGATCACCCCCCTCCTAAAATGACTTGTAAACTCAATCAGGTGTAGCTAATCACCTTCTCAATGGCACACAAAGCCATTTGACTTTCAACTGTGATCAGCTCTGGTCATTTTGATTAGTTCAGCATGAAAAGAGCTTTCCTGGAGCATTTTGTAGTGCAACTGAAGCAAACAATCAACTATGGGTGGCAAGACACTGTCAAAAGATCTCCAGGATAAAGTTGTGGACAGACACAAGTCAGGAGATGGATACAAAAAAATTCAAAGACTTTATCAATGCCTAGAAGCACAGTGAAGTCTATTATTAAGAAGTGGAAGGTATTTGGTACAACACAGACCCTCCCTGGATCAGGACGTCGCTCCAAACTGGATGAAAGAGCCAGGAGGAAACTGGTCAGAGAGGCTACCAAGAGGCCTACAGCAACTCTGAAGTGGTTGCAGGAATTTATGACAAAGAGTGGTCATTGTGTGCATGTGACAACAATATCACAAATTCTCCACAAATGTGGCTTGTATGGGAGGGTTGCAAGAAAAAAGCCACCCACGACTGAGCTTTGCCAAAACGCACCTTGAACATTCAGGTCAGATGAGACTAAAATTTAATAATTTGGCCTCAACACCAAAAACAGTCCAATACAGCTCACCATCCAAATAACACCATTCCTACAGTAAAGCATGGAGGTGGTAATATCCTGTTATGGGGGTGTTTCTCTGCAGCAGGGACTGGAACACTTGTCAGGATAGAAGGAAAATGGATGGGGCAAAATACCGTCAAATTCTTGAGGAAAATCTGCTGCCCTCTGCCAGAAAGTTGTCAATGGGAAGAAGGTTTACCTTCCAACATGACAATGACCCAAAGCACACAGCAAAACTGACCACACAGTGGTTGAAGGAGAAAAAGGTGAATGTCCTTGCATGGCCTAGTCAGAGCCCAGACTTAAACCCCATTGAAACTCTGTGGAAGGACTTGAAGACTGCAGTCCACAAACGGTCACCATCAAATTTAAGTTTTTAAGTCTAGATGTGCAAAGTTAGTAGAGACATATCCCAACAGACTAAAGGCTGTAATTAAAGCAAAAGTTGGTTCAACAAAATGGGGGGTGATCCTTTTTCCAACTCAGTGATTCTGTTTTTTAATTTTTTTTTTCCTGACATGTTGGTGTTATATCTTTCACTTGGATGTTAAAAGTTGCACTGAGTAAATACAGCTGGATAAAACAAAAACTGTGTCCGTCTTCATTTCAGGCTGAAAAGCAACAAAATGTGATTATTTTAAATGAGGGTGATTCTTTTGTATACCCACTGTATGTATGTGTGTGTGTGTGTGTGTGTGTGTGTGTGTGTGTGTGTGTGTGTGTAATATATATATATACACACACACACACAGAGTACTGTGCAAAAGTTTTATGCTGTAAAGTAAGAATTAGAGATGCACCGATCTCTAATCGGTGATTAGGGTCAGGCCAGGAATCGGCCAGGGCCCGGAATCAGCCGATTTTCCGCATGTTCGGCCCGGACCAGTGACCGGCCGGTCAGTCTCACGTCTTTCCGATTCCGAGCCAGTCCATGTTGTTGCCAGCGGCACAGGCAGTAACGTCACAGCCGCATGTAAACATGTCGTAGGCAAAAACGCGAAAACCCATTGACCTACTGGAGGATCAACAAAGATGGTTTCCCTGCGCTTGCTCCACTTGCCCGAGCCCCTATACCTCTCTGCTCCATGTACAAGTGTTGAAAGTGATGGCTTGTTTAGCTTGGCTGGACATGTGATAGATGAAAGGAGAAACCGATTATCAGGTGACGAGGCAGAGATGCTTCTGTTTGTGAAGAAAAACTCACCATTAATGCTCAAGTATACATACAGTATGTTGGCAACACAGAAAAGGTGCCTTGTGTAACGCTTTACACAGAGAGGCCGGATATCCTGAATGGTTGTAGCCAGGTGTAAGCAAAACTCACGTATCTGATATTTCACAGTGGTTTATTATCAGCGTTGTCGATCCCCCGCACACATGGGGCAGTTTGCAAAACACTCCACTAACAACTGCGTTACTGAACATAAATAAAACAGGGCAAAGAGCAACAGAAATATAACCAGGCTTTACATGCATACATGTGATGATCACAGCTCGCTCTCCGTCTACAGACTGCCCACTCATCAGTGAGGGAGTAAGAGAGAGCGTTCCGCCTTAAAGGAGCAGTAACTCATTCTACTTGTTACACTTGTTATTTAATTATTAGCCACTGCACCTATTCATATTTGGAAAAGTTTTATATTATATTTATATTTAATATTTGTACACTTCAGTTTTGTTCATAGGCTTGTAATCTTTGGACTTTTGTGAGACGAGTAAAAAAGAGAAAAAGGTCAATTTATAAACACAGTGGAAAATGATATCTGTTTTGTTCTATAAAGCAACTCATTTTCAGTTAAATGTTATTTCTACCTCTTTCCAGTCACAGAGCTCTTTATTTTGAGAGTTGTTTAAGTGAGAGAAGATCCTGTAACTAACTGCAGTTTGGGGGAAATTGTTTAATAATTCTTTTATTATGAAAATAAAATTTTGCGTTGAAGAAAAGTAGATTTTTGTTTGTATATGCTGTCAATTATAGTTCTTAGAAAGAAAATCTGAATCGGCAAAAAAAATTGCAATCGGTGCATCTCTACTAAGAATGCTTTCAAAAATAGACATGTCAATAGTTTATATTCATCAGTTAACCAAAATGCAAAGTGAGTGAACAGAAGGAAAATCTACATCAGATTAATATTTGGTGTGACCTCCCTTTACCTTCAAAACAGCATCAATTCTTCTAGGTACACCTGCACACGGTCAGCTGTAGGCATATAGTCAGCTGTATGATTAAACAATTATACCAAACAGGTGCTAATGATCATCAGTTCAATATGTAGGTTGAAACACAATCATTAACTGAAACAGAAACAGATGTGCAGGAGGAATAAAACTGGGTGAGGAACAGCCAAACTCAGCTAACAAGGTGAGGTTGCTGAAGACAGTTTAATCTCAAAAGTCATACACCATGGCAAGACTGAGCACAGCAACAAGACAGAAGGTAGTTATACTGCATCAGCAAGGTCTCTCCCAGGCAGAAATTTCAAGGCATTTGCGTTTCCAGATGTGCTGTCCAAGCTCTTTTGAAGAAGCACAAAGAAACGGGAACGTTGAGGACCGTAGACACAGCGGTCTGCCAAGGAAACTTACTGCAGCAGATGAAAGACACATCAGGCTTATTTCCCTTTGCAATCTGAAGATGTCCAGCAGTGCCATCAGCTCAGACCTGGCAGAAACCAGTGGGACCCAGGTATACCCATCTACTGTCTGGAGAATGTGGTCAGAAGTGGCCTTCATGGAAGACTTGCGGCCAAAAAGCCATACCTCCGACATGGAAACAAGACCAAGCGACTCAACTATGCACGAAAACACAGGAACTGGGGTGCAGAAAAATGGCAGCAGGTTCTCTGGACTGATGAGTCAAAATTTGACATACTTGGCTGTAGCAGAAGGCAGTTTGTTAGCCAAACGTCTGGAGAGCGGTACACAAATGAGTGTCTGCAGGCAACAGTGAAGCATGGTGGAGGTCAGGGTTTTTCCTGCATTTAACATTTTTTGTCCCTCCAAAGCCTTATTTGATCAGTGATTGTGATCTATGAGTGATGTAGATGGCTGCTGCACTTGTGATAGGGCGCATGTTAACTGAGGGAGAGATCGAGCAGAGAGCCCCTCCCCCACACACTCTCTCTGTCTTCAAACTAAGCACTGTCTTTGCTCTCTCTCCCTCGCACATATTAATCAAAATCAACTGATGTCCGATTCGCGGCCTAATGACTCATTTGAACCGATTAATTTTAATGAACGGATAAAACAGCTGATCTGTCCAACACTGAACTCACCAGACGTCACTGTCTGAATCGGTGTATAACAGATCATTTACTCAGAAAAAATCTGAAATGAGAACGTAAGTGTGCTTACCCCATTTAGCAAGAGTGGTTAGTAAGATTTAGCTTTAATAATCCAGTGTTTTCAGGTTATTTATATGACCATGTGGAGTAAATTACCTATAAAATCATTTAGTTCAGACTGGAGTGAGGTGAAACCACAAAGCACAAAGCAAGTTGTTGTTAGCCAGCTGCTAATTTTATTCAATTGTATATGGTAGAAAATTAGATTGTTAGTCTAAGCTTAGATTATAAAAACTTTTTTATTGCTACTCTTTAATATTGATATGATTATATACCAAAATAATTATCAGGTCTAGCAAGGAAGGATCTTATCTTACAAAGCTATGAAAGCCAATGGAAAAATTACAGCTTTTTTGCAAAGAGGGCAAGAAAGGATGACCGTGAGAGTGACGGGTAATATTTGTGTCTGATTACTGCATAGCCTGTATATAATTTGGAAGAGGTTGTAAAACTGTTTCTTTGCATTTATTTAAAATTTATTGTCAGTATTGGGCTCACAGATCACGTGGGTAGGGTACTTTTTACTGTGTGTGTGGATGACCATGTCTGTCAGCCACCACCGAAGACCATTTTTGACCCAGGAAAAACCCTGGAGGTTCCTTGCAAGTTTGGGGCTGCATTTCTGCAAATGGAGTTGGGGATTTGGTCAGAACGGAACAGGATACGGCACCTACAAAATATAGCACACTTGTGTTCCGGATCCTTTTAATGTGGATCCGCTAGATGTTTAAAATCTCACGTAGCAATATTATAAAAACAAATAGTTTTAGTTTTTAATTCACCAAAAGTAAAACAGAACAACAGCAAAAACTACAATAAAAATGTTAATATTATATTATTGGTGCTCAAATATTGCTAGCAGCCAATCAGTAGCCTCTTTCACATAACATAATCATTTCAAGTTCAGAAGTTCACCTGAATTCGATGTCATGAAGCGAAGCCTACAGTCATGTAGCATGTGCTGTAGAGTGTGTCATGGCGAAAAGAAAGCAGTTATCATTAACAGCATTTTTTAAAGAACACAAACAACGACAGCGAGAAAACAGAGCAAAATAATAAAAAAGTCAAGAGTCCAAGGGAGCTGCAGGTCACTTGAAGCAGTTTGGTGACCGTTCCCATGACTAGCAGTGATAATGCTATAGCCTGATTGTGGAAGGTTTTTAGAAGCGCTTATGAGGCTAAATGTTGTTAACCTGCGCATGGCTTTGAAAGTGAGACTGACAGGAATTAAAGGGAGTGAACAGCCCACATTCGGGCTTTTAGGGAGTACAGAGACTCAAATAGACAAAAAGTTCCAGAAGGACTGAGGCAGGTGTTGGATTCTGTGAACACCACACCGATCTCCAGTGGAGCGCGAGCAGGGTTTGTACAAAATCAATCTCATTTGTAGCTCACAGCGTGCATCCCTTCTCATCCCCACCATCTCCTCTGTGATGTTTTTGAACATCGTGGGTCCACCGCTTACAAAGTTCAATCCCGAGCCATTTGTGCTAAAGGGACACAGGGAAGAGGGGAGGACACTGGCTTTGTGGAATATTTTGTGGTAGGTAAGACGCTTACTTCTCGGTTATGCTGTATAATTAATGCTAGTTTATTGTAAGAAGGCCTACTGTATGAAATGTAGCGTTGTTTTCAAAGTGCTTTGGGCAGATGTGTTTTGTAGATAACTGAGGTGACGCACATAAATTGATAGAATGTGCCATCTATAAATGTTTATTTTTGTACTGAGAATACTCATTACGTCGATGTACCAGTGTGAGTAATTACACAGGCCACCTATCAGCACTGAATATCGCTGGCTACGTGAGGTTCTAGGAGCACTTTTACGTGTCTGTAAGTTTGGGGACTGTGACCTTTCGCATGCCTCTTGACTTGCCGGATCTCTACCCTGTTATTGTTCTGGGACCTGCAGATTTACAAATTAAGTACTGGTTAACTGGAACAGATTCCAACGCAAATGCTAATCCAAATCCAATGCACACACAGGGTTTTCCCTAGGATATCAGAGGGCTTAGGTACTGTCCGGGTTCCAGAGGGTGGTGGTGGTTGGGGGGTTTGAAATTATTCAAAGGAAATTTTAAGTTATATTAAGTTTTTATTTTTCCTGTTGTTTTCGACCATTATCCTTACCATATTTGTGAAAGAAAGCTGGCAACACTTATTGTACATATAGTCAAAAGTCTATTAATTTCACCAAATAACATGTTTGAGATTTAATGAAAATTTATGTGGATTACTTTAACTTGTACACATGTTGAAATACATGTAATTATTTTGAATATGCAACCAAAGTACATAACGGAGACAGACAGGGAATGTGAGTAGCCAAATAACAATAGAGGTTTTTTTAAACCTTTGTACCAGAAGAAGTGCCTTGGATTTTTCTTTTCTGTGCATTTTACAGACAGAGAATGTCTTGATCGTGGGCAGTGGTATCTCAGTGGTTAAGACGTTGGGTTACTGATCAGAAGGTTGTGAGTTCAAATCCCAGCACCGCCAAGCTGCTACTGTTGGGCCCTTGAGGCCCTTAACCCTCAACTGCTCAGATGTATAAATGAAATTAATGTAAGTCGCTCTGGATAAGGGCGTCTGCCAAATGCTGTAAATGTAGAATGTCTTGATCTATTTCCTCATTTATTTCCTTTTTGAAGAGGTCAGCACCTGTTTTACATAATAATCCTATGGAGTAGATTATATTTCAGTTTCAACTGAAATTGATGTTATGTGTGAACACAGCCTTCCTAGATATTAACGTTAGTTCAGTCGAGGTATCTTTATGTAATGTCACTTAACTAGCTTTGCTGGCTAACGTAACTTAATTCAGTACATGAATATCTATGTAAGTTAACTAGGTTAGCCATTTCTTTAGTACTAAAATAGGCTACATCAGTTATAGCTTTTCTCTATTTGTAATCGCTATTGTAAACATCCACAAGAATTACTCCCTAACAAAGAAAATTTTATATTTCATTTATTCTTTGTTGAGGCTTATCTTATTGATGGCTTGCAACTTGTTTATCCGAGTTCAATTCAGTTTTATTTGTATAGCGCTTCTAATAATGGACATTGTCACAAAGCAGTTTTACAGAAATATATAAATTTAGGATGTAGACTTTTAAATGTATGAGTTTATCCCTAATGAGCAGCCAGAGGCGACGGTGGCAAGGAAAAACTCCCTGTGATGATATGAGGAAGAAACCTTGAGAGGAACCAGACTCAAAAGGGAGCCCATCCTCATCTGGGTGACACCGGTGCAACTATAAATAAATCCCTGCTAAAGGTGCTAATACTGCATGGTCGAATAGTGCAGTTATGTAACCAGGAAATTCATTACAGTTTTTACATTGTCTGTTTTGTTGAACTTATCCATTGTTCACTTATGGAGACTGCAAAACAGTTTGTGGCAATTGCAGTCCCAAAGCTATCATAGCAAATGTAGTCCTAGCCATCATAGCATAACTGTTCATATGAATTGAGGTCCAAAGCCATCTTTATGGTTTTTAAGTGGTACCATCCTCTGTAATCTCAGTGACCTTTAGGATCATAAAAGACCAAAAGTTCGCACAGGGACTGTGGTGCGAGACCATTTAGTGCTTTATAAGTCGATAGTAGTATTTTATAATCAATGTGAAATTTCACTGGGAGCCAATGCAGTGTGGATAAGATAGGGGTGATGTGGACATATCTTCTGGTTCTAGTGAGGTCTCTTGCAGCTGCATTCTGGACTAACTGGAGTTTGTTTATGCTCCTACTGGAACATCCAGACAGTAAGGCATTACAATAATCCAACCTAAAGGTAACCTAGAGGTAACAAAACTAATTTTTCTGCATTCTGTAGTGACATTATATTTCTTATCTTAGCAATATTTCTGAGGTGAAAGGAGGCTATCCTAGTAATATTATCTACATGGTCGTCAAATGAAAGACTGGAGTCAATAATCACACCAAGATCTTTTACTGCTGCACATGATGGAACAGAAAGGACATCCAGAGTTACTATGGAATCAGAGCTTATTTCTAGCTGCATGTGGTCCTAGTATAAGTAGGGTTGTCACGGTACCAAAATTTCAGTATTCGGTACCAATACCAGTAAAATTCCACGGTACTCGGTACCAATTTCGGTACCAAAGCAAAACACAAAAACATACTAATTGAACAACACACTATTTTATTAATAAAGTTAAATATCAATATAAAATATATTTTAAAAAAACAATGCCATTCTGTTTACTTCAAGTATTTCAAAGTGTTTCAAGTTTTTTCCCCCCACAAGTAATTAAAGGTATAAAAATAAAAAAAATAAATAAAATTACAAGCATGCAAAACACAAAAATATGCCATAATTGAACAACACACACTTCTTACTTATAAAATTAAATATTAAAATAAATTAAAACAAATGTATTTGTATATTTCAAGTATTTCTGAAAAATGCTTTAAGTTTTGGTCTTAGGTTTTTTTCCCTTCAAGTAAATAATAACTAAATAAATTACAAGCAAAAATACAAACTATGTAAATAAATCTCTGAAACGAAACACTTGCCACTCGTTAGGTATCTTTACACACAGACTTTTACATTGAAGAGCTGAAAGTGAACCGGAGTTATAACAGAGAAAACCTGAAAGATTAGGCTCATCTGCCTATAATTTGAAATGACTCAGCAATAGTCTGTGGGTATTTATTGATGTAATAATGTGTTTTGGACTCAATATTTTTACTTAATTGAATCGTTTGGACCTTTGCCAGTGAAGACTGTTTTTGTGGGGATGTTATGGATCAGTGGACTATTATGAGGCTTCATAGGTGAGTTGCCTCAGTTTTGTAAGTGTTGGTTTATATCAATCGAAGCACAAGAATCTTAGCTTTCCAAAGATATATCGTATGAGTGACTACATAAACACAGCAGCTGTGTACATGGCATAGTTTTACACTTAACAACGCGGCGGTCTGCGGATGTTTTTAAAAGAATTAAATGTTTAATAAGGACACATGACCGTATTAGCGTTACACGCGCGTATGCTAACCATTAAGTAAACAAAAACGAGGATGTTTTTTGTAATCCTACACTTGAATTAAACTATACTACAACATCCATAATGCAACCGCTACCATAACTGCACGGTGCACCTATGAAAAGTTCCCGACCGACCACCTGTCACACAGCGCATCAGTACCGGGTTGACCCGGTACTCAGTACTACCGGTACTTGTGAAAATCTGGCACCGTCAACTTTTTTATTTTTTAGTACCGACTTGGTACTGAAGTACCGGTACTTTTGACAACCCTAATTGCAGGTAATAAAAAAAAAAAAGCCTGCGGCAGCCAGTTTTATTGAGTTTTGAAATAAAAACAAAAAACAAAAGTAAAAACAACAACAGCAATAGAAAATAACATTAATGTCTGGGCAGTTACATGAATTTTAAAAGCTTCAGAGTTTTTACCGTTTCCATAAGTTTCTTGTTCTGTATTGATTCTCATGTTTGAACTGGTTTCAAAGTAAACCTTAAGATCAGTGTTACAGAAGGCTTTTTAGTTCCTCTTGTGGATGTAAAACTTTGCTAAAATAATTAAAAGATTAATGGTGTAATTTTGTTTTTCAGGAAACTTTGGGTTTTTGTAAACCAAGTAAAATATCATATGGTTTTAAATGTAAGGTTTTGTTAAATTTTGTTGTCATGTCCATTTTAAAGTCAACCCTAAATGAGGTAGAGATAACAGATCTATATTTAAAAGCTAATGTCCAGATGATAAATGGTGAGGTTTAAGCCATCTTGATTTACATGGAGGATTGTATCAGAGAGTTTCTTATAAAATTACTATTAAACTGTTTATCAAAAATGGAAAGACCATTTACTAAAAGTTGTGGACTTTGTAAGGTTGAATCATTAATATCTACAACTGAAGATTTGGTTAATGTTAGGTTAAAATTCTTTTTCATTTACAAGTATATAATTGTCCATTCTTGTCAATAAGCTGGTTTACAATTAATATGTTACACTGGAGCCAATTCTGCTTGTACTAAAGTGACCAGTACAGTAACACTTGTTTGAGATAATTATCTGGGCTAAGCCGAACTTGACAGTTTAACCATGGATTTTTATAATGCTGGGGGCGGGACACTTCAGATTCTAGAGAGCATTTGATTGGACAGAAAATCTGATGAGAAACTGATGTTATCATAATTGTTGATCTGTATTGGTGTTAGAGAGAGACTGTACATTTTGAATGCATATATTTTTAAATGCAAATTTTGTCATTGTTTTGGAGCACACTATCTTAAAGATAACCTTAAGGCTAACATTCATACTAAAAGCCTGCAAAGATAAGGGCATGGGGAGGAAGAAATACAAAGAGTCAAACAGAAAAAAGTGATGTATTATTTTATCCAATAATTCTCATATCCGCACAGCAAAAAAGGTCATTTGATTCACAAATCTCACTCCAGCCAGGAAGCCAAAGTTGGCAACCCTGCAGTAGTGAGTGCTGGTGCTTATAGATATTTATTAAATGATGAAAAAACTGACACTGGTGCTGCTGCTGAAGCTAGTACTGCATGAAAAATCCATTTTCTGTTAGCCAGTTTGCAAAAAGTGTGTGAATATGTAAATACTGGCTCTCTTCTGCTTCTCAGTGATAAGCGGGTGTCAGAAACGGGAAGTTGTGCAGCGCCACCTTGTGTACCGGGGTATTTCTGCTTTTCAATAATCGCCATCTACTGTCAGGGAGTGAATTTGTACTTTGATTCAGTGTGTCGCTCATGTTTAACGCTTGGGTGTGAACAGGGAAAAAAAAAAACGTGTCGCAAAACGGACCATTTAACGCGCTGAAAAAAAACCCGTCCCGGTGTGAACAGGCCTTTAGAAGTGGGGAAATTATTCACTACTACTTTTAAGACACAAAATTTAAAAATGAAAATAGCAGTCAGTATACATGAGCAAAACTATCAAAGAATTCCTGGCTAATATGAAAAAAATACTTGTTTGGAGCAACATGTTTTATTATTGATGCATATTTTTTTTCATTATCAATAATAAATTGTTTGACCTGGCAAAAATGTGTGTCTGGTGTTGTATGGCATTACTACAATCCAAACTGAGACACATAATACAAGATAAAACTCAGTGTGCCTGTACCAGAAGTTCTCAGTCACAGTTCTGTAGAGTCTACATGTTTGAGTTTTCCCTGCTCTAAAAACGTCTCTTTCAACTTGATAGAAATCCTCCATTAAAGTGTGAAAACATATATTTGTGCAATACAGAAGTGTAATGAGAAGTTAAGAACCATTTGATTAGACTACCGATATTTTGGGGAAGGAGACACTTCATTTTTGTGTACCCCACATGCTTTTCCCTGGACTATGTCCATTCCACTACGTCCATTCTCAAGTGGACGGCCTGCTTTGATTCAGCTTGGGCAAGAACAAAAACAAGCCACAATAAAATAACGGTGTAACGTGTACACACACACGCGCACACACACACACACACACACACACACCCAGCCTTGCATGCAGTTGCTGTTCAGTAAGTGTTCCCATGGCATTATGCACAGAATGAGGCTTCACACACAACATTTTGTGTTCTCTTCACAGAGAGTTCCAGAAGACTGCCTTGGATAAACCCCTCACACACACATGCAAACATTTACACACATCAAACCTAACAGGAAACCATCATCTGTGACTGTACATACTGCATGGACTGGCTTATGCTACAGAACTCTCAGAAGACTCGGACATCGGAAACCAGAAGCTTTGCACTTTATGGATATTTTGTCTCCTTTGTTGGAATTTCTGACAGATGGATTTGGGATCCCTTTGTTTATGATGCACTTTAATGGCTAAACGTGGCTCAGTGACTAGAATGGAGGGTGAGAAGAATTCCCTTCCTCTTGTTTGCTACAGGTAGGCACATCAACATAATTTAATATTGCATTAAAATGAACCTTTTATTAGTTCTCATAGGTGATTGAAAATATGCCATGCTGTAGAAAACGTTTCTTAGTCTTCACATTGCACTGCATAATTTTAAACGTTATACTGAAGCTCTGACAAAACAAGTCTACATGCTTTTAGGCTTCTTGGGGTGGTCATTTTAGAATAGATATTTTTCCCATAGATAAAAGACTTATCTACCCATTAGGTAGCTTTATCATTTGGAGGAGGGTATATATCACTACCTGACCTGTGTGGTTGCATGTAAGTGTGCACAGCTCCACACATTTGGATTTATATTTTGTCTTAGCGTGTGAATTATTTTGCTTGAAATACAGCTGCTCACTTTGAGTATAACTGTTTAATCTAGTAACTGTGTGCTCCCTAATCACAGATTATAGTGAAAAGATAGACATGATGAGATTAGCTGAGAATGCTGAGCGTGGCAGACTCTGTCTAAGACAACTGCCCTTAAATGAGGAGAAATGACAGTGAGCTGCTTGAAATGTAGATCAAATATTTTTCTCATTACTGTTTTAAACTTGCTTCAGTTGTATGGACTTTTATTGAGTTTAGTGAGTTAATTGGACAGTTTGTGTTTGGTTAGTAGCTGAAGCTAGTCTTAGCCAGTACACCCCCTGTGGAAACTGTCAGGGGTTTCAGATATGTCCATAAAGCTGGCCAGAGCAGCTCAAACACCACCAAAGCTTTTTAGATGGCCTGTGTGTTGTGATTGTGTGAAAGGCAGCAGGTAGGTTGGTAAATAATTATCAAGGCTATGTATGCTGCTTAGTTATTTAAAAAAAAAAAAAAAAGTTAAAATGATAAGGTTTAGATATGTAAAGTATTTGGCTGCACTGGTATAGATGGACTGCAGACTGGTTTGTTGCTTGGTAATAGTTTTCTATGTATTCTTTTGTAAATAATGTGTAGAGCCATCAATAAATAGATGTACATGGTACTAGTGATTGACCGATGCTTAATAGGCTTAGTATTGCAGGATGATGCCTTTTTTATCCCCAGACATCATAGTACAATATAATAACAAATGAAAATACCATACATTTTCTTAACCTTGACCATTTATTTTGCAAATTCACTTTGCATTTTGACCTACACTGAAAAAAACAGCAAACCGTTTTCACAGATTAATTGAAAGGATTATTTAATACTATATTAATATCACACTTTTCTTAAATATTTAATTTAGCATTAGGAATTATAGAACTAAATTAAATATTATCATAGTCTGCTGCTCTCCTATGACCAAGGATCGGAACAGGTGCAGCCGAAGGTTGTTTTCATTTTATGACTTAAATATCTTACTCCAATACGTTTAATTAAAGATCTGACTCCAATTTATAATGACTGCTAACTTAATTATCTGACTCAAATTTACTAGTGTAACTGATTTTTAAAAAATCTTTTAGATAGTGCTGCAAGTGTAATATCCCAGTGTTCAAATTACATTTAGTCTAAAACAGCTTCATACTAAGCTTTCATTATAAAGTGACATTCCTGCATCAGAGGCTTTTATATAACCTGTTAAACAATTATTATTATTGTTAGCTCAGAGGTTTCTATCGACATGCAAGCTAACTTAAAAAAAAAAAACAACAACAAAAAAAACTAATAGCTAGAAAACTATTTAGTAACCCTACAAATCATGCACTCTTAATGCACCATACCTTCTAGCAGAAGTAATAAAGGGCTTATTATAGAAGACATAAATACACAATATACAGAAAGTAAAATAGAGAGAACTTGCAAAGTTAATGGACAGAGTTGCCAGCATCCCTGCCATTGTATAATGCATACCCTTTTTAAAATCTCTGAGACTCTTTGTAATGTATAATGACCAGAGCACAAAATGGGAGAGACACAGTGTATTTTATGGAAGAATGGTGCCCTGTACCATGAGGTGGTAGCCCTGTTGTGTTGTTTTGTTGCAATGAGGAACAGCCTGAGGGTGCTGTGGGTTATGGTACTGTGATTGACCCGCAAGGGGAGAAGGAGAAGAAGTGGATAATAAAACACAGTCGCACGTTTCTCTCCGGTTAGGCACAAATCCAAAATGTTCCCAGATCGCCGATGTAACATTTGGTTTCCCAACATGATCCATCGCGGTAGCAGAACCTGACTGGATTTTGCCACGCTCAAACAAACCCGCGCCAAACTAACAGATAACACCATATAAGGAATCTATGATTACGTAATATCACCATATAAGGAGTTTGATTATGTAATTTGTGGGTAAATATAAAATCTCCCGCTATATGGTAGACTATAAATAAAAATTTATATTGCAACTGTTATTATTATTATTATTATTATTATTATTACACTTGTATACAAAACGTCGTACTTTGTACTTGTCACAGTGCTCACTCAAGCAGAATCATTATCGTGGCGTGTGATGTGACACTACCGCAGGTGGCAAACAACCGCAGTTGTCATGGTCACGGTCACAGCCCTAATACTTATGATATCACCACAACTTGGGGCATCAAATTTAGTAGGGACATGTCCCTACCAATATTCAGCGACTACTGAATTGTCCCTAGCAATAATTTTTATCAGACAATTAAAAAATATTTGTATTATATATATATATATATATAACCACTGTTGTCTGTCTGTGTCTTGTGGTTTTATAATTTATTTTTATTTAACCTTTATTTAACCAGGAAAAGTCTCATTCAGATTAAGAATCCTGGCCAAGACAGGCAGTAGCACAATTTGTGGTACACAAATAGTTAACAGATCTCGCTAATAGGATTGGCTTTGATGTTTCTTGCTAACGTGTGAGAGGCTGTAGCTACATCCAGTTTTATTAAGCGCCAAAGCTCCGTCAACTAGATGCGCATCATGCAGGCTACCGGTACATGAGGAAGACACCATCCTTATACCAACAGTTCTGTTCTGTGCACGAAAATACGCCACAAATCGTGTCTCATATTGATTCAGTGACAGTGCATTTTTTCAATGCGTGACAATTCCGTATTAACGGGATGAGTGGCAAGCCTAAACGTTAGTTTGTCTGTGTGTGTGTGTGTGTGTGTGTGTGTGTGTGTGTGTGTGTGTGTGTGTGTGTGTGTGTGTGTGTGTGCTTTCACTTGTTGTAAAGTAGCTCCTAATGTCCACCTTTCTTTTTTGGCTGCCATCCTGACTCAGCATATTGGTGATGTTATGTAAAGTGTAGGACGGAGGAAGTCAGGATGCATGTGCAGGGGAAACGTCAGTTGATTAGAAATAGTTTATTCAAAAATATAGGAAGCCACAAGAAAAAACAACAAACCATAATCCAGGCAGTAATCCAAAGGCAGTAATCCAAAGGCAGTAATCCAAAAGGCAGTAATCCAAAACAAAGGGAAAACATGCGAGGCAAGGAGGTGGTTAGGGAACCACGAACAATGAGCTTGAAAACATACTTCTAAACTAATACTCCGCAAGGAAGCGGAAACAGAGCGGGGTATTTAAACACACAGACACAAATCATTGTCACCTGAAACCATTGATTACACAATGAACAAGAACCAGTGACAATAAGGAGGCGGAGACATGACGTGAACATAAACACAAGCACATGGAAAAACACAGGAGGCGGAGACATGACGTGAACGAAAACAAACATGAGTTCATGAAAGAGTCCGAAGGGTTTTTCTGAATAGCGCTGGAATGCGCTCAGTGGAATGCGGAAGTACTCTGCTTCGCTAGCCTCTGCTAACTTAGTAGCGAAAGAGAAAGAGAGGGAACCTAACAGGTGATGCTCTGGGGCTGCTTTGCATCCTCTGGCACTGAAAACCTGCAGCATGTGGAAGGCAAAATGGATTCATTGAAGTGTCAGGAAATCCTAGGAGAAAACATCATGCCATCTGTGAGGAAGCTGAAGCTTGGGCGTCATTGGAACTTCCAACAGGACAATGTATGTGTGGAGCTTGCCTGTTCTCCTACGTGCTTCGGGGGTTTCCTCCGGGTACTCCGGTTTCCTCCCCCAGTCCAAAGACATGCGTTGTAGGCTGATTGGCGTCTCTAAATTGTCCATAGTGTGTGAATGGGTGTGTGAATGTGTGTGTGATTGTGCCCTGAGCTTCACCTTGGTCATATATCATGTAATTAGCTGCCGCTACAGGTGTGGTGTGGGGGAGAAGACGTTTCTAGTATTTTCCGATCAGCGAGTCCGCTGGAGTCTTTGCTTTAAACCGAAACACCTTGTTGTCTTTTCCCGTTATTTTCTTGTCAGAGTGCACCAGAATGTTTCGTTTACATATTAAAATCACAAAAAATAAAAAATTCTGGGGGACGATACTCCCAGACCCCCCTACAGGGTCTAATTCGTAAACATGGAACCTTTTTCACCTTTTGTGAGTTTGCAGGTCTGAGCGTAGTGTTAGCTCACTTACTAGCGAACACTGCTAATTTTATTCTTTACACGCAGCGGTTTGCATAGCGTTAGCTCTGCCTCTGAATGTTCCATCAATGTAAGTGAATGGGAGTTTTTGTGATATTTCATCATCTGCTACAGGAGTACTGGGAGTCCGATCAGTTAGGGAAAAATATGATCAGCCTGAAGGACTGTGCTGAGTTTGGTGGAAGTAGCTTAAAAGCTCAAGGAGTTTAATGGGAATTTTGGCCAATTTGAGCTTCTGTAATGGGAATTCCGTAATTCTGATCATTTAAAAAAGTCATAACAACTCAAGTCAGAATGGGCTGAAGGTCTTTGCTGAATTTGGTGCATGTAGCTTGAAAGCTCTGGGAGGAGTAGCAATTGAATTTTTTGGGTCTCGGAAGAAGAACTAGATTTTATATTTTCTGAAGAAAAATGTGAGTGGTGCTTGCCGGTTGAAAATTCGACACCTACATGCAGCTGCACACGTGATATCACTAGAATACCCATAATGCAGTTCTTCTCCTTGAGTTGAGTGTTTTGATATGTCACATGTCTGTGCTGTGGTAGTTTTGTGATTCCACATATTTTGGGGGTTAACACGCACGTGACGTCACGTGACGTTATTAGACTAGCCATAATGCAGTTCACCTCATTGGCTTGAGTGTTTTGATATGTCACATGTCCATGTTGAGGTAGTTTTGTGATTCCACTTATTTTGGGGGTTAACATGCTTGTGACATCACTAGAATATCCATAATGCAATTCTACTGGCTGAGCTGAGTGTTTTGATATGTTATACAGTGCTGTGAAAAATTATTTGATTTCTTTTGTTTCTGTGTATATCTCATTCTAAATAGTTCTCTTAATAGATCTTAATAGAGCTTCAAACAAACATAAAACAAAGGCAACCTAAGTAAACACACAATGCAGTTTTAATTTTTTTATTTTTTTTTATTATTGAAGCAAAAAAAAGTTATCCAACAGCTATCACCCATGTGAAAAACTAATTGCCCCCTTAAACTTAAAATCTGTTTATGCCACCTTTACGAGCAACCACACACTTCCAATAACTGAAGATCAGACTTTCACTTACTTATTGGATTAGGACTTACTCCTTTGCTTTGGATCATCTTGTCTTGCTGCATAATCCAGATGCGCTAGAATTTCAACTTACGGACTGAAGACCGGACATTCTCCTTTAGGATTTTCTGGTAGAGAGCAGAATTCATGTTTCCCTCAATTATTGTAAGTTGCCCAGGCCCTGAAGCAGCAAAGCATCCCCACACCATCACACTACCACCACCATGCTTGACCGTAGGAATGATGTTCTTTTTGTGGAATTCTGTGTTTGGTTTACGCCAGATCTAACGGGACCACTGTCTTCCAAACAGTTCCACTTTTGACTCATCAATCCACAGAACATTCTCCCAAAAGGTTTGAGGATCATCAAGGTGCGTTTTGGCAAAATTCAGATGAGCCTTAATGTTCTTCTGGGTTAGCAGTGTTCTTCTGGGTTTTCACCTCGTGACTCTTCCATGGATGCCATTTTTGCCCAGTGTCTTTCTGATAGTGGAGTCATGAACAGTGACCTTTATTGATGCAAGAGAGGCCTGTAGGTCCTTTGATTTTGTCCTTGGCTCTTTTGTGACTTCCTGGATGAGTAGTTGCTGCACTCTTGGAGGAATTTTGTAAGGTCTGACACTTCAGGGAAGGTTCACTACTGTGCCGAGTTTTTCCATTTGGAGATAATGGCTCTCACTGTGGTTCTCTGGAGTTCCAGAGCCTTTGAAATAGCTTTGTAACCCTTCTCAGCCTGATGTATTTCAATCACCTTCTTCCTCATCATTTCTGGAGTGTCTTTAAACTTTGGCATAATGTGTTACTTAGTAAGCCCTTTATGCTGTTGAAAAAGTTCTATTTAAGTGCTGATTTGATTGAACAGGGTTTGCAGTAATCAGTCCTGGTTGTGTCTAGTCCAGCTGAATCCCATTATGAATGCAGTTTCGTAGATTTGGGGAATTAGTAACTATGGGGGCAAATACATTTTCACGTAGACCCAGTTGGCTTTTTTGCTTCAATAAATAACATTATCATTTAAAAATTTAGTGTATCTTAGATTTAGTTTTCATTTCTGAAGCAATTTAGTATGAAATATATACAAAACGAGAAGAAATCAGGATTGGGCAAATACTTTCACAGCATTGTATGTCTGTGTTGTGGTAGTTTTGTGATTCCACTTATTTTGGGGGTTAATGTGCACTTGACTTCATGTGACATCACTAGAATACCCATAATGCAAATCTTATTGAGCAGAGTGTTTTGATATGTCACATGTCTATGTTGCAGTACTTTTGTGATTCCACTTATTTTGGGGGTTAACTTGCAGCTGATGTCACTAAAATACCCATAACGCATTTCTGCACACCGAGTTGATGGTATTGTCATCCCTCATAATGCAATTCTCCTCACTGAGCCCACGCGATGTATGACATGGCTGCAGTAGTTTGGTGATTAGTTTATAGTCTCTTGTTTTCTGCTACTGATTTCTCTAGGAGTGTGTATGTGGAATATTTCATTGGGAATTTCACATGACACAATCCCTAAGATGGCGAGGAAAGTAATCACACACATCTACCAAGAATTTCGAGCGATTTGAGGTATGATGCTTTTTGTAAGGTCTATGATACTCATTCTGTGAGTCAAACAGGACTAGTCAGGTGCCGAATATTTCCTATGGCGATAGAAAATTTAAAACAGTGTCTCTGGTTGCGTGTTTGCTCCTCTAGACTCATTTTACATTACTGTATATTGGGAATTCCAATGGGAAATTCCATGCAATTGATGTGTTACCATGGCAACAATATTTAAGCTATCAAAAATCCTCTAACAATTTTACATCAGCCGTGTCTTGATATTATTTTGACCAAGTTTGAGGCGACTCGGGTAAAGATAAGAGGATGATTGCAGAGTTTATTGTAATTCACACACTTCCTGCTGCCAGTTGGAGGCGCTATGACCGTGACTCACAATAGTCACATTCTTCTGATCAGCCCATATATAGCTAAAGTTTGATGTAAATCACTCACTGCATGCAGAAGATATGAGGCACTTCCTGTTTCCATTTTTTCGCCATAAATTTATTGCCTTGCCATGGAGAAACCGTTCGAGATATCAAAAATCCCTTCACAATTTAACATCCTCATTGTCTTGCCATAATGTTCACCATGTCTGGTGACAATCACATGAATCCCCTAGGAGGAGTATTTAAAAGTTCACCGCATGCACTTTTCACAGAATCCAAAATGGCCGACTTCCTGTTGCGCGAAGCTAATGATTGTCATGAAAGTTGTTCGGGATGATGAGAACAATAAGTATACTGAGTTTCGTACATATACGTACAAGTATGTATGATTTATGCACCAATGTTTTGTACCTTGTAAAAGGGGGCGCTACAGAGCCCCCCCCCCCCACCACGCCCATGTGCTATTCTGTGCGGGGGTCTAATGGCCGATGACGCTGACGTGTGTGCCGAATTTCAAGAGCATGTTAAGGGCCCCAAAAGCCCCCGAAACATTGAAAAAAATAAATAAATAAAATAATAATCCTTAGAAAAACAACAGGGCCCTGCGCACTTTCAGTGCTTGGGCCTTAATAATCCTTAGGAAAACAATAGGGCCCTAATAACTCAACATAATTATACTCAAACGATGTAGTAAACAATCTAGGCTGCAGATTACTTTTAGTATGCTACAGTAAAAGCACTCTGTTTTAGCATGTGCATGGTTTGACACACACACTCTCAACTGATACAGTTTTTTTTGAATATACTACTTCTGTGGTTCAGATTGCTCTAATGTACTGAAATAGCCTGCTCCTTTCTCTTGGCTTTGAACATTCTGTTACTGCTGTTAGCTAATTTATCAACCTAATCTAGCCACCGTTTGACTCAAGACATACTAATGTGAAGTACCCAAGTAGTTTTACTTTAAAAATGTACACAGCTTAATGTTAATAGTGATTTTTTGTTCACATTTCTTACGTCATCATTTTTCTTTCGACTGCTGGCACATTAATTTTCGCTTCAGATCTTAAAACAAAAAAAAAAAAAATCAGAGTCACTGATGGCCACTAGGTGGCACAGTTTTTCCACTCAGCTTACCGCTGCTAAGGGAATTGGAGGAGAGCATAACATTTGGTTCTCCACTGCTGACTGTCATGGGGATCCACCAACCACAACTTAGAAGTAGTCACTTTTTTTGTGGTAAGCTTAAAAATATACCCAACTTCCTTACTGAAATCGAACATTCATTCACCTGTTACTTTGTATATTTTACAGGCTTTACGTGAAATCATTGTTCCGGAAGCTTCCCAAAACAGATTTTACATCATCCTGCACCTTATATTTACTGTCCCCAGGTGACAGGACAAAGTTACTCTGGAGACTTGTGTCCTACCCACAATTAGGACATTAGGAACAGCGCAAATGAAAACAAACATGACCTGATTCCTGGCATCACACACTATAAAAATAGTTGTTTCTTTTGTCTCTGTTTCTTTTCACTATACCTTTTCTTTGCAGAACAATAGTCACATCCTACATCTCCCCACTCGCCTCTTCCACACATTTTTCTTTTATTTGTCTTTTGTCATAAAAATGGAGCAGGTAGACATGAGAGGTCTCATGTTTATTTTTGTGGGATGTGGGGAATCAGGCGCTCTTTGACTGGGAACTCTCCAGGTGATAGTTTGTGTTGTGTGTGAGCCTAGTACTTGGCTCCTGTAATGTGCACAGTCCAGAAATCAGTAGCTTGTAAGTGATAAGTTGTGTAGTGTGAGCAGCACAGCACAGTGTCTTTTTTTTTTTTCAAGGCCCACAGCTGCTGATAGTGGTTCATGATCTTTGGGCCTTCCCCTGCAGGATGGAGGCCTCTTGTCTGGAGCTGGCTCTGGAGGGGGAGCGTCTGTGTAAAGAGGGTGATTACAGTGCAGGGGTACCATTCTTTGAAGCAGCAATGCAGGTGGGGACGGAGGATCTGTTGACGCTGAGTGCCATCTATAGTCAGCTAGGCAATGCCTACTTCCACCTGTGTGACTACACCAAGGCTCTGGAATTCCACCACCTTGACCTAACTTTAACCAGGTACATTTTTTCATTTTAATCAGAGGTAATATTCTGTGTATATGTTTCACCTTTATTACTAACTGTATTTATTCAAATAATTTAATAATTAACTAATTAATAGTGTTGCACTGAACCAAAACTCAGTATTCAGTTCAGTTCAACTTTGTCATCAATACATTGTCATCATATACAGTAGATATAAAATGTCTACACACCCTTTTTAAAATAGCAGGTTTCTGTGTTGTAAATGAAATGAAAATAATGAAACAGAAATAAAGCGTGTCATAACATGAGTGATATAGCAACCAACAAAATTCAAGTGAAAAAGAAACACATTTTAGGAGAAAAATATAGAAAAAAATTTACATTAACTCCACACAAGTGTGCACATCCATTAACTGGATAAGAACTTCAAATCTTATCCAGAACCTTTCAGCAGCTTTTGTGGCAGCAGGCTTTCATTCAAAACAAGCAAGAGCCACAGCTGATTTCAATTCAGTTTTATTTGTATAGCGCTTTTAACAATGGACATTGTCACAAAGCAGCTTTACAGAAATATATCATTTAGGGCTGCAACTAACAATAATTTAATAATCGCTTAATCGGCCGATTATTTTCCAGATTAATCGGTTAATCTGATTTTAAAAATAAAATAAAAAATTGTACCCTGTTTTTTTGTTATTGTTTTTTTGTTTGTTTTTTAAATAAAATCCACAAACAGTTACAAATATAAACATATAAAAGTATTTATGCATTATTATTATTCTGGATGCATAAAAAAGCACTGATAATTAAACTACAGTCCTAAATTAATAATAAAAAATCTCACTACACTTTACGGTTTCTGTTACTCACTTCCTTTAGGCATATTGTTTTACTCATGTTTACTTTGATTGTACCATTTAAATTTGACATTACAGATCTTGCTTGTGCTACCACTGTTTATCACAGCGTCTACATTGTGAGTGAGGAGCTCGCGGCCTCGTTACAAGTAGATCGCTCCCGTTATAATAAATGACAGAATTTTCATTGCGAGCATGGACATACAGCATATAACCTTGAATTAAACTAAACCTTTCAAGCAATTTGCACCAATTTCCCCAACCCTTTGCACACAGTGGAGTGTTTTGGATATAAACAAGTTTGTGCTCATGCACTCTCTTGTGATTCCGTGCTACACAAGCTCTGCTTGCAAAGTTTGCAAATTACAATCTTCGCAGCATTTAATATAAAATGTTCCTATGCCTTAGAGGACTTGGGTCACACACTTTTTTCCGCTGCCACTTGACAATTGACAATTGACATCTGATGGTGACTGAGGTCATGTTGGGCTTAAAAGGAAATGTTTACATAAACTGTAAAATAAAGAAATACATTTTTGTTGACTCTGGGTATACTGCTAAAGTTAGTAACGTCGCATTACATGCATTTGACATCATGTGCCATAGACTGGGAAACGGCTTATACTTCTAGTTAGTAAAAAAAACACTAGTGTTCCGTTTGAGATGACACTACCCTCCTAAAATGCTTACACTAGACAGTAGAGTACATAGTGCATAGTATGTAGTACATCATTTGGGTCACAACTTTGGTCTCTACTCTTTTCCGATGCATGTTTTTGGAACAAAAGTAACACAATGAGTAAATGTGCCCTGTGCCGTGCACAGACCAACTAATCAATAATGAGATTTGTTGACAACGATTTTCACAATCGATTATTAATGATTTTTTGATTAGTTCTTGCTGTGCTAATATAAATTCTACATTTAGAAATGTATCCCTAAAGAGCAAGCCAGAAGCGACAGTGGCAATGAAAAACTCCCTGACATGATATGAGGAAGAAACATTGAGAGGAACCAGACTCAAAAGGGAACCCATCCTCATCTGGGTGACACTGGTGCAATTGTAAATACAACCCCAATTCCAAAAAAGTTGGGACGCTGTGTAAAATGTACATAAAAACAGAATGCAATGATTTGCAAATCTCATAAACCCATATGTTATTCACAATAGAACATAGAAACCACATTGAATGCTTAAACTGAGGAAATGTACCATTTTAAGGAAAAAATAAGGTAATTTTGAATTTGATGGCCACAACACTTCTCAAAAAGTTGGGACAGGGGAACAAAAGGCTGGAAAAGTAAGTGTTACTAAAAAGAAACAACTGGAGGAACATTTTGCAACTAATTAGGTTAATTAGCAACAGGTCAGTAACATGATTGGGTATAAAAAGAGTATCTTAGAGAGGCGGAGTCTCTCAGAAGTAAAGATGGGATGGAATCTGGATGGAAGCATATGTTGCTCTAAAACCTGTATATACCTTACAGCATTTATGGTGCTTTTCCAGATGTGCAAGCTACCCATTCCATAGGCACTAATGCACCCTCATACCATCAGAGACGTAGGCTTTTGAACTGAGCGCTGATAACAAGCCGGATGGTCCCTCTCCTCTTTAGTTTAGAGGATGCTGTTTTGATTCGTCTGACCACAGAACAGTTTTCCACTTTGCCTCAGTCCATTTTAAATGAGCTTTGGCCCAGAGAAGATGGCAGCGTTTCTGGATCATGTTCACATATGGCTTCTACTTTGCATGATACAGCTTTAACCTGCATTTGTGGATGGCACGGCGAACTGTGTTCACAGACAATGAGTTCTGGAGATGTTTCTGAGCCCATGCACTGATTTCCATTACAGAATCATGCCTGTTTTAATGCAGTGCCGCCTGAGGGCCTGAAGACCACGGGCATGCAATATTAATTTTCACCATTGTACCTTGTGCACAGAGATTTCTCCAGATTCTCAAAATCTTTGGATGATATTATGTACTGTAGATGATGAGATATTCATAGTCTTCACAATTTTACATTGAGGAACATTATTCTGAAATTGTTCCACAAATTGTACACGCAGTTTTTCACAGAGTGGTGAACCTCTGCCCATCTTTACTTCTGAAGTTTACTTCTGACTCTTTTTATATATCATGTTACTGACCTGTTGCCAATTACCCAGCCGTTTCTTTTTAGTAACACTTACTTTTCCAGCCTTTTGTTGCCCTGTCCCAACTTTTTTGAGACATGTTGCACCCATCAAATTCAAAATTACTTAATTTTTTTCTTAAAATTGTACATTTACTTTGTTTAAACATTTGATGTGTTTTCTATGTTCTACTGTGAATAACATATGGTTTATGAGATTTGAAAATCATTGCATTCTGTTTTTATTATTTTACATTTTACACAGCGTCCCAACTTTTTTGGAATTGAGGTTGTGTGTGTGTGTGTACGTATGTGTGGGTGTATATATATATATGTGTGTATATATGTGTGTGTGTGTGTGTGTGTGTCTAATATATATATATATATATATATATATATATATATATATATATATATATATATATATATATATATATATATATATATATATATATAGTATCTCACAAAAGTGAGTACACCCCTCACATTTTTGTAAATATTTTATTTGTATATCTTTTCATGGGACAACACTGACGAAATGACACTTTGCTACAATGTAAAGTAGTGAGTGTACAGCTTGTATAACAGTGTAAATTTGCTGTCCCCTCAAAATAACTCAACACACAGCCATTAATGTCTAAACCGCTGGCAACAAAAGTGAGTACACCCCTAAGTGAAAATGTCCAAATTGGGCCCAAAGTGTCAATATTTTGTGTGGCCACCATTATTTTCCAGCACTGCCTTAACCCTGATGGGCATGGAGTTCACCAGAGCTTCACAGGTTGCCAGCGGAGTCCTCTTCCACTCCTCCATGATGACATCACAGAGCTGGTGGATGTTAGAGACCTTGCGCTCCTCCACCTTCCGTTTGAGGATGCCCCACAGATGCTCAATAGAGTTTAGGTCTGGAGACATGCTTGGCCAGTCCATCACTTTTACCCTCACCTTTTCCATCACTCACATTTACCCTCAGCTTCTTTAGCAAGGCAGTGGTCGTCTTGGAGGTGTGTTTGGGGTTGTTATCATGTTGGAATACTGCCCTGCGGCCCAGTTTCCGAAGGGATGGGATCATGCTCTGCTTCAGTATGTCACAGTACATGTTGGCATTAGCTCCCCAGTGCCGGCAGCACTCATGCAGCCCCAGACCATGACACTCCCACCACCATGCTTGACTGTAGGCAAGACACACTTGTCTTTGTACTCCTCACCTGGTTGCCGCCACACATGCTCGAC